>LPNX010929033.1:221051-379153 GCA_001517045.1 Pseudotsuga menziesii | reverse complement strand
ATATATATATGGTTGGGGTATATATATTAATGATGTGTAAAAATAAAAATGCACTTCAAAGTGACAAGTGAAATTAATATTCACACTTCATTAATTGTGTTTAATTTATGAAGTGGCAGTATTTTGACATGCAAAACGACAAATGACGACTATTTACCTGTCAAATTTCAACACTAAGTACATTGCCCTACATTTCTTTAACACTTTTGCATAGGAATATTGCGCTTTTGTTCAAGAAAAAAATCCTAAGGTCCCATACCATGACTGGACATCATCATATCTAGATGACATGCATAATCTAGTGAGTGAATGGATGACGAAACTAGAGACATTCCTCAAATTAAGAAATAAGGGACTAGAAGCAGTCCCAGGCTAGGGTCATTTGTTTTAAGAAAGAAGGCAAATGAGGTAGTTGGTGGCATAGGGTATCCACATTGCTTACCAATATCTTTTCACATTCATTCATAAAAGTTTTTATTGTGAAAAATAAGGTCAATATATTGTAAGTATTGTGAGGGAAACGAGTAGGGTATTGGGGGTTTATAGCTATTGGGGGTATAAAAAGGGGTATCTAGTAAAAATAGGGAATATTTAATAAAAATGAGATTTTTTTAATTGCAAATATGTACTCGGAGGGAAGCTCAACAAAATGTCTTGGTAGGTATTTAGAAATATCAAGTGAAATTAAGGGTATTCTTTAATATCCCATGAACAAAGGTGCTATGACATAGTTTTACTGGGTGAATACCCCATGTTTGGTGAATGGGGAATTAAATCCATAATTAATCTAGTAGCATGTCCCCAAATAAGGTGGTTGTGGGATGGGGAATTGAATCCATTATTAATTGGGAAGTACTCATCCAAACAAGGTAGAACTGGGGGATAATTCACAAGTAGGAGGAACCAAGTAGAGCATTTTTTGAGGATTTTGAATTCTATAGGTTCTAGCCCATGGTGCTATGTTGTAGAAGAATTGATTGATAAAAAAAAATTATGAGCTATCTATGTTGTGTGATACAGAAGAGGCCCTCATCATATTCTCCAATGGTGGAATACTTCATGAATTTGCAAATAAGACATGCATATTCCATTCCCTCATCGACAGTTGCAGGATCCAAATTTGTTTTCAAAACCAAATGGAATTACAAATACATGCGAAGCAAGTGCACATGTAGGTCCCTATATTTATTCCCTTAAAAGAGCTGATTGATCGATTTCTTTTCCAATAGAGTATTAAGTTTTGTAGCTCTCTAGGATCTAATTTCATATTTCAAGAATGAATGGATACAGAGAAATCCATTTGAAAAAGTGAGAAAGAAAACTGAATAGGCCTAGAAAATATTTCCTATCACAAAGTATACACCTAAAGACGTGCACTGGGATAGGAAATAAGTATGGATTGATTGGGGTCGCAGGAGTGAAGGATACAAAGAACATAGTTTCCACTACATAGAATCGACATAAATATATTATATGATGGTTTTGAAAGGTGGATGACAGTGGGCGTATGGGTGTTTTATGGGGGAGGCATAGGATAAATTAGTGTCATCCTCAAAGATAATGGAGGAGTGGAGGCTAAGAGCAGTGTCAAGGATGTACACGCACAACCTTGATGGTTCAAGTAAATAAATTTCTTCTTATTATGTGTTATATGTAGATCTACTATGAGATATAGGTGCCCTCAATATATAAGGAATCATTCAGGTTAGCAACATAAGAAACTAAATGTGATAAAAAGGAATAATTATTTGCAACAATAATGCTTGAACACAATAGTTTACTGTCATAGAGTTTTGCATCTTTCTATGAGTTTGAATGTTTTTCTCTTATGCACATGATTTTTAATCTTCATTTGATGAGAAGAATGAGGTTTGGGAAAAGATTGCCATACGAAGAAGAGCATACAATCGTTGAACCATGTTGAAGGATAATCTTACCATTTTGAGCCATGTTGAAGTTAATCTTATCACACTGAATTTATATGTGATAATCTTGCCACATTGAAGTTACAGATGTCCAAAAATAATAGGATATGATTTACCATATGTCCAAAGCACAATCAATGGTATTCCTTGTATTTTCAAAGCTCCAAAGCACTAACATTTGATGTTTGTCAACTAATGTTAAATTGGGCTTTACATTATATTACATTTTATATGAAATATAATATGCTCTCGTGCTCTTGCCTTTTAAAGCAAACAATTTTAGTGTTATCATCCTTGAATTTCCATTGGTTGGCTCAATATGAGGCCAAATAAGACCTCAAAGTACCTTATTTGTCAATAAAACGTTTTATAATTTTTAAATGAAATATGGACCTAAAACATAGGTTAAATGGAAAAAAAATTATATAGAATTATGTACAGGAAAAATGACACATCGTTTACTAGAGTCCTTGCCAACCTAAAAACATGGACAAATAAGTATAGCATAAACCTTATAATATTGCTAAATAATAATGTATAACATAAAACTTATAATAATTATCTTTAATGGGAAGTTGAAGCTCTGCTCTGTCGTGAGCGCTAGGGTTCCGTTGTTGTGTCACTGCTTTGCCATCGTGCATGTGGATATGGGTCATGGCCTAGATCTCTATCCTAGGCCAGTCCGTGGCTTTGGATGCCAGGCCTCTACTCATCTTTGGGTCAATCTAGATCGATTAGATCTGGGTTGGGGCCCAGATCGGCATCATGCTCAAGGCTGGAGGTGGGGCTCTTCCCCTGATATCCTGTGAATACTTTTATGCATTCAATAAACTAATCTACAGAAAATCCTTGAAGCCTGGATCCGCTCCTATTCCAAATTTTGTGAAGAAACTTGATGAGGTTCCAATCATTGAACTACCGCCACAGCACCCCATGCATATCATAGTCACCATGGAAGATTGAGCCCTAATTGGTCATTTCACAGGTATTTGGCCCTCTCCTAAGACTACTGACAACTGGATCCAAAAAAACTGGAGACCTCTGATCTCCAATAGCGTCACCTATTACGCGATTGGAAGAGGGTTCTTTCTCTTCGAATTTATTGCCAAAGAAGACTGGGATTTGATTTTCCATAATGGTCCTTATTTCATGGGACCCCAAGGTCTCTACTTGAACTGTTGGACGTTGGATTTTGACCCAGCAATGGATGTCCCCAAGGCTGTGCCGGTATGCGTTCGTCTCCCTAATATTTTGGTCCATTGTTGGACTCCTTCATCTCTGCAAACCATTGGGGACAAGTTGGGGAAATTCATTGATAGAACTAATCCAAGAGAAAACTACCCGTGTTCCATAATATGTGTGGAAGTCGATCTGTAAGCTGGCCTGCCAAAGGCGATCAAGTTAATGGTGGGAGAATGGAAACACTATCAGAAGTTGGACTATGAGCAGCTTCCTTTCAAATGTCGGCATTGTCATGATTATGGGCACTTCCAAAAGAACTGCCCAAAGATGCCAATAGAACAATCAGATAAAGAAGCTGAAGAAGGTTGGACTCAAGCCAAACAAGCCAAGAATAGCACAAAATAGACACAAAACATATGGGAGAAATATGGGAGCTCAGAATAACAGAAAGGAAGAAACGACTCAGACCCCTCTACCCAAGGAAAGAAATAAATTCACAGAACTAGAGAACGAAGGGGAGGGGAAAAATCCAGAAGAGGAGAAGGAGCTAGAGTTCAGGGATCCTCCATCGAATTATGGGGTAGAAGGGAAAGGTTCACCTAACAAAAATTTTCACAAAGAAACATCTCCCCAGCCTGATCAATCAAATTCTGAAGAGGAAGCCTCAAACGCTGAGGAAGGTGAAATTGGAAAATCTCAATTCTCCCAGAAAGAAGCAAAACGTGGGAGGAAATATGATAAGGAATGTAGAGAAGAATCTCGAAGCGCAAGCCATGATTGAAGCAATGATGAATTCCAGGTCCACTAGACAGAAATGCCATGCCTTTAAGGGGGCTGCCAACCCCTACAAAGGTAAGTAATGAAAATCATCTCCTGGAATTGTAGAGGTCTAGGGAGCAGGAAAAAATATGAAGCAATGAGAGACTTAACTCGCATTTCCAATCCCGACATCCTTTTAATCCAGGAGACAAAAATGGAGGAAGTAGAATTCTTCCAAACTAGTTAGCTCTTTTGGGAAAATGGAAATAGAATAGCAAGGAGTGCAAGATGATCTTTTGGAGGACTTGGGTCGCTCTAGAAGAGAGATTATTTCGAGCTGGTTCAATCTCTATCTCACACTCACTGGAACTCAGGTAATAATTTTCAATATTTATGTCCCTATCTTACTTTCAGAGAAGAAAGAGTGTTGGAACAGTATTCAAGACACTCTTGACACTCATCAACCTGAGAATCTCATCTTAGCCAAGGATCTGAATATCACTCTCAGGACTAAGGGAAAAAAGGAGGCTCTATTGTAAGGGATCCCCTACGAGAAACAATTGAAGACATTATGAGGGTCTGGGACCTCGAGGATATTAAACCATCTCGGGGACTATACACTTGGACCAACAGAAGAACCGTCTCGGCGACTACACATATCGTGGCTAGATTGGGAAGGTTTCTGGTACACCAATCCCTCCTAATTCTTGGGTTTAGAGCAGATTCCTCCATCCTCCCCCTCAGCATGTCGGATCACAAGCTGATTCTACTAGACTTGTCCTATGAGAAAAACCTAGGCCCCATCCCTTTCCGATTTAGTTTAAATTGGATCAATCACGATGGTTTTCAGAAGCTCGTTCAAGAGGTCTAGGAGTCTTCGGTCTTAGGATGCTCATTCTTTGTCTAGGAAGAAAAACTCAGGAGACTTAAGAGAACTCTCAAATCCTAGGATAAAAATCTGAAATCCCCGGTCGCCCAGAGGCTCGAAGCTCAGCAAACTCTAGAAAATCATCATAGATGCCAAGAGGATCAGCCTGTGGATATTTCTAGCCTGGAAAAGGAAACTGTATTCCAACATAGCTTGCATGCAATGTGCAAGGTTGAGGAAGAATAATGGAGGCAGAAGGCGAGATGCTTATGGTTAACAGCCGGGGACAAAAATATGAACTTATTCCATAAACAATTGGAAGGATGTAAGAACTACAAAGCAGTAAAGGACATTCAGAGTCAAGGGCAAATGATTATGGACTTTGAGGAAATCAAGAAGGTGGCACATAGTCACTTTGAAAATATCTACACTGAGGAAATCCCATCGGGCACTCTCCCAAGTTTTCCTATCCTCAACTCGGTTCCAAAGTTGATTACCCACTCTATTAACAGAAGCCTCATGGCCCCTATCACAAAAAAGGAATTCAAAAAGGCCCTTGTAGGAATGGAGTCCAACAAAGCCCCTAGTCCCAATGGCTTCACAACCATATTTCTAAAGACATGTTGGAAAATGATCAAGCATGACCTTCACAAAATGGTTATCAAATCCCAAGTCTGCAACAAAATTGGTGGGAGTACCAACTCAACCTTTCTTGCATTGATTCCCAAAGAAAAAGGGGCCACTTCCTTTAACAGATTCATACCTATCTCGCTTTGCAACATTGGGTACAAAATCATTACCAAAGTAATAGCGAACAAGATCAAGGAGGTTCTCCCCTCCATAGTCCTTGAGAACCAAGGAGGTTTCACTAAGGGAAGGCATATTGGCGACAAAATCATTCTGGTCTAAGAAGCAATTCATTCTATCCTTCATCATTGGGAAAAAGGTATGATTATTAAATTGGATTTAACTAATGCTTTTGACAGAGTACAATATGAGTTTCTCTTTCAAGTTATGCACAGGTTCGATTTTGATACGGGATTCATTCAGGGATATTTTTAGGGGCGAATTTTAGCCCAGTGGGCTACTTTTCCATGTTTTTCTCCCAAAAAAGATTCACCATTTTGCATTTTTTGAAGCCCTGTTTCGCTAAATTTTGATGCGGTAAACTTTTTTCACCCTAAAAATCGCCAAATTATTATATAAACGATATAAAATCCTTGGAAATTAAAATATTTTTTGAAAAATATCGCCAATTATTTTATTGTTGGCATTTTAAAAATTGGTAATATTCGCCAACATTTATACACTTTTAAATAAGTATGGTTCCTTAAAATCATCCCTGGATTCATTATATGGATCCAAGCCTGCATCAGAGGTCCTTACATCGCCCCCCTTGTTAATGGACGGGTGGTTGGTTTTTTCCAAGCCTCCCATGGACTTCATTAGGGTTTCCCTCTCTCTCCTCTTCTCTATGCCATCCAAGCTTTTGTGCTCAGTTTTCAGCTAGATCAAAGCCAGCTTCAAAAAAAACTCATTGGTCTTTGCATAGCCAGGGGATCAAGGATATTAATCATGCCCAATTCGATGATGAAACCATTCTTTTGGAGGTTCCAATGTTCAGTCAACAAGACTCTTCAAAGAAGAGTTGGACCTCTACCAAGATGCTTCGGGGAGTCAGATAAATTTCAAAAAAAGTCAAATTTTAGGGTGGAACTACAACCCCAGAGGGATGGCAAACATAAGCAGAATATTGGGTATCAAAGGGAAGACACAATGGGATGCGTTCAAATATCTTGGAGTTCCCATCTTCAAGAATTCCCTAAAGTCTTCCAACTGGCTGCCAATTATGGACAAAAAAAAAAAAAAGGATTAATACCTGGGGCTCGACCTGGTTAAATCCAGCTGGAAAAGTGGTACTAATAAAAGTTGTTCTCTCTAGTATCCCTATCTATCAGCTCTTCATTCTTCTAGACCCAAAGGGGATTATAGACTTCATTGAAGCTTTGCTAAGAAAGTTCCTCTAGAAAGGAGGGAAGCAAAATGAGAAGAAGCTCTCGTTGGTAAGTTGGGATAAGGTGTCAAAGCTTCCGATGCAAGGAGGACTCCAAATCAGGAATCTGGTTCTTTAGAACTTGGCCTTGGGAACCAAAATTATTTGGAACATCATCTCAGGCAAGGTGACCTGGTGTAAGGATGCACTATGGAAAACATATTTCTCAGGGAATCATCTGAGATGTCTTGACAGTCCCCCTCAAGTAAGAAAAGGATTAGGTATCTTCTCTATTTTGTCCAAAGCACTCAACTTATTCTCTCCCAATCTCATCTAGATTCCTAGGAATGGGAAGCACATTAACTTCTGGGAGGACTCGATAATGGGAGACCCTCCTCTGGAACAGCTACCAGGTATTGATCATCTTCTAGAGTATATGCACACCCACAACTTGTTCATGGTTTGGGACATTTCTGATTGGAATTTGGACTTCTCCAACTCCTGTAAGGGATGGAAAATACAATGTCCATCCCACCTAAACAATGAAAAAAGTCAGCTGATAACAAATATCCAAGGAAAAGCTCTGGTTACTAGGACTGCAAAGGATGCTAGAGGGTGGGGGAAGAAATCGGGGATCTACACCACTTCTACGGGCTACAAACTCATTTCAAATCCCATCCCCTCTGATAACTCAGACATCTAGAAAAGTGTCTGAGTAGTTAAAATTCTTCCTAAAGTTGATTTCTTTATTTGGACTCTGGCCCATGGGAAAATTTTGACCAGAGACAATTTGAAAAAAAAAGGGGTGGGAAGGCCCCACGAGATGCCCATTTTGTCTAAACAATGAAGAATCAGATGAGCACTTATTGATCTCCTGCCCTTTTGCTAAAGAAAAGCAGCACTATCGGGCAACGCAAGCCCGACTCTCTTCAACATCCATCCCCTGCTTATCAACTAGGCTTCCTTCTCCCCCTTCACCAATATTTAAAATCTAATAACTAAATCCTATTGGATGACTCTTCCTAGGTTTATCATGTGGAAGCTTTGGCTTCAAAGTAACTCCCATATCTTTAGAGGGAAAGTTGCACTAACCAATCAGGTTGCTGCAAAAGTCAAAGGTCTGTTGGGGGACTGCCTCACTCATCTCTGGAGCGACTTGTCTGGGTGTCCTCTCTCTCCATCGAAAGAATCCTGGTTGCATATTCTTTCTCCTTATTTAGCTAAGGAAAATGTAAAGGTGAAGAGGGGTAAGTGGCCGTGGGAAATAAGGATAGAAGGGCTAGAGTTCGAAAGATGGTTGAGCCAACTTCATCAAAAGGTTCTCTTCACTGATGGGGCCTCTAAAGGAAATATTTTGGGGGACTGTCTCACTCATCTCTGGAGTGACTCATCTAGGTGTCCTCTCTCTCCATTAGAAGAAGCCTGGTTGCATAGTCTTTCTCATGGTTTTGCTAAGGAAAATGTAAAGGTCAAGAGGGGTAAGCGGCTGTGGGAAATAAAGACATAAGGGTTGGAGTTCGAAAGATGGTTGAGCTAGCTTCATCAGGAGGTTCTCTTCACTGATGAGGCCTCTAAAGGAAATCCCAGGGCAGCAGGGGGGGCAGGGTTTTCATCACCCCGGATGGAGAAACATAATTCAATTTTTCTTGGGGACTTGGAAGGGAAACTAATAACATAGCAAAATCTTTGGCTCTATGGAAAGGACTTCATATTTCCAAAACTCGGGGAATTAATGAAATTATCGTTCTAGGGGACTCATGAGTAATAATTCAAGCCCTCGCTGAAAACACTCTGCCGTCCCAGATGATTAGAAAAATCCAAGCTTTGGTATCCTCCTTTCGCAAAATTGAGTTTTTTCATATTCTAAGGAAGTCCAACGATAAAGTAGACCGAGCCGCAAATATAGGCTTAGCTCTTGGTTATGGAATTTTAAAGTGTAATGGGTTCAGCTCCTTCTTCCAACCCCCATAGGACCTTGGTCTGGCCCAAGGGGCTTATAGCTAACAACCCTCCTTGTGGAAAAAGCATTGTTGGCCCATGTGACGCATGCCTCATCACATGGCATGATGGAAGCTACAGTAGCGGCATGTGTTCTAGGACAAGGAGTTTTAATTCATGTATGTCTGAGCATTTGCATTCACCGTGCTGATGGCTTTACGTCCCTTCCACCTGATGCAAACCCAAGCATGAATTCACAGGAAATTATGGAGAACCAGGCGTCTTCAATGGCTTGATTATTAGACAGGATATGGGAAATGGTCGTTATATGATTTGGGTCTACTGCTCCAACAAAGAAATTGTGCTCTGGATAGTCTGGCTCGACGAGCAGATTGTTGGTCCATATGTATCAGTGAAGGATTGTGTTCAGCTTCTGCCTGTAACACAATATGGAAGCTTCCTCGGAATCTACTGGCTTCTCCCCACCTGCTCAATTCATCAAAATAGACATTAAGGAGATGAAGAAGAAGATCAGAGGAATTAGCAAGGCTCTTGGCAGGATAAATTATGAAGGTGGTCGTCGGCTAGATAATGTTTACAGGGACATGGCCCATTTGAAGAAAGAATGTGACTGCTCAATTGAACGCACTGAGAATGTTTTGACAGGGATGCTAGCCGATTTGGAGATCAAGTTCGAGAAGCTGGAGTTGAAGGTGGCAAAGTTGGAAGTGGCGAATTTCCCAGGTTCCTCTTCTCACCATGGCGAGAAAGGCAAATGAATTTCGATCTTTTAGACTCAAATTTTGATTTTCGATGTCTGGTTGTTGTTCCTGCATTTAGCTAGATCGACTTTGTCTACTGTTTATGAATAGAACTCTATATGATGTAAGCTATAAGTAGAATGACAATGTCTGAACTATATGAAGACTTAATTATCTGAACTATTTTTTCACTTCCACAAGAGCACCTATACTATTTCTCGATTTGTGTTTTTATGGTTAAACCACCTATTAATATAATCGTTTTTGTCTAAAAAAACCATAAAACTTATAACAATATTATATAAATAGTTATTTAGCAAGTTTGCATCATAAAACTTACAAGTGATAATAACAAACTTTGAATTTGTTCTTCATATGGTTAACACATGTTGGGTATTAAGAGTTTCTTCACAACAATGGAGTGAGGATTTGAAATAAAATAGTTACAACCTTTAACTCGAGGGTAAGTTTGAAAATTTTGATTTTGAGTGGCAACGAAATGTTAGAAGAAAAAATAATAATTGTGAGAGATTTGATTTTAAGTGGCGGCAAAGTGTTGAAGAAAAATTAATAATTTGAAAATATGAAACTTTTAATGTTTTTAAACTTTTAAAGGTTGAGATGTTTGTAAAAACAAAATGGAGGCTTTGATAATTAAGAAGCTAGGAGTTATTCTTGGTAAAATAGTTATTTTTAAGTATAAATTTTGTTGTTTTTTTAAATAATTTGATTTAAAGATACAAAGTTAAAATATATGTGATAGTTTATTTTATTATAATGATTTAATTTTGTAGTTTTTTCATATATATATATATAAGAATAATACATGTATCTAATTACTTTCTGTGCATTGTTCTTAATGTATATATTTATTAAGTATAGATAGTAAAGAAATATAACAAAGAAAATCTAAACATTATTATCACTTCTTTCTTTTGAATTTTGTAAAATGTTAGACTGGGCTAACATATCTTCATAAGTTACAATCTTTTCAATATTGGATTTCATAATCCAACAATGCTAATAATTTAATCCTAACAAACATCAAATTTGACATTTGAGAGTCACTTGTTTTGTGGAACAAGGAACTCTCTCTATGCAATGATTTGATTGATGATTTTATGAAGTTTTACATAACCTATTTAACTTGGATTGGAACCCTTGACCTTCAAGGAAGAAACACATATTCAACCAACACATCTCCATAAAAAAAAATACAATGTTATTAAACATTATTTACTCATTCTATATTTTTTTTACATCTATTAAAATTATGAAATACTAAAAAAACAATAACCATTTACTTAAAATTTAAATTGACTTTAATTATAATTTAAGCATATAGAAACCAAATAATTTGAGAATAAAAATTAGCTATCAAACAATTCTATGAGAAATAATTTGAAAATAAAAATAGCTATAAAATAACTTTTGGAAACTGAGAAATAATTTGAAAATAAAAATAGCTATAAAAATAACTTTGGGAGACAAAATAATTTGATTGAATTGTAATATAGAAAAAAAATTAAAAGAAAAATAGCTATCAAACAATTATACAAACAAAATAATTTGAAAAAAAATAAAATTATCAAGCGACTCTCAACTCTGAAGACAAAACCATTTGATTAAATTGCTACATGAAAAAATATTATTTCAAAAAAAATAGCTATAAGAAAATATTTGAAAATAAAAATAACTATAAAGAGATAAAATAATTTGATTGAATTGCTATATGAAAAAAATAGCTATCAAACAATTATACAAACAAAATAATTTGGGAAAAAGAACAATCAACGAACTTTCAATTCTCTCAAGATAAAATGATTGAATTGCTTTCAATTCTCTCAAGATAAAATGATTGAATTGCTACATAAAAAATAAAAATTAAAACAAAAATAGCTAATAAAAACTCAACAAAATCAAAATTAAAACAAAAATAGCTAACAAAAACTCGACAAAATCATTGATTAAATTGTTACATAAAAAAATTTATTTGAAAACAAAAATAGCTATCAAGCAGATCTTCAGACAAAATAAAGCTACCAAGAACTCTCAAATCTCTCAAGACAAAATCATTTGATTGAATTGTTACATGAAAAAAAATTATTTGAAAACAAAATTAGTTACCAAGCAGATCTTCAAACAAAATAATTGGATTGTCAAGAATGGGATTCGAACCCATGACCAATAGTTACCAAGCAGATCTTCAGACAAAATAATTGGATTGTCAAGAATGGGATTCGAACCCATGCCCTTTCGGACCAGTACCTGAAACTGGCGCCTTAGACCAACTCGGCCATCTTGACATCGTTAATCTATCAGGTCATTCGATTGAATTGACACATTTCCCCCTGCAACCAAACCCTGTTTCACACAAATTTACTTGAGTAATTCTAATTCTATTATGTGCCTCGCCCTCCAGTCTCAAACTCCTAGTTGTAGTATAGTATTCCCATTCGTCATGTACTGACCTGGGTTCGATCCTCGCCAACGACGATATCAAATTTACAATCTTGCCCAACCACACTCATTTCTTGACCGTTTTTACCATATTTCTGTCGTTCACTGTTTTTATGGCTGACTAAAAATGTTGGCTCCATCAACATATTATGGCTGGTCAGTATTTTAAGTGTAATATTATCTGTAACTGTGGAAATAGAATGATCCCTTCTTCGTATTTGTTTTCCCTCAGTTTATTTATTTCTATTTCATATATTTTGACTACAATACTATGTATTCTTATGCTCTCGTCTTACATAAATGGAATTCTAAATAATGCCTTTATGTGATCATTGCACTTTTCGTGCTCTAAATAATGCTGTCATTTGATCAAAATTCATTTAAATGTTATTAATTTGTCATTTTTATTATTTGAAATATATAAAAAAAAAACCATAAATTTTATTTAAATATATATATATAATTTTATTTATAAGAAAAACAAAAATTACATGTTGAATATACTCCATATTTAGAATCTATGCCTTCGGCATATTTAGATTATAGAGGTATCTTTTACAAAAATAAAAACTATGTAGATAGTATCAAACAAATGATTTGCATCATAGGTTCAGCAAAAATACAAAAATATTCAAAACACTGCCATAAAAAAAAGAGCTAGACCGTATTCTTTGGTAACAGTCTATGAGAGCCATGTAGAAGATTCAGAGTTAAAGGTAAACTGAAACTGCTATGACTAATATGACTAAAGACAGACCTAAGATGCAATCTGAAAGTGCCCTCTTATAAAAGGCATGTGAGATCAAACTGAAAAGAAAACTTAAATTGCTATGGCTGATATCACTAACGACATAGCGTAAGATGCAATCTGAACCAGGCTTGGAATCTGACGGTTTATAGAATGTATTTTCCATTCCAGAACGTATTTGACAGGTGGCAAGTATCAAAATATTTGAAACTTAGATTTGGCGTGTATTAGTTTGCATTTCTCGTCAAATATTATAATACCTCTATAAAACTATATAATTAACCCGGGCCCACGATGTGCACTGCTCTCTTCTATTAGCCACCTAATCCCAATATCTTTTAATACATATCACTCCTTGGGACCGCTCGGCCGACATCCAACGAGCTAGTGCAAGCTCCATCCATCATACATTTTATAATATTCCAAAAGTTTATGAATGGTGGAATGCCCCAAACGGTTGCCCAATACAGACCTTCATGTGTTTCTTTGGTCATCCCATGGTGAATCGATATTTCTCAGGCCAAGACCATTAAAGAACATGAATTAGAAGAAATAGGCAGAGACAACGCTTTGACCTAAATTTTTTTTATAATATTTTAACCCCATCTATAGCTGGAGCATTCACCGGTTATGGTTTTTACCATACGAAGGAAGCTAGAGGTAAGGACCATGCCTTTGGATCTAATACCAAACAAAGGTATTTTTTTATAATATTTTAACCCCATCTATAGCTGGAGCATTCACCGGTTATGGTTTTTACCATACGAAGGAAGCTAGAGGTAAGGACCATGCCTTTGGATCTAATACCAAACAAAGGTAAGCTATTGGAACAAGAAAGTCCATGATGTATTTCTTGACGAAGGAAGGGACAAAACGAGGAGGGATTAAATTTCTAGGTATGATGGTTGTTTGGGTTCTTTGCTCTTTGGTGGTTTTAGGATTGAAATGGATTCCATTTCAACAACATTATGTAGAATGTAGATTAAGGTGTTGTGGTGTACGGGATGGTGATTTTGAGCTAAGAGTCTATTGAATTGGATGGTTGCATTTTGTGGATAGGGCAGTGACGTTTACTATTAAATGGTAAGATTTTGATACATAATTTGTGTTTATGTTTTTATGGTGATTTTGATGTTTGGTTCATGGTAGGTTTTTGGCGGAACCTTCGTCAAATTTTGATATGTGAAAATATTGTTTACTAGTGAGAAACAATAACTGGAGCGAAGCTTTTTGTCTTATGTTTCGAAATTATCTTCAAATATTCAGAAATGGGAAAATGGCTAAGTGTTAGCATTTAAAGGCGATGGTAGTGACTTTGTGGGGGATTTTATAAGGAGAGAAAAAAGTGTCACATCCTTGAGCGTAAATGGATCCAGGGATCAGTTAAGGCTTGAAACCGAAGCAAACAGAATAGAATTGGTATAATTTGTTACAAAATAAATTGACACACTATGAGATACATAAAACTTAAAGTGACTGGCTACAAAAATGTGTAGTCGTCAACAAATTTCCATTTGACAAGCAGCTAGAATTTGAAAAGGCTTGTGAAAATATTCAAAATGTTCATCATTAATTTGTTCTCAAATATGCTATCGTCCTAATGCCAGATCAATACCTTCCTTATACAGGATATCAACATCCAGGTTCCTTTCCATGTAAACATGATTACATGAAAAAGTTGAATACCATATTTTATATTTTGAACATCTGCTAGTAAAGGAGCAAGTTGAGTGTTGTGGCACAAATGGACCCCATTGACCCAATTTATGACCAACATAGAATCACCAAATATTTGGATGTCTTGACATCCTTTTTCTAGTGCAAAAAAGAGATTTTTTTTTAATAGTTATGCATAATTATTTGTACCATTGCCCAGTCCATCTTTTAGCTTATAGGAAGTGGATTTTTAAAGCACAAGAGTACTACCTCCACCATATATATAGATGAAACTCCATCAAATACACCCCATGGGATTTGTTTATTTATGGATTCATTTCTTATAATTCTGATCGTTCCCCCTTTTTTTCTTGAGGAAAATGAGAAAGAATTCCCAAGCCTTGTGTGGCTACCAGTTCGAGGATAAGGAATTTCCATGGAAAAGTGACTGGTTGTGTGCCAACTAAATACTGTTGGACGGATTAAAGTAACTGAGAGGGGGGGGTGAATCAGTTACATGCCAAAGTGCTTCTTTTTAAATGATGTTTTAGATTTATTATGGACATATGTTTAAACCATTCAACATATAGCAGCAAATTAAATAACAGTCAACATTCAATCACATCAACAAACACAAGACACAATGTTTTCATGAGGAAACAATAAAAACTCTTCTTCTTAAGAATGAAAGGTAAGCTCCAACTCCTCTTTACATTCTTTTATTTTGCCTGAGCTTCAACCCAGACGAGGCTGCTACCTCTGGAAGCTCCAACTTCCAATTATGCAAGCACCAACTTGTTTCTATTTTCTGGCTACAACCAGAGGGATGCTACAACACCCCAAAGAACTCTGTTCTCCCTTGCTCCACCCTACCACCCAAAGAACTCTTTGAATTACAGAATGAATCAAACCCTTACAACGCCTTACTGTCTATGACTAGGCTTTATAAATCAGCATTTACATTATGATTCTGAATTAGACAATATTGCAAATATTCACAACAGATATNACAAAAACTTTAAGTCCTTCGAATGCCCAGTTTGTCTGACTCTTTGCATTCCATGAATAGTCATCATCGAATCAATACTATGCTAGACTCTTCAAGTTCCACTGTTTCTAGATCAAAGGACCCTGGGTTCGGCTCTGAATATGGAGACTTCCTCTGTATATAACAATGTTGTGCCGCAGTGGACACATATGTGAATTAAAATTCCGTCGTTTCGGAAGAGGGACGGGCAACTAGCTCCAATGAGCTCTGTCTCAATCGGCTGTCTTTTGGGTTTCGAGTCGAAAGTTTTGTTATTTTGGCTTCCGCCGTTGCAGCTCCCGAAATCCTTTATACCTCCACCGTTGCGGCTCCCATTCCGCTCCGACTTCCGATGTTTTGAAGCTCCGACATTGCGGCTCCTGTTCCTCTTTTCGCTTTGACATTGCGGAAGGGGATGTCCTTCCGACTTCCAATGTTTTAAAGCTCCAATGTTGTGGCTCCCGTTCCGCTTTTCGCTCCGACGTTGCGAAAGGGGATGTCCTTCCGACGTTTAGTCGTTTCTCCTCCGCTCCCCGATATGTTTGTTTGCCCATTGTCGTCGATCCTTGTGTTGTGGGCTTCCGCCGTTGCGGATGAAGAAGCCACTACCCTTCCGTCGTTGTGGATGAAAAATCACTATCCTTTCGGCCGCTTTGTTTCAGATCCTGCCCATTCTGTATAGTGTGATCAAATTATTCATTTAAAAATCTGTTTTATATATGTGAATCGCTGTATAGATGTAACACTGTGTTTCAATGAGACTTCGTATGTTAAGCTCCATGGTATAGAATAGCGCTGAGTTTCAATATAATGCTGTTGATATATAACATGATAACTCTATGCTGATAACATATGTAACATTTGTAACATTTGATCGTTTTTATCCTTCTGTTTCATTTATTTGAATGTATAACAAAATCCTCTGTTGTAGTGAACTGTGTAATCATCCTTTTCAATATGCGGGTATTCTGTGCAACATTTAGAGCTGTGACATTATTCTCATCTGTGGCTATAACATTAACATTTACTTTATTACTGCTGTGACTTCCTTTGATTCATCCTACTGTGGCTTTTCCTATGAGTGAAACATTCAAAGTTTGGCATATGGCAACATTCAGACTGTGTAGCAAAACTGGCTAACAAATACCCCAACAAATTATCAGTGGCAAATATATGGCTTAGGAGAAAACCCCATACTGGCTCCAAGTTTGGAAAACTTCCTCAATATTGTTACCTTGTCATCGAATTTCCATACCAGTCAATGAACTACACTCTTGCCAGACCTTTCTAGTGAAAGGACAGTTAACAAAGAGATGAATAATATCTTTTGAATCATTTTGGCAAAGGTTACACCATCCCAATCCTTCAAAGCTTCTTTTCTGCAAAATATCCCAGGTTGGAACCTTTTTTTCTAAAATGCACCACATAATAAGTTTTGATTTCTGAGGGGAATTCTAGCTTCCATAGTCGCTTCCACCACCATTTAGGATCCGTGTTTAACTAGTTGGTGATGAGTTGCAATTAACCTTTCTTGGGAGTTTATGAACCATGAGCATCAACATCCCAAATTAATTCACCGTCACTATATGAAATTATGATATGGGCTCTCCTTAAAACATAAATATAGTTATTCCATTCTTTTGCAAAATTACTAGCCTGATCAAGCTGGTTTGCCTCAATTCAACCTTGGTTCCATAAAGTTGTTGAGTTTGGGATTTCCACTTAAGAAAGATGAAATAACCCTCTGTCCTTTAACAGAGTGGTAAGCCCCTCTGAAAGAAGAGAATTTATACCACTTCTTTCCCAAGGATATTCCTCCAACCTACAATGTTTCCCATTGCCAATCTTCTTGGCTAGGTGATTTCCAAAGAGTTCAAAAGCATTTAGCGTTGCTTCCCAGATATTTGATATGTTGAGTTGTTTCGTGTTTGGATTTTTTATCCAATTGATCAGGGAATTCGAGGAAATATACTTTTGAATTATAACATCCATTCATAAACTTTGGGTGGAAATAAATCTCCAAATACTTTTAGCTTCCAAGGCTTTGGAGAAAAGAAAATTATTTTTCAATCCCTATCCTCCATCTACTTTTGGCAAGGCTAGTATTTCCCAGTTGACCCAGGAAAAATATTTTTGGTGTCCTCTCCAAAGAAAAGAGAAGCAGGTCTATCTATTTTTTTCAAGAATTCCTTTTGATACCCAAGCTAATGAAATCCAATAAACTAGGATGGCTTTGAGGACTACTTTTACTAGAACAAGCCTCTCTGCTCTCAAGAGCCACTTATAGCTCCAAATATTAAGGCTTTTGTCAATCTTTGATAGTAACCATGTACAATCTTATTTCCTCTAATTGTTAGGTTTTAGGTGAAAGCCTGAATATTTGTGCCCCGACTCAAAATCCAGTTTAGCAAAGGGGATCTTGGAGATGATGTAATTTCCGTCCTCTCCATCAAGATTTAGGCATGAAAAGGTATACTTCCTATCATTTATTACCATACCTACAAATATACCGAATAAGCTGAAGATGTGAGTCATCTTGTCCATTTCCCTTCTAGACCCATCACAGAAAATTAAGATACCATCTGCAAATGGTAGATGTGTTAAGCTGTGAAACTAGGTTATTTGATTACCTTTATAGCTACCCGGTATTTTAACTTCAAGTAAATATCTTCTTAAGCCTTCTGCCACTAGAAGAAAAAGTAAAGGTGAAAGTAAGTTCCCTTGGTGTAATCCTCTTTCAGCTTGAAAGAAGGGGGATGTTGGTCCATTAATTAAGACAACAAAGGAAACGGTTTGAATACATCCCATTACATAGTTTATAAAAATGCACTTCCAAACCAATATGTGTTGGGATCATCCGAAGATAAATCTAGTTAATGTGATCATAAGCTTTTGAGAGATCAGTTTTGATGACCGCCCCTCTGACTTTCATTAGAGGAAATTTCAACTCAAAATGGGCCTCCTAAGGAAAATTAATAAAATAATAGTTAAAATAATAAAATTATATTTATTAATTTTGGAGGAAGAAAATAAAAAACTACTTTTTTGTTTGTATTTTCGATATATCTCCCTGTTTTTTAACTCAAATTTCGATTGGGAGAGCTCGTTGGATGCAGAATTAAATTCCGCATCCAACGAGTACCCACTTGGCATAATTTTTACGGGCCCCGCTACCCCAAAAACAAGAAATACCTGAAAAAATGTGATGATGACACTCGGCATACTTTTTACGGGCCCCACTACCCCAAAAACAAGAAATACCTCATCACATTTTTTCAGGTATTCTTGTTTTTGGGGTAGCGGGGCCCATAAAAAGTATTCCGAGTGGGTACTCGTTGGATGCGGAATTTAATTCCGCATCCAACGAGCTCTCCCGATCGAAATTTGAGTAAAAACACAAGGAGATATGTCGAAAATACGAACAAAAAAAGTAGTTTTTTTATGATACCTATCCCCAAATTTATATTAAAAAATTGTTTAAGAGGTGCTCCCTTTTTTAATTTTAAAGCATTTTGATTGGCTAACACATGATGACATGGAATTTGTATTATTTTTGGAAGGCCCATTTTAAATTGAAATTTCCTCTAATGTCTGGTTTTGATACTATGCAATCCTTCCTTAGCAACTCCTATGGATTCATGTATCTCCCTTCCCTTCAAAAACCAAAATTTCTCCCTAGAAACTAAATTTGACAGGATATATTTAATTCTCCTAGCTATGATTTTAGCAATGATCTTGTAGATCTCATTACATAAAGATATAGGTTTGAATTCATCAATATTTTGTGGATTGCCATTTATTGGAATTAGTTCAATAAAGGTAGCATTGAAAGGGGAATGCATTCGACCATTTGCCCTGGATTCCTCCACCACTCTTGAGAGGTCTTGTCTTATGATATCGAAGAAATCCAAATAAAATTCAACCAGAAAACCATCTAGACCAAGAATTTTGTCCTTCTGGAATCTATGAAAGGTTGCCTTTAACTCATCCTTTGTTACTACGACCATCGGCTCTTGGTTATCTTCTTCAATGAAAAACCCAATAAAGAATTGCGCTATTCACACAATTTTAGCAATTGATCATTCTTCTTGTGCTTTGAAAAGGACCTTAAATTAATTTTGAAATTAATATCATGTGTATATAAGAGATAGAAACCGCCCTATACCACAAACTTGTTGATGGACTAATAATGATTCGAATCGATTTCATTACTTTATTTATATATCATTCTTTCTTTTACAAAAAAAAACTAAATCCACCCAAATGATGAAATTCTCTTATTGTGATTATCTCTTTTATTTTTATTATAAATTATTTACTCTCTTAAATGTGTCTATTTTTAGTAACAATGTAATTATAACTCTTCTATTTTCATCAAATAGTAACTCTTTTCCATTGTAATCTTCATTCTTAGTAATGGTCATTGCATTGATTTCTTATTTGTAATCATTATGATGGTTGCTACAAATAAGATTAATGAGCAGCAGGGTTGCTTTTTCCCTGTCATTATGAAGGGTTAAAAGAACTTGTTTAAAAATATATTGGCTACTTGTTAATAAATTAAAACGTGTGATAATTTGAAAGTTGATATGGTCTATGATTTGTATAGTTGATTTAATAGTCAATGTACAAACATCAACCTTCTTTTCTTGGATATGTGATGAGTTTAAGGTGTATTGAGCCAACCAGGTTAAAACAAGAGTTGTTTTGGGAAAAATAATAACCACCAATGCCTATTTGTGTGGAAATCATAACATGCTTTAGCTTATGATTTTAACTTTAGAACTTGAATAGGACATAGTTGGTTAACTTTAGAAATTAAATAGAATGAAGTTGGTTTCCTTGTGATGGAAAGATGGAAATCAAGGTAAGGGAGAGAATTGTCAAATAGAGAAAGATAATAAATTGGTTTCCTTATCATGGAGAGATGGAATCGAGGTAATTTTCTTAGGGAGAGAATTGTCAAATAGAGAAAGATAATAAACTCTTCACAGTACTTATTAAGTGACTCGACCTGCTTATTTGGTGAGAAAGAGAAAGAAACCAACCTAAATGAGGTAAGGTTCATTAAAAACCAGGATAATTATAGTATTGTATTATCTTGATCGAGACGCACTTGATTGGTATTCCATGCTTCATAGGAGGATGATTTACATATCTCTTTTGTTCAATAAATGGAATCTCTTTTGTTCTTCAAATGGAAACACAGATCTTGTTGATCTTTAGATGGGGATAGTATAATAGGTAGGATGGAATAAAATGCCCTCATTGAAGGGCTATTGGAGACCGTTTTCAATATTCACCTTGAGTCCTTTTGTTCAGTTTTCATGCTTAAGTTCTTTTCTGAATTATTCATGAACGTAAGACATAAAATTAAGAGACATAAGGAGAGACCTAGTTGCACCCACCCTATATTTTGGTTCAGTTTGACTAAGGCTAATTCACAAGTTATAGACCTTTAAGAAGAATGGATCCCAACTAGAAAATACAAGGAGCCTGCAAGGGTTTTTGAACCCAAGAGGTGCGATCACCTTACTATCACAAAATTGAACTTCCAAACATCGAAGACACTATTGCATACAAACTACCTTGGCCAAATCCCAGATGGTTAGGAGGAAAGGCCATCCGTCCAATGCGCATAGATGGGAGGGTGTGATTTTTCTTAATTATATATCCATTATTTAGTAGACATAATAAGGTAATCCAAATCCCAATCACGCCCATGTGATTGCACTAGGAGCCCTTCTCTGCGAAAGTGCTACATCTCTTGTTCGGATCTCTACAACTTTCGCATAAGTATCCATTTAGTCCCTTATATATATATAAGGGAATATATACACAGAGATTAAAAAAAGTTGTTCGTGCTTATAAAAAAATCTCAAAACTCATAAGAAATGAAAAAATACATTTCCCACTTTGCTTTGGTTAAAATAATAACATAATCAAATATATATATAGATACAAAATCTTTTATGGTAAGTAGTCCAAAGATTGAAGTTGAATATAAAAATGAAAAACAAAACCATATTCTCTTCACGTGAACTCCACGATCATACGCAACACAAGGTCTTCAAACACTAGATACACAATTAAATCATTGAGGTATTTCATTATTTTATTAAAAAGAAATTGTTCATAATTTCTTTTATAATATTTAATAACTAATAATATTACATATAAATAAATATTTCACAAATGAATGCAATCTATCATTACCCTTAACAAATTATCTATTTAGTTTATGAGATGGCTTAGCTCACAATGTTAATGAATGAAATGCTCTCTTTCTTTCGAAGTTATAACTTCGAAGAGATGAAACACATTTTAAGATGCCTACACATAAGGAAAAAGAAACAACCCAAAAGCAATTTAGCTATAAAAACTATTTTCACATTAAGAATAAAATAAAACAATAAATTTAGTTATAAAAGCTATTTTTACATTACGAGTTAAATAAAACAATAAATTTAAATAAAAACAATGAAATGATCAATTATTTGTTTTAAATTTATTAACAGTTTTTTAACTTTAAAAAGACGAACTTTAAAAATAAAAAATCGCTTGTGTGTTTCTTAACGATTCAATAAGATCACAAATCCACAATCCTATTCTACACATCTTCATATTCAAAATGTACATAACTCTGGCTTTATAGAACTCAATTAATAAAAAGTTTAACTATTGTTAAACCAGCAAAATTAACAAAATAATCTTCGAAACCACAAATAAAAAAATTATTAATTAAAAATAAACTCAAATGTACTTTAGTAAAGCTTCCACTAAACCACAAATATTGCATTCTATCCTTTAAATCTATTTGATATACTTTATATCTAAAATGGAACTGTACAAAACCCCACTCAATTAACAAACTGATTATCTTCTTAACTCAAAATAAAACTATCACTAAACTGCAAATTAATTGTCAAAACTTTATGAATCCCTTTTTTTCCTTGAGAAAAAAAACATAATTTTATTTCATCCTACTAGAACAAAATTACATACTGTAGATACACATAAATGTGTATTTCCATTCAGCTAAGAACTCATTTAGAAAAAAGACTCTGAAAGTCTTTAGTAAGTCCCACAACATAAAAAACAAAGTAAAAACATTGTTGTTGTAAGTATGTTGCCCTGTTCAAAAATATGCAAGAGATGTTGTTCTTTGACAATCTTTTGACATCTTGTTCATGATATAAATAACTGCAAACTGTTCTAGAACAGTCCTCTGACAAAAAATATATCATTTTTGCAAATATTAAATATAAGAAAGTTTTGTGTATAGCTGAAAAGTAAGATAGAATGTTGCTCATTGTATAAATGGCCAGTGGTAGAATTCCTGCATGTTGCCCTTTCTATGTTCTCTTATCTTCCAATGCCCCAGGGCCATTTGCAACCCCTCCTTCGAGGCTTTGTACGCCTCTTTGTTGTTTTCCCTATAAACATGTCGGCATGAAAAGGAAACAAAAGGGTTTAGAACCTCTTTAATGGAAGATAAAATGTTGGTAAGTCTTATATTTCTGCATTATTGAGTCCCTTTTGTCCAATTTATGACAGTCATTGCGTGTCCACAAACATTTAGGTTTCTACACCCTTTCTCTGTTGCAAATATAAGGAGGATTTTGAGGCTCAAAAGTTCAACCGAATTATTACTGCCTTCCCCTAATCCCACTACTAGCTCAAAGAAATGGGTCTCAGAAAGGAAAAGTAGTGCCCCTCCCCCACATAGATTATTTTGTGTTGCTCCATCAAAGAAACCCCAAGGCACTGACTTGTCTATTTCTACTTCCAATACCTCCCTCTGTCTTGAAGCTCTAATATGTTGTGAGAAGGCAGAAAGAATGCCACAAGAAAGACCTACTATAATTTAAGGTGTGCAGGCTTTATCAACAAATATTAAATTGTTTCTAGCAAGCCAGAATCCCCAAATTACTATCATAGGTAGGGCTATCAAAATATCCTAAGTTTCCACCATCCTCCAATTCTTCCAAGATTGGAGGACCATAATGCCCACCCATTTGCAAGGCAGACCTAGAGCCCTCGAACACTCTTTCCAGACTCTTTGATAAAAGGATAGTGAAAAAAAAGATGAGAACCTGACTCTCCATCATACTTGCAAAGAGTACACCATCCAAGTCCTTGAAAGCTCCTTTTCTGCAATATCCCAAGTTAGCACCCTGTTCTCCAGAACACACCACATAAAGATTCTGGTTTTTGGTGGACTTTTGATTTTCCACAGTTTCTTCCACCACCATGCTGGGTCCCTTTGTATACCACTAGCACTAAGATTTATATAACCAAACTTAGGGGTGTAAATGCCAAGTGGATCCATATCCCAAATAATCTCTCCTCCCTTTCCCTTAGATGAATTTGTGCTCTAATCAGTTCTCCAATTAGACGTGCCAACTCCCTTTCATCTGGCTCATTCAACCATAATAAGAAGTTGGAACCATGGATTCTCTTGAATAGGAGCAACTAATTAAGAAAGGTAAAATAAACCTCTATGTCTCAGAGCCTCCACTGTGTGGCCTAGGAGTCTATGTTGTTGTGTGCATCCAACCCACGGATCCTCGCCAACCCTTAGTTTCCTACCATTCCCCACATTCCATGCCATATTGGATTCAATGACATGGAAGGATATTACCACTACTTTCCAAATCACCGAACCTCTTGCATGCAATTTCCTAGGGCTCCTTATCCAATCTTCAACAGAATCAAGGGCTTTGTATTTTTGTGTAATCACTTGGGTCCATAGAATTTCAGCCTTTAGCGATCTCCATCCCCCCTTGGCCACAAGTTACTTTGCAAATAGAAAAATATTTTTGATACCCCAACCCCCCAGCCCTTTAGGAGAAACAATCTTCTCCCAGCACACCCAAGGGGTCACTTGGGTTTCCTTCTTTCCACTCCAAAGAAACCTAAAGAAAATTCTTCTCGACTCTTCCAGAATGCCTTTAGGGATCCAAGCAAGGGACATCCAATAAACTAGGATTGCTTCTAACACTGCTTTTACCAACACCATCCTCCCTACTCTAGATAGCCATTTATGACTCCACACTTTCAAAAGTTTTTCCAGCTTGTCCAGAGGCCACTTCCAATCCTGTTTTTGATACTCTTTAGGTTTTAAGCAGAACCCTAGGTACTTCAAACCAACATCCAACCCTGCCAAATTGAAGGGGAAAATCCTGTTGAGTTCATGAAGCTCTTTGGCCTTCAAAAGATGCATAGACTGTGTTGATTTCCTTGCATTTATCTCCATCCCTGTGGCTTTTTAGAAAAGTTCTAGGATTTCTCGGAGGGTATTTGAGTCTCTCATCGTTCCTATGCAAAAAATTAGGACATCATCCACAAACAGGAGATGAGTTACATGCAGATATTGGGAAATTTTTATGCCCTCCAGATAACCTTGTCTCTTTGCTTCCCTTAACTCCCTACTCAAACCTTCATCTACCAGCAGGAAAAGTAAAGGGGATAATGGTAAACCCTAGCAGAGCCCTCTCTCAGCATGGAAGAAAGGAGATGCATCCCCATTAATCAGAATTGAGAAAGAGACTGTAGTAATAAAACGCATGATCCACCTGATAAAATCAATTCCAAATCCAAGATGAGTCAGGATAATATGAATGTATAACCAACTTACTTTGTCATAGGTTTTGGACAAGTCAATTTTTAGTATATCCCCTTTGATTTTTTTTGTTTTTATGCTGTGAAGCCCCTCTTGGGAAACCCCTATGGCTTCGTGGATTTGTCTCCCTTCCAAGATTCCATTTTTTTCCTCTGTGATATGTTTTGATAAAATTCCCTCGAATCTTCTTACTATCACCTTAGATACCACCTTGTAGATACAATTACAGACAGAAATGGGTCTGAAGTCATTCATAGAGGAAGTATTGCCAACTTTAGGAATTAAAGCGATAAAGGTTGAATTGAAACTGGAAGGCATCCTTCCCGATTGTATTATATCCTCCACTACTTTCAATAAATCTCCTCCCAGGAGATCATAAAGATCCAAAAATAATTCTATCGTCCACACATCAAGTCCAAGACTTTTATCCTTCTGAAAACTTTGAAGAGCTTCCTTTAGTTCTTCTTCAGTAACATCCTCCATCATAACTCTATTGTCTCCCTCCTCAACAAACGTTGGGAAGAGTTGAGATACTCTAGTAACTTCTGTAATAGAATCCTGGACTGGAGCTTTAAACCCCAATTCTAGCCTTTCCTTCAAAAGTGGAGTGAGTTTCTCCTTGATCGTCCATTAGACTCCATATTGTGTTTGAATATTTCCTCCCTCTTACAAAAGCATGAAAGAATTTTGTATTTTCATCCCCACATTCCAACCAGATGGCCCTGCTCTTCAATCTCCAAGTCTCCTCCTTCTCTAATGACAAGGTGTTCCTTCTCCCTTCCTTCCTGATTAAAGTATCTTTGTCCTCCTCATTCAACATTCCCCCCCATCCTTCTCAAGGATCTTAGAAACATCCTCTTCGACTTGCTTTAGTTATGTTTCCTCATGAAGTCTCTTAGCCACAAACCAATCTTAATAGCTTCCTTTAAACTTTTGATGTTTCTTGCAAATTGAAAAGTTCCAGTTCTCTGGCTTCTTGGATTAAAGGGAATCCATCTCAAATAGATCAATGATTTAAAGTAATCGTCATTTAACCAAGTCTTATCAAAATTTAATGGACTTGGAGGTTTTGTTGGTCCATTTTTTAGTTCCAGAAATATAGGTAAATGATATTAATTCCCTCCACTCCCCACCCATTGCTTGAGTTGATGAAGCCTATCCACCACCTATTCAACCACCAAGAAATGGTCCAAACGCTTCATCGCTCTCCCTTATCCACACCTATTTTTTTCCAAGTCGGCTTCAGTTTGATAGGTTCAATGTCTAACAAGTTCCTCTCTACCATCTTCGGAGTGAAATAATGTGTCAGCAAATCAGCACAAGCATGAGGCCCCCATACCTCACCTTGCCCCATAGAAAAGTTTAAATCTCCCCCTAAAATCACCAAATCTCCTCTTAGGAGAGTATTGTTAAATAGGGAATCCTATTTATATACGGACCATAAATATTAAAAACAGTAAAAGAGACATCTAGATTCAGTGCCATAAAGTTTAAGTCAAGAACCGATTCCATATCCCACAAGTTCAAAGCCTTAACATTTCTTTCATTCCAACTAATTGACAAACCCACGAAACGACCTATAACATACAGAGTCTCAAAAATGCACCCCAGAAACCAACTTTCTAGCCTTGCTTTAACCACTTCTCCTACTCCTAAAGTTTCTTGTAACAGCAAAATATCAGGTTTTTCTAAACCAACCACCCTCTGGAGTGCTGATATTTTATGGGGACCAGCTAGACCCCATAAATTGAAGGACATAAGCTTCATCTATGACCCTTCTTCTAGGCATGTACCTCTCTAAGTGCCCTCTCAATAGACGGTTGTTTCCCTTCCAAGATATCCTTTTTTTCTTTGGATTGTAACTTAGCAATAAAATATTTCCTTCCTCTCTCTTTAGAGGTCGTGTTTGAATCTTTTCCCAAAACTCCTGAGGCATCCTTGGAGCAAGACCGAAGGAAATAGCCTGAATCCGATGAGATGAGAGGGGAAAGAGGAGATTTAACATCTCTAATAAAGGGTTCAGGTTCCGCAGGCAAGGGGGATTCCTCCACAAATGCAATAGAGATGGGTAAAGTGGCCAGTGTGAGCCGGATGTGATAGTCAAATTTTGTAAACCTTCCACCCAATCCAAAACAGAAAGAGTAACATTATTTGCAATTAAATTTAATGAGGGGGGAAGTGAGAAAGAGGAAGTACCCGAGAAGGGAATCCCCTTCAAGATCTGCACATCAATCGGTCTCCCCACCTCCACCATCGGCAAGGGCACCGAAGCCTCCTCCTCTTGGCTTCTATCATCCACTTCATCACTAACAGTGTTTGTTATAACTAGATATTGTTCTTAGTTTATCTATTCTTTTTGTCCTAATTTTCAACAGTTGGTTTAAAATGATTTTACATTTTATGTTGATTTTAAGAATTTTTGACAATCAGTAATTTTTGTTGGATTTAATGCTTTTAATGGTTGAATTATTTCATTAATTTAGTTTTAAGGTTTGTGTTTTTGGCTTATTAGTTAATATGTATATCTTTAAGCTTTCAAAAACTTATAATAAAAGTTTATTCCAAGTTTTGCTTTATAATCTAACCCTCATTTTTTAATCCTTTGTCAAATATTTTCACGAGGAGATTCCTATAGCAGCTCTGTTTTTCTTGTTTTTTTGATGGAAATGAATTATGGAAAACCAAAAGATTTTTTTGTCCACAACAGACTCATTCACAAAACCCTCTCTCAATTTTTCAACAATTGTTACCGTTTGAGAGATTCGAATTCATCTTTGTGGCCTATTTTCAGGGTTTGAATAATTTAATAATTTCTTGTTTTAGTCACAAATTTCCAACACGTATTCTGATCAATTGAAGGGGAATGTTTAAAAGCCAAGAGATTTTTTTGTTCATAACATACTCATTAAAAAAAACCTCTCTCAATTTTTGCACAGGTGTCCCGGATCGAGAGCTATGAAGGTGTCTTTGAGACCCAAATTTTCAGAAATTTGTCAAATTTCCCCAAATCCGATTTGCTATTTTTGTGTTAATTGTCGTTAAATATTTTGAGTTATCATGTAACTAATTGATGTAACTGTTTCAAATTTCGACCTAGAAGTTAGTTATGGAACTACTTTACCTTTGTAATAATAAAAGGAAGACAGACATACAGTTTTGGGGTTGGATTTTTGACTCAAGGAGAGACTTTTGGAGCTTCAATTTCTCAAGCTAGCATTTATAACTCTTATTTAAGTGGATGACTGTTATTGATTATATATAAAATGATAAGCCCTTTTACTTATCACGCTTTTTCATTTCTGATCTTGTTGATTGCTCAGTCTACAATTTCATTTCCTGTTTAAAGGTTTATTCATGTAAATGTTTGTAGCCTATGGGTGGAATTAGTATTTCATGTGTAATTTTTATGGATTATTGGGATGTGTTTGATCCCCAGTTTATACAACTTGCATGATTCAGTTCTGTATTAGCTTGTGGATGTTTATTTCCTCCTTGTTGATGAAATTTTTAAAGCCAAAACCCTAAAAAACCAATTTTATTCTATTTCATTTTGAGATTGTGTTAGCTTGTTCTTGTGGTAGTCTAGGAACAATTTATAGCACTAACAATGTCCACAGGCATCGAGGGCTGAGTAGAAGGTAGTATTGAGAAACCTTTGGCCATCCCAGCCTCCTTTACACCTTGCTACTATCGACAACCATTGAGGGTTCAGTCTGATAACTTGAATTATGAGACATGATGCCCATAAGAATGACAATGCCTACAACGAAAAGGGACATTTTCATAGATCAAGGTTTTCTTTATAACATAGGTCCCCCAACTCAGGATCATGTCTTTTCTATCCCTTCCCAAACATTTAGAGTGACCAATATTCTATTGAACCTTCTGTTGTTTAGTCTCCAGAAATGAGATTTCAACTTCTACAAATGTCCCCAAAATGTTCTCGATGTTTGTAAGGTGTTCCTCTGATCAGTAATGAAGTGGGAGCCTTGGAAGCCACACCCACAATGGCACAATGTCAACTCATTCCCTGCTAGCATCGAAAAGGGGGTGCCAAGGTTTGAGAATCACAGACATATGATGTAGCGTCCAATTACGGGTTAAAACCCACTGAAGATATTTCTGATGCTGAAAGTTAAACGCAAACCACCCTCTAGTGAGGGATACCACTTTTGGAACAGAGCATGGGGCCTCCAACCAACTATTCGTTGTCCACTGCATCACCATCTGCAAGGAGAAGGCTCTACCTAGGGCTCGCCCCACTAGAGTCCAGTTAGCCATTTGCAAAAATTGATGCTAACATATGTCGTCACCCAGCGTGTCATTGTATCCAACACTCTTTGATTTAATCAGTTTTTACGATTCCTCTTATGAACACCCCTGCTGCCAACCCTTCCTTTGGCCTCGCTGCTTGACCTTGATCTAAAAATACCTTCCCAAACTAGGCTAGGGAAACCCCGTTGTTCAAGAGGCCCAATGAAACAGGCAGTGGAACCTTGTTCCTCCTCCCGCATAGATCCACTTCCTGTAAACCCTAATGGTTTCAATCCTCCACTCATGACCACCATTGAATCCATTGCATTTACCACACCCTCCACTTCCCCACCGTGTTCAACTTGAGATCCTACAAAATCAACCCACGCTATCAATGATGTGTGGACTTCTACCTCAAACCATCGCTTCTTCTTACGACCATCACCAGCTGAGCCCTCTCCAACGAAACACTATGACCCCTCAGGAATCTAAAATGGCGAGGGGGTTGATAGAAAAAAATCATAAGGGGAGAAGCCCTCCACATGATGCACAAGTGAAAAAATAGTCGTTGTGTATCCTTCAACCCTGGGAGGAGGAGGAGCCTCCACCTCATCAAACCCACTACCACCTGGAAAAACCTAGATGTCACCCGCATCCATATCGTCACTAGAGTAGTCAATTTGCTCACCATCTTCCATTCTGACAGTAAAAGTTTAAAAATAGTAGTAAAACCATGGATTTACCTACAGGTAAAAAACACACCCAAATCTTGTGAAAACTTCCAGTGAAAACCATGACAGGGACCTTTCTCCAGGATAAAATTAATCGCCTCCCCATGCCTGCTTAGCAGTTGACCTTTCCACCGTCAGCAAGCCATATGGGATTTCCTCTCCATGAGAAACCTATTCTCTAGTGCCATCAAAGCCAACTGCCTCCTCTGGTTCAGTTTGTGCTTATGGATCAATGCTCAACATTTTCATATCCAAACTACATGAATTTCTTATACAAGTTAAGAACCGAACTAACAAATCCACTAAAATATTTTACTTCTTTGATTAAACCTTTTAATGAAGCACTAATTTTTCGTCGACATTGCATGATCTTCATCCACTTTGACATGAGTTTAAGTTGTACATATTGTACACATTCCACTGACCTAAACAAAATTTTAACATTATTTTTTAGGGGATGTAAGTTTCCATTCATTTCTTTCGATTATCAAGATAACAGTTCATTTAAAATAGGACATAGTAAAAATCAGATACCAAGAGAGATTCATGTCACTAAATATTAAATGGGAATTCTTATCTTTGAATTGGGTCATGCACACCATGGATGCTCTCATGCGCGTTGTGGATACCATATTAAATTTGTGTTCAAAATTATTGGAACGATGATCCAAATCATACGACATTTAGATTACTCTCATCCAATATTATATGAGTGTCGTATTCAATCCCGATCAAGTTTTCTAAATTTTGTACTTTGGATTTAAATATAAAGCCAAACGGTGGATGATAGCCATTTCTTACAGGCTTACGTGAAACATATAATCAATATTAGTTCTAATTATTATTAGTCCCTGCCCGAGCTAGCATGGACTCTATGAAAGGCCTTGCTATCATTTCAATTTACTAGCACGCAAATCAAAAAAACTTTCAAAATTTTATCCTAAGTTGCAAACTTGGCATTTACTATGCATTAAAGAATAATTATTTTGATAAGAAAATACGAATAAAGTTTTTATAAGCACCATTATTTCAACCAATCAACAAAATCTTCTTCTTATTTGGCCTCATATCGAGGCATACTATTCATTTTTCCTACAAAATCTTATGATAAAGTTGAGCTTTCTGCATTCAGTTTTATAAAACCAAGTAACGCTAGATAACTTCTAGCATTACGTCTAACATTTACTGTTAGACTACTATGTATCAAAAACTTGTCGTAAAGCAAAAGCAGACCGTAGGCTAAGCACCTACCACCCATCATGGAAACTATTGTTTTTCCATGACACATAGTGTACCTCTTTAGTCCCTTCAGTCTGAGCTTAGATAACACATTTTGGTTCTCACTGTCGTGTATGCATCCAATTTTTTTATTCATTCCTGCAACCTTGCTAATGCATGCAACCTCCTTTGCATGTTTCATTAAAAGATTCATTTGATTATGTGTCTGCTCCTTCTTCATCTCAAATCCCACCTTCGAGACATGATCAACAAATCTCCTATTTGTCTGCTGCTCAACAAAGAAGGTCCAGCAAATCATGGGAACTCCCACGCAAAGAAGGGTTGATTGCTGGCCTCAAAACCCCATGCAAATTCTATCAATTCCTCATCACCGAACTGGGAACGAATATTTGGATGGTAAATTCATCGAATTCTCAATTTTAAACTCTCGCTAAAAACCTAGAAATATAGATAGTCATTTATTTGATATTATGCTTTGCATACTGACCGTAGCAGGTTCCATTCCCACTTAATAAAACTTCGTGTGTCATTGACATGAGCGGAATTAAATTTCATAATATAGTTTACAGAGGCAACGTCGTGGGATCAATTCCCATTGCACTACCTGATTCGACTTATAATAATTTTGTATATAGACTAGCAATCTTTGGGCTTGAAATCTTCGTGGCTTATGGTGGTAATGGAATTTTACTATTCAATATCTATTTTCAACTACTTTCTGCTTTAAAATTCTACTTGATAGCTAATAAGGTTTGCTATTGAAAAAAGATTAAAACTTCATACCTTTAATGGGAATATAAGCTTCCTCCACGAGCAAAGGAAGATGGAAATAAGAAAAGAAACCACAAGTGTTGGTTGTTGAAAATGCAACCATGGGAATACCATATTTGCCGACTATCTCCTGCATAAAAGAGAAAATACAATCTGCAACAATGAAAGAGATATGAGGAACATTAATGGTGGAATGCTGGATATTTTCAACAATTCTTTTCACGTTGTGAGGGCCATGTTTCAGCACATACTCGAAGATTTCAACACCCTTTAATACATGGTTGTGATCAGGTGGAATACCATCGGGAAAGATCTGGAACCTGGTGTCCTCGGTAGACTTGGGAAGAGATTGTGGCTACCAGTGCTTGGAAATAGCAAATAATCCTACAATAAACTATTTTAACGTTTATCCCTTTGACAAGAAAGGAAAACTACAACAAGCAATGGAATAAGAAAAAACATTAGGCCATTATTCACATAGCATGTTCATGAAATGGACTGAAAATGCATAAGTCAAAATAAGATAGGGTTCAACGACTTACATGTGAGTTATTTTGGTGTAATTCTCCCTATTCAGAAACTTCAAGACAACTATGTGCACCTGGTCTTTTCTGGACAAAGAAATTGTGCTCCACTTCAAAGATCTGGGGGAGCCTGGAGGGACTTATGTAAAATTTGTTACACCAAAAAATATGCAATTCTACCAGTGGCTCAAGGAGCATGAAATTTTGTAGTCAGAAGACTCCCAACAAAGTTTTCTTGATGCTTCTTCCAAACTTTTTCAAGCGTGTCGAGATCTTTGTTGGTAGCTAGGCTCACCATTTTTGCTTCCCAATCTGAACTGTCAAAATAAAAAAATTCAAGACAGTGCAACAGATGCAAGACATGATGGAAGTTGATCATGATGGGAATTAAAATATCCTTAACACATTCAAGGTTATGCTCTACAACTAAGGAGATAGTATTCCTCCCAAAGCAGCTTATCAAACTTTAACTTGCATGATTCGTGAAATTGTCCCAATTCTCCAATACATGGCCATATATATTTGCAAGCATCTTGAATTCCCTGTTGTAGGTCTCATCGGTTGGAGCTCATCCTCTGTGGTTTTGAGTTCCAGATGCATACTTATGGTGTATAATTCACAAGAGTAAAAAATATACGCGTTAGAAGAGGAACCTGCTATATACTATATTGTATAAAATACAAATGAATTGTGCAAAATCATCTTGCATTCCACAATTTTATCGTCTATCTAGTACCTCTCCATATTATGTACTAGATACTTCTCTATGGTGAACTCAGGGAACTGCAAGAAGTTGTACCCAGTTTTTCAAACCTGAGAACTCTAGTTCGGATATGTTGGTTTTCTCGTTGCCCAATCAAATTTATGCTTGACCTTGGAAAAAATTACACAGTTGAATCTATGCTTGATCTTGGAGGAAGCTGGAGTAACCTCATGTACACACTAGTGTAGACTAATGAAACTGGAACTATAGATTGAAAGAATTTCTTATGCCCACTTCCTTTTGGTTGACACCTTTCTTGCATGAACAATGCATAAATAATTACTCCTAAACAATTGTGCATTAAAAACTATGCATCCTTTCCTTCTCTCATGGGTTTCATTGGATTCAGTGGCTAACCTACCCTATGTGCTTCCTTCTTATGCAATAGGTGTAACCTTCAAGAACATGTGATGGTGTTTGTTCTTTTTTTGCATAGAATGGTCTCTTGATCATATGGATGAATTTAATGAGTCTGAAGGCACCTCAAAGATAGCTCCACATTAAGAACATGCATGGCACGTTGAACATTGTAACATCCCTGCCACTTGTTTGCCTCCTGTCTGCATTGCTCATAGAGTGGTAGGCTATAGATCAAGTGGTTGATTGTAAAACACTTTGATATATTTAAAACAATTTATTGTATATATTATTTTTATACGTGTTTATTCATAAAGATCATAATCGAGATCATAATTATCGAAGTGTCCACTTTTATGCATTGTTTTACCTTTTTATTTCTTCAGGTCATCTCATCATGTTTTTCTATAAGTTATCTTATGTGGATTTGAAAGGCAGGGAAGCCTATATTCGAATGAGCATCCACTAAAGTCAGTTCTGGCATAGCAACAGAACATGGATTTCAGGTCTAACAGATAGTCGACCTGAGTTCAATCCAACATCACAGATTTCCTCCAACGATAACTCCATAATGAAATACAATCAAAGCTATCTAAGCGCAATTGAGTTGGTCTGAACATGGCACAACAAAAATATTGAAAACAAGGACTGTTTCACGATATTCTCACTTTCTTTGGCATTGCATGTATTTCAGATGCCCACATAAAACCATATAATTTTATATAATAAGTTCCAACCTTATGAGACATGAGAAACGAGCCAAAGCATATTCAAAAATTGCAAAATACTTAAGTTTGATTTGTTATTTAAACAGAATGTAAGGTTGTGTATTTCAACTTTCAATTTCTTATGCATTTCAACTTTCAATTTCTTACGGCAGGGAATTGCCGCCTTTAGCAACCTCCCTTGTTTTCTTTTCAAAAATGATTGGCAAGATGATCGATCTATTTTTTCCAAAGAAAAATGTACTGGAAAGCGGTTGTGAATAAAGTTTTATAAATTTTGTACAATGTATTGAAATATGAAACCATAGCCAGAAAGTGGCTATGTTCGGGGTATTGATAAACTGGAATTTTTAAATAGATATATTGATTTGAAATAAATCATAGCTATTATAAGAAGCACAACGACATGCCATGAAATTTTTTATTATTATAATATCTCGTTTTTTAAAGGCATAATCTCTTTAGATTATGAAATAATCTGTTAATAATTTTTTTACTTTGGAATTAAATATGAAACCATAACCAAACAGTGGATGCGTCCAGGGTGTTGATAAACTGGAATGTTTAAATAGATATATTGATTTAAAAGAAATGATAGCTAGTATAAGAACCACTATGAGATGCCATGAAATTTTTTTATTATAATATATTCATGTTTTTGAAATGCCATGTAAAAAGTTTGATTATAATATCCTATTTTTGAAAACCATAATCTCTTGAAAATGAGATGGATTTAATGAAATGTACATGACATTGGGTATAAGAAATATTTAGAGGGATCAAATGAACATCGGGTTAAGATAGCCATAAAAAAACTAATCATCAACAAAAGAAAACCTCAAAAGTAGCCCTTACACTTTGCTTTCTTGATTTTTTTGTCAAGATGTCAAACTCACTCAAGATATGATTATGGTCTACAAGCATAAGAGAAAACATGTTTTAGTTTTCCTTAATGTGAAGGAAGATCCCATAACAATGTCTTTTAATATATCATAACTTCTATAACTTTATAAATAACTCTAATTCCCGTAACCTTTGCCAATAATAACAGAAGGAATCCATAAACGTTGTCTTATGTCACTCAACATTAACCTTAAAAAATCACATCAATTGGGGTTCAATCAAAACATAAGAACTTATGGTACTTGAACGATGAATATTAAACATGACTACTTGACAACCGTTCCAAATACTAAAATGAAAACAATAGAAAACATGGTTTTAAAAACATGAATATTTAAGTATATGCCCACGAAAAATAGAATAACCTATGTAAATTGTTGAGCATGATAACTTTGGATTTATGAGCAGTGACTAGGGATAACAAACAACAATATACATGAAAAGCATAATGAGACAATGGAATGAGTGAGATGGAAAACCTATTGGAAGGGATTGAATGGCATTTGCGGTACTAAGAAATAGAATGGAACATATAAGTAAAATAAGTATCCTGGGTTGTGCTTTTGTAGCATCCATTTCCATTCATCACTTCTAATGGATGAAGAATATATCATTTAAGATTTCAGAAACAGAACAATCCTCGAGCTACAGGATCTGAGAAAAAAATAGTCAACTACGATATCAGAGGGAAAATCCAGTCACGTTGTCCACACAATGCATGTCATAGAAAATATATAGTAGAGATTAATCAACATGGCCACGAGGCATGGGAGCACCAATACCTTGACCTAGCACAAAGAAACACAAGGAATAAAAATACCCATTTGTAATGGACATGTCCAGAAGACAAAACTTCTATGTTTACTATTGCTTTCCCTGCAACGACATGCCTGATCATTTCATCATTGGAATCACGGAGGGGTCTGTTGCATGTGACATTTCAAAGTTCAGAGCTGATAGTCATTGCTATCAATTTTGAAAATCCATGAGAAAAAGGTTGTCGAAGCCCCCACCTTGTTCTCGATTATCGTTGACGAACAACTTTAGGCCCAAACATGTTTCAAAATCCAGGAGGAATGGACGAAGAGATGCATCCATTCAAGAAATAGAGGATCGATACAGGTCGGGTGGTTGTTACATGCATATTGCCACAACCATCGAGTGGTTGTTCCATGCAGATTGCCACAACCATCCACTACCAGCACATTGAAAGGGGTTGTTAGAGTAGTCATCGACTGCAAAGAAGATGGCGGAGAAGATGTGAGAGTTGTCAGCACAAGGAAAACAAAAAGGTAATTTGGCAATAAGAGGGATACTTCCAAAAACATTAGAGAAATTGGTAAATATTGCTGAAAATCATATCATAGAAATCTGCAAATAATAGTGCACAAAAATCAACACCTGAACGAAAACGTAATTCCCTGCTTGCAGGGAATAATAATGTAAATCTACATAATTTACTCATATCAAATATGTATTCAGAGGAATAAAAAGGAATGGAAGCATAAACTTATCCATACATAAAGATTGAGATTTAACATGGAACTATGTTGATTTATTTTATTATATTTATTATATAATACAATTGACTCTTTTTTATGGACGTTTGCATGCTTTATTATCAAGGCTTCTAGCTATGTTTTTATAATGTCAAATAACATATTATGACTCCATTTATTCAAGGTTAAGGATATCATTGTAGTTCTACTTTAAACCGTGCTAAAATATTCATGGAGATGATATTTTCACTTGCAAAGTACTAAATCACTACAACAAACTATAAACCAAAAGGGCCAAAATGCATCCAAAAGGTAAGATAAGGTCTACTTGCAAAAAATGATAGTGAAATGAATGGGGGTGTTGGAATGTGTAATGATATCTAATGTGATGTATACTGGTCTCATTTATTGTTGTCTAAGCTTACATAAGGCATTTTGTAAACCCAACGAGTCCTAAAGAAGGATAATATTCTTCATAATTCTCTATCTTATGAAAAAATGAGTTATTCCACATGCAACATGGACTATAGTTCTCCTATTACCATTCATTATATAAGAGAGTTGGAAACTTTATTTATCCCACATGTATTATCGAATATTAATATCCATACATCTAACATATATAATAGACGTGAAGAAAACCCATTGGAAACAAAAATAATTGTAATAAATATTGTAAAATTGTGATGTAAATCATATGTTGTTAGTTTTTGTATCTAGACAAGTACTTCTATGTATGTTGGGGATGTGTAGCAACATATAAGGAGCTGAGGTGATTTCTCCAAGGTGTTTGGTTTTGCTTGAATTTTTCTACTACATAAATTGTTAAATTTTAGTGTGTTTCGGTTAATATTTGTTGCATAAATTATTTGAGACTGCTAATTGTATCTGAATTAGAAATTTAAACATGGTATCAGATCCCGCATTGAAATTCTGAGATGGGAATCACATTTTGATGGGATTTATGAATAGAAAAACTAACATTTTCCTTCGGTCGCGAGCAGAGAGAGAGTGTCAGAATCGTGTGGGAACGTGTTGGCGTAGGTGGTCGTTGGGAGTTGGCCAATATATAGCCAGAAAGAACGTGGAATTTGGGGATCGATCTCATGGCACATAGGGTGATAGACGTAAGTTGTGCATCAATTGCAGAAGATCAGTCCAACAGAAGTAGCCTAGATGATGGACAGTGGAATGGCTCGATTTGAGATAAAATGATCATGGTTGTGTGTGTGTTGTAGCAGAGGTTAGGCTATGGCAGAGATTGTGGTGACCGCGAGCTCCATAAGTATATTTTCTAAACAACAATCTACAGGCGTGGTCGTAGAGAAAATCGACATCTCATCGATGCAAAAGAAGGAAGTTAGGGATGCAGAAGCCATTGTTGAAAATGACCACAATGGAATGAAGAGTGTTGGGTGCATAGTGTACATGGCTCGATGCAGCAGAAGGAGGTCCCTGTGGGTGAAGTTCAACCGGGATCACGGGAGTGGACCGGGAAAATGAACGTGATCCCCGGAAAATGAATTATGCATCAACTAAGAAGTGGGAAATATCAAGTCAAGGATACACAAAACCAAGGAGGTACGGGCCAGAGAATACTAGTGTTGAAAGTGGAGAGCCAACAGGAGATGAGTGTTGAGGGCAAGAGCTATCTATTGAGTTGCATAGCATTTAATGTAGTTGCAGTAGGCTTGATGACCATTGGATCTTGAGCTACTCAAGATCCAACGGTCATCAAGCCTCCTGCAACTGCATTAAATGCTCTACAACTCAATAGATAGTTCTTGTCGTGAGGGTTGTGGTGGTGCGTACCCAGAAGCTCGAAAAAGAAAAAGGCCATGGACGTGTTGGTTGTCATGCAATAGGATGCAAAACGACTTGGGCATAAATATGGGGAGTTGATGGAAGGGTAGTGAACGAGTGCGTAATCAACTGCCAAAAAGAGGCTTATCTCTAGTGTGGAAGAGGCCAGCGAGGACAATTGCCGACAACCAACCGCTACAGTTTTGAAGCTATGAGAAAGTGGGTGACGTCAAGAATAGAGAATCCACTAGCAAAACTGTTCATGTAGGGAAGTCATTCAAACTACGGGTAGGTTAACAAAATCCTGGCAGGCCTAAAGGAAATTTTGGAAAACCAATATTGTTTCTCCAAAAATGGCCTCTAGTCTATGAGGACAAATTGGAGGGGGTATCCAATTTTATTCAGAAAAAGATAAGGAGGGGTGCCATTCTTAAGGATAGCAGTTTATGGTAACAGGGGAACTCAACAATTCTAGTGGAAATACCAATATTAACAGGGGAACTCAACAATTCCAGTGGAAATACCAATAGTAACAGGTGAACTCAACAATTCCAGTGGCAATACCAACAAATTCCAAGAAAAAGGAAACTCATGAGTTGAATGAATTCAAAGCGCAAAGGTTACTCCTTCATGGAGTAAAGGACCATTTGATATCACATATTGGTGATAAGGATACTGCCAAGGATATGTGGTATACATTAGAAGCCTATTTGAGGACAATAATAAAAACATAAAGATGGAATTACAAGATAAACTCCATAACATTAGGATTTTCAAAGGAGAAACAGTTGACCCTCCTATCTTGCCCGAATCAAGTAGGTGAAGGATGAGTTGAATGTAGTTGGGGAGGATATCCTAGACTTAGAGATGATGCACATAGCCTTGAAATGCTTCACCAAGGACTAGAAATTATTCGTCGTGGTGTGGTTGGCAGAGAAAATCTCACAAGATGGAGAAATTTATGGGATGACTTCACTTAGAAGGAGATCTAGAGAGGATTTCGGAACAAGAGGAGGATGATGAAGAAGAGGAAAACCTTGAATATTTGACCTTCAAATTCAAGGGAAAAGAAAGAAGGTAGAAGGACCTTCTAGTGGCATCAAAAGGAAGGATATGAGTAAGATCCAGTGCTATTCTTGTGAAGATTTTTCCCATTATGCAAGCCAGTGTCCTACTAGGATGAATGGTAAAGAAGGGAAGAAGAAGAAGCAGATGGTAGCAACAACAACAGGAAACGATGAGGTAGATGAGTTCACTTCCAAGTTTGATGATGAATTTTCACTCATTGTTATGTTTGGAGGTATGACCAACTATGGTTGGTACATAGATAGTGAAGCTACATGCCATATAATGAGAGAGGGTTCAATGCTTTAGGATGCTTCAGAGGTAGACTCTACATGTTATGTGAGATGTGGGACTCACATTAGATTTGGAGTAAAGAGGGTGGGAGAATTCACCTTCCAGTTGGAGTCACATTAAGCTCTGGGGTTAGCTAGAGTATTGTATGTACCAAAGATGAGAGTCAATGTGCTCTTAGTTTCAGTTCTAGAAGATGAGGGCTATGCAATGTGCATTACATTTATGGGATGGAGCAATGTTATTTTTTCCTAAGAGATGAAGTATCATGTATGCAGTGATGATTAACATCAGGAAGGAAACATTATATAGGCTATTGGGATAGCCAATAGTTAGCTTCCGAGGGATTTTGGATTAGAGTTCCTAAGGGAGTTGGAGTTTGGATCGGTGATTGAGAGGGTACGTGAGGCTCATCTCAATAATCCTACATGGTATGAGATGACACTAATGGAGGAGGAGCACAAGGATAAAATCAAAGTCCAACAGAGGTAGTGACATGGTCTTCCAGTTTAGAGGGAGCATGTAAAATACCCAACTTCCTCGATGTACTTCTGAGAAAATGGGGTAATTTTTTATTTTTTTTCTATATCTTAAACCAACAACATAATTAGTCTCAATGGTTACATGACATGATTAGTTGTAGATAAAATTCATCTCTGTATCCCTACCCTTTTAAAAGTCACATAGCATCATTACTAATAACTTGATTGTGGAATGAATCTAAGACTTAGCTTTATAAGGTCGTATTATAACAACTGAAGAACTATAGTTAACAAGTATTTGATACTTAACTTTTTATAAAACATCTCTATTTTCAATATTAATCAAAGTTGTAATATTATTTTACATAACATATCTACTAGTACACTTTAGTGGACTCTCTTGAACGTCAAAACAAGCACATACTATTTACTTTTATTCATCTTACTATGAGAGTAGGTCTATTGAACATTTACTAATTTAGCCAAAAGATTAAGAGTTTAAATACTAATCTAAACATGGTAATCATATAAAATATATGTTACTTCCATACAAGTACCTTATCAAGTACCCGATAGTAGCCAACTTTGAGGTTATGTATTAAAATTCAGCATCTACAATAATGTTGAGTTAATCTTACAACTTATCATTTACTCAAGGTGACAGATATTCTTTATGTATTATTTTTGTTTAATCGTTTAAATGTTAGAAATATAATGACCCAACCAAGTAATCTAACATATACAACCACTTGTAAACATTATTCCACGTTAAAAGTTTATGTCAAAGGTCTAAGCTTTTCAATTCAACTTATCTGAAGTACAATACATCAATTACATTATGTCAACTAGTCATTCAATTCATCCATTAATTAATATTTTAAATCAAACATGAGGAATGTAATTTACCTCCTAAGGTTAGTGTTTTTCATTTTTAAAACTAGTATTTATTTAAAGAATATGCCTCAACACGTATAAATTCTAATAGAACTCTTCTATATATATCCTTCCATAGATGCTAGTAATTATATAATCCTCATGTAAACTCTTTTGAACACCATCATTACTTTTAATTATAACATGATACTCTTTTATATGTAAAATAACAAAGTGATGGAAATACAACTATTTATGTTCTAAATAAGATTACTTACCCCTTACAAAAAGATACTCTTAACACAAACTTACTCATTCTTTTAACATTAAATTCATGTATTATTGTACATGAACACACATTTATAAATTTCAAATTAACATCTTATCACTACATTCCACATCTTATAAAATCATCTAGTATGTTACAAAGACATTATTGTAGTGCCATAAATCACTTGAAACATCATTCATAAATAAAAACACATAAGTAATAGATACAAGAAAGACAACAATATATGTGGTTCACCCAAATATGAGCTACGTCCATCAATAAATTGTCAGCTTACAAAAAAAAGGAAATACAATTTGCAACCCATTGGTTGTGATTTTTCTTCTTCATACAAACACATAAACTACACTTCCACAAATAACCATTAATTTAACTTACAACTAGGCCACAATGAAACTTCATTATTTTCAATATTATGAGCTGCCATCTCTTAATAATCCGAGCATGGGAGAATGTTTGGTTCGAATAGTAGACACTCAACTATCATTACACCAATTAAAATTTTCAATATTATGAGCTCCCATCTCTTAATAGTCCAAGCATGAGAGAAGGGTAGCATTTCAAATATGTAATTTATATTAACTTCAAGTAATTAATTTTTTATTATTAAAACAACCACTTCTCAATAACAAAACAAAAAAAAAACTTTCTCAAAATTTCTTATTAATTTAATACTTGTTAGTCTTTATTTTCTTACATTCATTTTTAATTTATAAAGAGTCTCCCTCCCACCAAGGAAGGGCACTTTCTTCATATCATAAATAGATTTTTTTTTTCATTTCAATCCAAAATATGTTTGAAAGGAGATAGGAGAGAGGTTACTGCCAAAATTATATAATTTGTGGTAGCCTATTTTATGTTACTGCAGAGCTGTGCTGAGTGTTAAATCTCAAGTAGTCTTGGAGGCCGCTCCATATTACTATTATATAAAATTTATGTTAATGCCAATTGGGTCGTACTCCTCAAGGGAGACACCCAGATTAAATTTGACATGGAATAATACCGATACATAATCAAAAGCGAGTAGTAGCAAGCTAATATATATTATAGCATACATAAGTCAATTCTCATATATAAAAACAAGATAGGAGTTTACTTGCTTATGGAGGTTGCCCTTCATCAACAAAAATACAATCAGGAAGGCATGGTTTGAATCTCGTGCTGGAATCACTCTTCATTCAGTAGTGAGATATGGGTCACAACTCATTCAAAGATGGCTCTTCTATGATACAATGTTGGGGCTTGGGTCAAATTATGTCTCTGATAGATTCATTCCTCTAAGTCCACAAAATTTGAACCTAAAGATAATTACAAAGGTTTAATTTCATTTCAGGAAAACCTCCCTTCTTAAATAGACCAACATCGCTACTTGCAAACATACATGAGTAGGTATCGCCCAACTCAATTGCAGAGGTTTACAACAAAATAAGGCATAGGTATGGGGTATACCTCTTAGAGGTATTGAGACGTTGGAAATATGCTCAAGCATATACTTATCATCTGTCAAATCTCAGAGACTAGATCGCCGTTCTCATCAATATACATAAATCTAAACCTTGTATTGAGTAATATACAGTCAACAAAATCCTTTAATGGGATAAATATTTTGAAGGGATTTCCCATCATTAGATTGTAGATTTTAAATGGTTCTTTCAGTTCCAATGTTTCCTTGTGGCATGGGATCGATCTCCAAGGATACATCCACATTTTCTTGAAAATTAAGTTTAAAATATATTGTAAAACACTTTTCAAAATTGATATATGTTTATTTGGGGTAACTTGGGTGGTTGAGAGATTTGGTTATTGCGCTTCCTATTCGAGTTCGAATCTCGCCGAAAACATTTGCTCATTAGGATCCTTGTATGTAATGAAATATTAGGTTCATGAGTCGTTTATCGTAATTGACACTTTAAAAAGTTGTTATAAGTTGTCAGAGACCAAGAAGAAACTCACGTCCTCCCTATTCATGATTTTATTTCCCAGAAACATTCACGCCTGAGTTCTTCCCAGCCAGCCATGCCCTCAGTTCCTTCCCAGAAATTATCATAAGACAAGAGAGAGCCCTCAACTCCTCTCAAAAATTCTTGCATGCACCCCTAGAGAGTTTTGTTTTCCTCTCTTTTTCTCCAACCGAGTCACACCGTTATAGTGACAATTAGTAAAACAACTTAATGGAATTGATCTAGAAGTGGAAACTAATTATTAATTAAAGGAAACAATTTTCTTGTCACCTTCGTCCATGATCCTCTTTTCTTGGGCGGTGCTCCCTTCACTTTGACCGAAAGATGTTACACTCCTAATAATTCTTTCCTTGAAAGATGGGGCTCGGCTCCCTCTCTCCTTCAGGTTTCCGCCTTCCTTCCCCATCAACAACAACCTTAACCCTCAACACATATTCTCTTAATAGGGTTCGGCTCCCTCTCTCCTTCAGGTTTTTACCTTCCTTCCCCATCAACACCCTTAACTCTCAACACATCTTCTCTTAAGAATATTTTTTTTCACATCGAAAAAAGTTTGACTTTTATATTAAAAAGGTGAAACCAGTCCTTACAAATAGCTTATACAATAAATTATTTTACATCTTAAATTGTCGTCCATATATATAGAAACATATTCAAAATATCCAACACTTTAAGTCATCAACAAATGTCCAAGATCAGCTCAAGACAACAACAAAACATGAACCAACAAAATCCACCCTACACAATCCATATCTGGATCCACCTGGAGAAAAAACTTATTCAAAGGGAAATGAAGCCTTTGAAATAATTAAATAATCATGCCAAATCTCATAGTGGATATGGAAATCCATCACACCAATACCTATCTTAGATAATATATCAACATTACTGTTGAGCTCACGGAAAATATGTTGGAAAGAGATCCTCGAAAAAGAAGAGATCAACACACGAACCTTAGACTTCCATTGTTCCAAGAGAAGGGACTGAAAGTTAGAATCACCATTATCCCAGCCAATGATGATCTGTGAGTTGCTAGCAATGAAAATATGGCTCACCCCGAACTTCAAGGCAACAAAAAGAAGATCCCAAAGAGCCAATAGTTCAACCCTGGAATTAGTCCCACACCCTTCTTTCATCCATCCCTTAATAACCTCATGAGCATCCAATCTAAGAACAAAACCTGCACCACAAGAACCCTCCTGCACTGCACCACCAAAAACACCTATGGGACTCTCCAATGGGTATGAAGGCTGGCGAATAAGCTGGCTCTTTTTCACTTTGAAGGGCTTGTGCCAAGCAGTAAAGTCACCAACAATTCTAGCAGTTACAACTGAAGGACAACTCCAAGCATCCTCAAATAAGACATTATTATGTGCTTTCCAACATTCACAAAATATGAACAGAGAAAGATAGTTGAGATGCTTTGCTTGAGAACACCGAAGGGAAAGATTATCAACCAAGTGATCCCTGTCCCAACTGATCTCCAATAAATAGTACTTACCAATACCCACCAAAATGTTCCTAAAGAAAGTACACCTGTAAAAATGATGGTCCGTGCTTTCAGTATCCTTCCTGCACAAACAACATCTATTAGGACCAACAAATCCTTTGATCTAAAGTAAATCCAAGGTAAGGATACGATAGTTCAAACAAAGCAACCAAAAGAGTTTGATTTTTAAAGGTCGTGAAAATTTTCCAAATTCAGGAATTCCATCAGTTCCTAGCAGGTTCTGAGTTGGACTCTAAAATCATATCATATGGCAGGTTTGCAATCATAATCCCATTGTCCTTATTCCTCCCCAACGTCAACTGGTCCGGACAGGAAGACAGATAAATTCCCGCATGAAGCAAACCCTCGATATATCTAGTCCAATCTTCCCCAAGACCACCCGACAGTTGTAGACCTTGTGTCGAGATCCAATAAAATTGACCATAACCATCCACCTTCCAAATCTATTGTAAAACAACCAAATTTTTGCGATGCAAATGAGAAATAAGGTTCCTGGACAAATTATAATTACCATCCATCCCAATAATCAAATCCAACCTAATATTGGTAAGTATGCCCCTCCCCATATCCCAAGATAAATCATGATTGATCAATGGAAAATTGTCTTGCAACCTAGACCAAATGAATGATGAACAACCTTGGCTCTTAATAGCATTCTAAACCACAGATTAGGTGTATGCCTCTTTAAGTATTTAACATGAATGACCTTTCCCCAAAGTCCATTATTAAACAGAGAACACTAGAAGCTAGTAGCACAAAGGGAAGTATAGAAACTAGACAAACATTTGATCCCCCAACCACCAAATACCATAGGTTAAGATAGTATCTCCCAGGAACAAAGATTAAATTTCCCACCAATAGTATTACTTGCCCATAAAAAATGGAAGAGATACCTCCTGATAGTCGAAAGGATAGTCCTTGAAACCCTGAACCGTGAGAACCAAAATACAGGTATACCCTGTAAAATAGACTTAATTAAAATAAGCCGACCTCCCAAGGAGAGAAACCTTCCTGACCAACCCTTAATTTTCAAAGTGATCTTCTTAATCATCCACCCCCAATCCTTCAAATTATATCCAGACGGCTTTAGAATGAATCCAAGGTATTTAAAACCCATCCAAAAATCCACCATATGATAATCCATTACATCCTTAAGTGCATCACACTCTGCTTCCTCCACATTGGTGAAAATGAAGCAGGACTTCTCCGGGATAATTTCAAGTCCCGAGGAGTCACAAAATAAGGAAATAAGAGAATGGAAAGCACGCCATTCAGCCACCGAACCATTACCAAACATAAGGAAATCCTCCACAAAGATAGCATGGGAAAGGTTCACAATAGCTACAAAATTAACCCCCTCAATAACCATTGTAGCTTTGGCATTCCTCAAACGAGGGATAAGGCCTTCAATTTCCAAAATTAACAAAGAATGGGACAAAGGACACCCCTAACAAATACCTCTTCTACTAGAGAAAAAGGGAGATAGAGAACCATTAATCAAGATCCCAAAACGCATAGAAGTTATACAACCCATAATCCACAAGCAAATTTCAAAAGAAAGCCCTGTCTGGATAAGAATAAGTCTTAGGAAAAACCAATCCAACCTGTCATAAGGTTTGAACGGGTCTAATTTTAGAATGAAAACCTTCTCCTTTGATGACTTTAGAGACTGGAGGCATTCCTCTGCAATACCTACCATATCCTTCAAATGTTAGTTAGGTTAAAAACGAACCGGTTCTCAAAAATAAAATTATCAAAAAATGGCTTCAATCGGCCAACAATTATTTTCGAAATGATCTAATACAACAGATTACAAAGAGAATCAGATGAAAATCGAATGAATCTGACTTGTCCTTCTTAGGAATCAGTGTAATATGGGTCAAGTTCAACACACCAAGAATAACCCCATTCCTTCGAGTTTCATATATCGCTTCAATAATATTCGGCCCCAAAAGATCAAAAAAATGTAAATAGAACTCAACAGTCCATCCATTAGGACCAGGGATTTTGTCTCTAGCAAAGTAGCCCAATGTTTGCTTAATCTCCTCCAATGTAATAATATCTCCTATCTTCACGCAGTCCTCCTCTTCGAAGAACCGGGGAAAATGTTTAATCACATTAAGTTGACCAAGAAGATCGGGATTGGAGGGCTTGGAAAAAATACCTGCAAAATGTTCTGAGGCCAACTCTTTAAGCCCTTTATCCCCATAAATCAGCTCCCCATGAGGTTTCTTCATATCCCACACCGCATTATTAAGTTTACGCGTTGTAGCAAATTGGTGAAAAAACTTTGAATTGTTATCTCCTATAGTCATCCAAATAACCTAACTCTTCTGCCTCAAAGTCTCTTCCTTAATACAGAGTAAATCCCGCTTCTAAGCTTCCAGCTCAATAAGAAGAATCTTCCTCTCCTTAGAGAAAAAAGCTTCATCAGCACCCTCTGACAATATTTGAATTTCAACATCAATCCTACCAAGCTCTGCCATGTTTCAATTGTTCCTATCCCATTCCCCCCTTTCGAACATCCAATTTCAATAAGTGCAACTTAGAAACCATGTTCTGAATCCTAGACCACCCCGTGTCTTGACCCTTATTACCCTAAAAATCACGGACCAAACAGCAGAACCCAGAATCCTTGATCCAGATCAGGTTAAATTCAAAAGGGAAATGAATCCTCTCACTATCAAAATCCAACTGCAAACATATTTCCTTGTGTTCCGAGAACCCCATGGAATGAGCCCAAGTTCTATACCTTCCAATTTTATCCGACAAGGTTTCTTCCATGAGAAATATATCAGGGAACTTCCTGAACCCACCAATACCACACCGCTCGTTAGACTAGGTAGGAACTAGTGAAGAAGGAAGAACATCCACCAAATCTGCCGACTCAAACATATGAAGGAAATAATCTGAAAGAGGATCGAACAAATTACCTTTACCCCACACTTCTCCCAGATGTAAGGTGCAATTAAGATCCCTTGCCATAATCAAATCAATATCATCCAATAATCCTTCATGAACAACAACATCCCAAAATCTTCTAGTTCTGATAAGGAGCATATATATTAATAAGACGAACAGTATGGGAGAAGCCCAAAAAATTCCCTTCAGTCAGAATACCCACACAAGTGACATATTCCCTCAAACATGACATCGACAGATTCCAAGCTACTAGTGTTCCACCAGAAAGACCTGTGGTATCCACATAACAAACATGCCACGTCGGTCCGAGCTTAAGAAAATAAATACATGCATCCGCAATAGATACCATAGTTTCCTGTAGAAAAAGAACCCCAAGATGCAACACCCCCAATAAATATTTCAACACAACACGCTTAGGGCCATTGCTAAAGCCCTGAATGTTAAAGAATGACACAATCATGAGGTAATCATGCTAGGGGTAGAAGCATCTCTAGGTTCTCGATAATCAAGCTTAATAACCCCCTTCAAAATTCAAGGTAACCCTAAATTGAACAAATAATTAACCTTAGGATTGTGCCACCTCCCATCCAGAACTTCAGGTTTCCCCAAATCCTCAACAAGCTTAGGTTTTTTAGGTTTACGACCCTTTTGCAATGTGAAATTAGGGTTGCGCAGGGCAGATACTGGAAGGACACCCGATAGATGCTCCATAATGGAAAACATATTTAAGGGCTCAAATACACCTGCAAGGGAGTGAAATTCTTCATACATATGAATGAACAATTATAGTTTTATCATAAAAAGTAAAGCTATTCAACCTCGAACTCATAGTTCCATGAGTTCCATTTGGTTTACTTAATTAAATATAAAGGTTATAAAGTGTTCCATCCTCTATTAATAAAAATATTATTATTACTATTACTCCCACACACACACAAACATAATTGTGCAGTTATTAGGTTACATACAAATATTTGTATGATAAGTTTATAATAAGTTTTATAGAAGAAATTACATTTCTTCTAGCTTATCTTCAAGATATAAATGGAAAGAAATTGGCCTTTTTCCATTTTAAGGAATTTAAAGGATTTAATGATATTTTTTGACATTCTTGTCAAAGCTAAGATATTAATCATATCTTGCTTCATGATTGAATTTTATTAATAAATATTTAATAATGGTTCGATTTAGGTTGTTAACTAGACGTTAAGTGTTCATTAAACCCTTGCAACAATTATCCAGTAGCATTAGTTTATAAAAACATTTAACACTCTAAGTAATCAAGTCAACAATTCATTTTATTCAAGTTCCCATGACACTTAATATGACACCCATGATCCAAAGACATGGCTTCTCATCCATTCATCCCTCCCCCTAGTGGATTCGTTCCCTTTTCATTTAGTCGAGTCAAACTTTCAGTTTCCTAGTTCTACATAATAAAGCTACAACTAGAAATTTCACAAAGCATTACTTATAGTGCTTTACCGACACGGTCATAACCTTGATCCATTTGTCTTTGTATCTCTGGTTGTAGTAGAGTTGAAGTAGTAGAGTAGATGTTACAAAGAAGTTGCAATAATAAAGGACCAGGTTGACCATGGAGGAGGCGGTGTCTCCAGAAGTACCTCCCTCACTAAGAGGGAGTGTTAGTTTTTGTAGCTCGGCAGATACTTTAATGTTGGGTGTTTCTAGCAAGATAGAAGGAGATGGGGTTATTTCTAGACATGTATTGTAAAGGTGGATTTATACGAACTCATTTAAATGGTTCTAGTTGTCCCATGGTATTGGTTCATGCTATTTTCATGTGTGAGATTATAAAATGATCTTTAGAGTATGATCACAAACATAGGAGTAAAAGAGATCTTCTATAGTGGTTTGCATCATTGTTGAAAGAGATATATTTCCTCTTGTAGTGAGCAATCTATAGATTTTAGTTTGAGATCACAAATTTTTAGGGAAGAGTCACTTCTTTGTTGTCTATTGGATCAAGGGCAAATATAGGACTTGTTTGATTTGCAGAGATGTTTTGGAGTATCTTCCTGGGTGTTTGGTCCAAATACAAAGGGTTTATCCGAAGGACTACTGTAGTTTTATTGTAATCAAATCCTGCAATAAGAATACAATCATTTGTTGATTTTCCTCAAAGGACTAGGGGTTCTAGGGTAAATCAATGTGTCAAATAGTGTGATGATTTCTTTATTTTTTCCGCTGCATAAATCATTAAAGTTCAGTGTGTTTCAGTTAATAATTTTTACATAAATTATTTGAAGTCTGCTAACTGAATCTGAATTAGAAATTTAAACATATGTTGGGGTGCTAAGCATTGTAAGAGTGAAATTTTACTGAAGGATAAGAAGATCAACTCTAGATGTTTCCCCATTTGGGGTTTTACCATGTAAAATTTATCATCCCTTCTCTCTTTCCTTTCTTGCATATTCTATTGATATTTGATGCTTGTGTTGATAAGATATTAGGCCAATAAGAATATGATTATTGATTTACATGTTAGTAGTCTATTGTTATATGTCAATGCATATTTATCAATTCGAATAGTTGGGTGGAAAGAAGAGCTCATACCTTTCATTTACATTGGATCATAAAGAGACAATACCCCAATAGTTTAATTGAGGTTGCAACCCACAACAATAACTTAATAGAGGGGGCCATTTTTTGGGTTTATGGGTATTTATTTGAGCTTCAATAATGTCCATCAATGAGCGATAAGATAATTGTAATACACATGGACAAAAAGCTACAAATGAAATCCAATAATCTTATCTTATGCATGCATTTTTTTCCAACAAATAACCAATGGAAAACTACAAGCTATGGGTCGAAATATTAAGTAAGGAGGCCACAATTTGAAGGGAAAGAGATTGTAGAGAAACAACACCTACCAATGTCACTTAAGCATGCAAACACATACACAAAAAGGAAGAATACACGTTTCTTTTGGGGGTTAGGATTACCTTATTTTCATTATGCCTAGGTTGAGTAGACTGCTTTGCATCCATGTATTTATATCAAACAAACTTTCAAAGCTTAAAATTCCACAAATGTTTCTTTTAACGTTGTCCACACTGCAATGTATGCTCAAATTGTTCGTTTAGCTCAATCCTCACTTTTGGGATATTAAATATTCCATGACTATCAAAGTAATGTTGGAATTTTGGATATAACCAGAGGCTTCAAACCTCTCAATACAAGAAATGACTAGGTACTTAGTGATAGCCCGTATTGTAGTTGTTGGAAAAACTACAAGGCAATCAATAAGAGGATAAATCCCAGTCAAAAAGGAGTCAAACAATCCTACGCAAGGATGGTCCTATCCCCGAACTGTTTGGTATAGCTAACCCCAACGGATATGAGGCCTCCACTGGCACAATGTGATCAGATCCAAATGGATTTTTTCTTCCTCTATCGAATATTTGAAAAGTATGAAGTTACAATGAACTTATATAACTAACTAAACCGAAATTGTGAATGTTGATAATGTATAATAGAAAAATTATATTAAGATACTTGACAAATATTGATCAAGTCCATAAACATATAAACCAGATTTATTTTTTTCCAAATTTGAGTAGAACAAAAGAAATTACAATTGCATTACTTTATCCAAAGAAATTAACCATGCAATTGTTCTAATAGAGAAACACTAATTGAAAAATCAACATTTATGAGAGTGGCTGTTTATCGGTTGCAATGGAAATATGTGAATTAAACAAAGAAATTTATTAATGCACATTAACACAGTAATTTAGCAATGAAAAATCAATATAGAGATTAGTGTGTCCAATATGATGCAACATCTAACAGAGATATGAGAAATAAAGGACTAACCCAAAATTAACTAAATAAATTTAATGAATAATCAAAAGATGACAAAAGAAGCTATCTGAATTTTATTGAAACTGTAACAAATTACAGTTCAACAAAATTACAAAGTATCTGTGGTATTTCCTTTGTGGTTCGTTCTCCTATCGTTCTCTAGAGTCACTCTCGTGAATTCTGTCCTTCCCTTATCTATGAGATATACATCTCTTTAAATAAAATTACAAAATATTACAAAGAAATAAATCCTCCAAAGAAATGGGGATCACAAAATATGGTTTGATGATTTTCCAAGGGAAAATTTCCACTTGGAAAATGCATCTAGTAAATCCACTATATCATGATATTGGGCATGCTCTTGTTGCAATTGAGCTTTGCAGATCAATGACTCAATCTCCCTTTCCTTAACTTTCTCCCATTCTCGAAGAAAGAGGTTGATTCTTATTTGTGAAGTCAAGGGTAACTCAATCCATTTCTTGATCTCTACACATGAAGGTGATCAATTTGTTCAATCTGCTCCTTAATCTTCTAGAAATCCCTTTCAACCTGGTCCATCTTGATTTTAGGAGGTAGAGCATCTTCGATAGGATCCATAAGTGGCAAGCCTAGAAAACTTAACACGTTCTCTTAAACGGACCATTTTTTCTTCTGGGTTATTTGTCTATTCTGGATGGTGGACTCTACTGATTCACAAACATTCTCCCAAGAGTCTAAGGATATATTTATCCTCCTCGGCTTGATCTTGTCAAGGACTGGCACATCTTCAAGTTTTTCCTTGATATATATCTGCCAGTGCACCAAATTATCATAAGATTTACTTGATTCCTTCCTCATTTGATTATGATCATAAAGGAGATCAAATTGACCTTCAAATGAATTATAAGTTTCTTGCATCTCATTCAATCATTCACACAAACCAACCATCACCTTGTGAAGGTCATCTTGGATTCTGGAATTCAATTCTCTAAATTCCTCCTCTGTAAACTTGGAAAGAAAGGAAGCAACATATATGAATTGAAAATATTTTAACTGTTGTTCAAGGGTTGTAATGTTTTCAGCATGTTTGACATTGATCCCTTCTAATTCTTCAAGCTTTTGCTTGAGAAAATTATTTTGCTCTTGCAATTTCTTAAGTTGTTCTTCATAGTTGTTTTTCAAATCTTGCATCTCACTTTGATAATGTGCATTTTTCTGTGATTGTTCCTATTTAATCCTATGCAGTTCTTGTTCTTTCATATCAATTTCCTTATTGAGTGAGGAAACCGAGTCAATTAGCCCCTACAAAGGCTCCCATAGCACCTACAGTTTCTAAGGCCTCCTGCTTGACATCTATTGATGCCCTTTTCCATATGATTTGATTAGGCACTGATACTTGCTTGGATGTTCCTTATCTTGACCTCTTGGATCCTTTCTTTATTACAGCTTTCTCTGCTATGCTCTTGAAATATTATCCTAGTGATACAACCACATCCTCACCAAAGTATGCTACCTCATCATATGTTGGGGTTGACAATTCAGTATTTGTTACCAAAGGTACAGGTTGGAAAATGACAAGCGTAGGAATAGGCATGCTCATTTGAGGAATTGTAATGGCTGATGTGTGGGCATGAGAAGTTAAGGGTGAAGGAATGGAAGAAACAACATATTTAATGGGTTCAACAAAGGCGGTTGGGATAGAAGTATCACAAGGTTGTGAAGATAATGGAGGGAATTGTGAAGATGTTACCTGGATAAAAACAATAGGTAGTTCAAATGCTGCTGAAAAATTAGGTAAAGTGGCAAAAGGAATAGTAATTGGGATGGGAAAAGATACGGAGGATTTCCCATTACGAGAAGTAATGACTTGGGAAATATAAATTTCTGAAAAAGAATTATCATTAATCAAACCTTCAAGAGGATCCCCAGATGTCTGGGTCACTCAGAAAAGGAATGGAAAGATGGTGGGAATGGTGATTGGGCATGAGAAATTGGAAGGAAGTGTCTCTTCTTCCAGATCAATTTATTCAATCTCAAGCGTCTTTACCTTTGGTTGTGGTTCTTGAATCTTTTGTTTTTTTTCCTAAGGTATAGAATATGTTGCATGTGCCTCTAGCACTAAGCTCATCAACTCCAAGCTCCTCTTCACCTCTATAGATCTTATTGAAGAATCAAAGGTGGATGAGGGTTCTGGCTGCTAAGGATATTCAATCACAAATTTTCCACAATCATCAGTATGCTCATTTGTCATAGAAGAAGTGCCAGCCTGTGAATTTTGTGCTTCTTTTTCAACAAGTTGGTTTTGTGCCTTTTCTTCTACCGTCAATTCAAGTTTTTTGTAGTGAAGCACCTTAGTTTTTAGCTCCTATTGGTATTGGAAAATGAATCTCTTCTCATCAGGAGAAGTAATCCTGCTTACAACTTCTGAGAAATCATTAGCCCCTTGGTAGATGGAATCATCAAGGTCCTTCTGATGCATGTAAGCAGTTTTCATGTTCTCTTGGGTGAAATGATTGGCCAAGAAATACTTAGGGTCATGCATCCTTTTTGTGGATTCCCCAATATTCAAAGCAATAACCTTCTTTCTAATAGTGCATTCATGAGTAGAATTATGTATCACTAAAGGTCCAAGGCTGAGGGGGAATTTAGGCCACTCTTTCCTCTTCGCTCCAATCAGTTTAGGAAACACCCCATCATTAACTGTCTGGAAAGAATTCCAAAACAATTATATATGGAACTATCCTAGGTAGCAGATGGACAATGTTTCTACCCCAGATTCTGATGTATGCAAATTACTCACCAATATACCAATCCCCCATGGTGGAGATCAGTTCTTTGGTTATGTCTAAGAATGTAGGAGCATTCCCTTTGAAAATATTTTGGTAAATTGAACCTATGAAATGGTCACAGATATCGTAGATAAGAGGGACAAAATTGTCCTCCCATAGTGATGAATAGTAAATATGGGTAGGAGGTCCAACCCTTTTTCGGTTCCATCCCATGGCTAGGAAAGGGAATGATGCACAAAACACATCCATCACACAAGCCGACAGATAAAAAGTGGGTTTTCTGGATGCTGGAGTTTTTTGGTACTTCTCAATAGCTTCTTTCAAAATAATCGATAGAATTTGAGCCCAATTGAATGATTCCCCTATTGTAAGAATATGATGTGCGATAGGTTCCCATTCTGCTTTAATCCTTGATCTGCTTCAAGATTATCCGACCAACAATCACCTTGAGTTATTTATTATGAATTAGTGACTTTATTTTCAAACATATAAACAGATTTTTCTCCCCCCCTTTTTTGAAGAAAAGAAACTAACCATAACTTAGTTGAAACAAGACCATTGCCCTGGGAAGGTGCAATACATTCACAAATCCTACCTAGAAACTAAACAAGCTAGCTCTATAAGGAGACTCCTTGTCTTTTATTTATGTGACTGAAATAAATTACCATGGCTTGATAACCACCTGTCAGTAATTAGAATCCAAAATAGGATCCATGATCATGGTCAAGTTGGCTTGTGATGAGACCCCCTGTCCTTGAATACAAGAAGTTGTGATATATATATATATATATATATATATATATATATAACAAGTATTAATTACAATGTAAATTGCAAGTCATTACATTGGTAACCATCTTTTGGTAATGTCACTCACTGAATATCTATGACCATGATAGGTTGGCTTGTGATAAGACCCCCTATCTTGCAACTTACACTTATTTAGATGAATTTTATTTTAATTTCAAGGTGATGAAGGAAATATCCATAATAGGAAAAGGTTGACCAGGACATAAATATTTATTGCCAGTCACTAATGTAACATACAACAAGGAGACCAAATCACTGCTAAAGCTTAAATTATCATGATGAAATTTTGTAAACACAGTCACTCAAGTGGGGAAGTTTCAAATTGCAAGTCCTACATACATTATTGGTTGTATTCCCATGAGAGCACCCATTTTGGATATAAACCGAGTAAAATTGTTCTAACATATTCTCCTTCAAATATTTCAACTAGAAATTTTGGAGATAGATTCATCACTAGCTCTGGCCAAATTCCTTGTCAGTATCATATTTGAAAGGAACCAAACATCAAATCAAACCAAAGAAAAGGAAAACAAAATAAACACACCTATGTACATATAAGCAAATGCTTACCTCAAACAAAGTACTTTTTGAGGAGTTGGATGTTCATTGAATAGGCCTCAAGGAAACCTTCCAGTGTCTGGAATTGGATAGTACTAGGGCCAAACCTTTATGTAATAGTGAATGGACCTAGCCAGAAGCGTTGAAATTTAGTATCATCATTTTTGTCCTTGTGTGGTTTGTCCCATTTCAACACCAAATCCCCAACTTGAAAATATCAGTCGGTCGAAGGCTTCTCATCAAACCATCTTTTAATTAATTGTTGGTGTTAGTACAATTTATTTTTGGATTTCTCTCTCTCCTCTTATACTTTAAGCAATGTATCGATTCTATTATGAAGAGGAGAATAGTCATCATGTTGAAAGGATTGATCCAGTTGCAACGATGGAAGTAAGAGGTTTGATGGCATGACAACTTCTTTACCATAAATGAGGTAGTAAGGAGAGTTCCCAATCGAAGCTTTAGGAGTTATATGATATTCCCACATAGCATTAAAAATATGGGTGTTCCAATTCTTGCGATGAGTGGCCATAGTTTTCTTTAAAATATCGATCATTTTTTTGTTGGAAGGCTCTGCTAATCCATTTCCTTGTGGGTAATAAATTGCAGAGTATTTGATTTTGATCCCCTTTCAAGGGCATACTGAGTAAGATCAATAGAATTGAAATAATATGTATTATCAAAGACCAAATATTATGGGACTCCAAACCTAGTAACAATATTACTCTCTAGGAAAGATATCACTAAGTTAGTGTTAGAAACTCTAAGGGGAATTGCTTCTACCCACCTAGTGAAATATTCTGTTGTGGTAAGGATATACATGTGCTGCAAAGAAGAAGGAGGAGTAATAGGGCCAACAAAATACAGTCCCCATTGCTGAAAGGGAAACTGGGCAGTAACATGCTGGAGGGGGGAAGAAGGTTTCTTTAGCTTATCAACACATCTATGGAAGGCTTCACACCTTCTAACAAAAGAATATGCATCTTTAAATAATGTAGGCCAATAATATCTAGCTATGAGGATATTGTGAGCAATTGTTTCTCTTGAGTAGTGTCCTCCTGTAGGCCTTGCAGGTAAATCCAACAAAAAAAATTTAGCTTCAGGATTTCCAAGGAACGTAAGGAAAACACCATCATAATTCTTTCTGAAAAGCACACTATCAATGAACTGATAACTTGAAATTTTCAGTCTTAAATCACTACGTTTCTTGAAATATAAGGTTGGAGGAGCATACCCGTGAGTTAGAAAGAATCTAATATCATCACACCATTTCGAGGTTGGAGCAGAAAATACATTTATAGTATCCACAAATATATCTTCCTCTTGTTTCCATTGTTGTTCCTTGTCTAGATCATTAGATTGGGTAGCTAACAAGGACAAACCTTGTCCTTTGAAAATCTTGGCAAACTTTATCTCCAAGTCATATTCCTAAAGCACAATCATCCAATGGGCATGCTTCTCACCAAGCTCTTTCCGGATCAAGACATTCCTTATGGATGCATAAGGGACAATCACCTTCATTTTAGATTTCAACAAATAAGGTCTCAAATGTTTGAGAGATTTATAAACTGTATAATCTTGTTTATCAATATGAGAATAATTTAACTCAACTCGTTTAAAAGTGGAACTCATAGACGAAATAGGGATTTCACTGTTCTCTGCTTGCTTTTGTGTCAAAACAACAACATAAGAAAGTTTGTGGAAAAAGTATACAAAATGAATTTTTTTTCAAAATCTGGGGACATCAATGCAAGAGCATCTGCAACAATCTGCAATAGATTTCTTAATCCTAGAAAAAGCATCATTTTGAATGTCAGACCACTTAAATGGCGCATATTTTTTATCAAATCTTGCAATGGTCTAACAATTTGGGAAAATTTGGGTACAAACCTTCTTACAAAGTTAATCTTACCAAGGAAGCTTTGCATGGCCTTCTTTGAATTGGGAATCCAATTTTAGCGATCGCATCTGTTCTTTTGGGATCAATAATCATGCCATCTTTTGATACAATAAATCCCAAAAGCTTACCTTCTGTGACCGCAAAAATTGACTTCTTCGAGTTCAATGAGATACCATACTTCCTACATCTTTCAAAAACTTGTTTATGATAAAATAGATGGTCATGCCTCTTTTTAGAATAAATTGCAATATCATCTAGATAGACTACTGCAGAATTGTGCATTAATCCTCTAAAATCTATATCCATAGCTCTTCGAAACATAGCACTTGCATTAATCAATCCAAAGTGATTCTTCTGTAAGCGAAAGTTACCCAAGGTGTTCTGAAAACAGTTTTGAGTTGATCTGAAGGGGTAACCAATATATTATTGTAACCAGAGAAACCATCCAACAGATAAAACATTTCCGCACCTGCAACTTTCTGCAATATCAGCTCCATTGAAGGAACATGGTAATTACCCTTTTCAGATGCTATATTCAAATTCCAAAAATCCACACACAATCTTATTTCCCCATTATTTTTACAAATGGGGACTAAGTTTGAAATCCATTGTGTATTTATGACTGGAAATATAATTCTAGCTGTAAGTAGTTTCTCAATCTCTTTCTTCACGGATGGTTCAATACTAGGGTGCATCTTTCTGAACTTCTTTCAATATGGTTTGATACTAGGCTTCATCAGGATCTTGTGCTGCATGATGGTTGTATCAAAAGTTTTCAAGTCAACGTATGTCCAAGCAAACACATATTTAGACTCCTTGCAGATTTTAATCAAATCCTTTTCTTCATATGGTGAACAATTAATCCCTATGTTGATTAGTTGAGGGTTCTGCTCATTTCCCAAATTGATAATTTTAAAATTCATGGAAGAACTCCGTGTCTTACAATTAGTATTAATTTTGAATTTGTCCTGCAAGTCATAGTACTTTTCCAAATTAATAACTGACATAGGGATAAGATTGGAAGGTAAGTTGGGGTCAGATAAGGACTTGTCATGTTCAGCCTCATCAATATCTACATCCTTAACATTATCCCGTGTTGTCAAAAAGTCCAGGGTTTGTTGGTCATCGTCAAATACCTTCCAATTTGTAACATTATCAAGGATATAAGGCATGTACATTAACTCAATGGAGAAAATGTCAGGGGACAGACCTTCACGGGAAATGAGCTTGGATGTAGTATTAGATAACAATTCATGTCCTAGGAAGTTTTGAGATCTAGGAACATATTTAATGTTAAAATCCTTGAATGAACTAGTCATGTCCCTAAAAAGCTTCTGGTAATTGATAAATTGTGGTGATAAACAATGGACCTTGTTTTTCTTACCTACTTTACGATAATTTTGGAGTTACCATAGCATTCAATAACATGAGCACCTAAATTGATTGATTTCCTCAGTCCCTGTACAAGAGCTTCATACTCAACAATGTTATTAGTACATTCAAACTCTAGTCTACAGGCAATCATTATTTTGGTGCCTTTAGGATCTATTAATACATAGCCTCCACCAGCTCCATCTTTTGATTTAAATCCATCAAAAAATAAATTCCATGATTTTAAATCTATTATAAAATTGGTATTCACATTATATACATTATGAACAATAGAACCAGTCAATGGAACAACAGTGTAATTATTGATTTCAGACAAATTATCAACATCCTCAACAGGGGAGGAATCAACAGGAAAATTCTTGAAGGAAGAATCAAATGTGTAATGTTCTATGCCTAAGCTAAAGAAGACAATAGATTCACTAGGGTCATTTAAGTCAGTGACTGTCTATTTCATATAGGGTTCACTTACAATCTTGATTTGGTTGGGTCTTCCTTTGTAAGGGAGCCATAAATGGGACCAGTTAGTGGCAAAATAGATTTTGAGCTTTTCTGACAAATCTTTGCTCAACCACATACCATAAGCCTTGAGAATATCATCAATGAAAATGTCAATGGTCTAGTGAATCCTTGGGTCAACAGAATACGTCAAAAGAACATTCTTTAATTCCCCTATCACCCTAAGTCTTAATCTATCAAGTTGTACTATTTGGGTTGGATAGGGTTCCCAAGACACATTCAGTTTCTTGTAGACAAAAAATGACATCGCATTCCATGAAGCACTTGATTCTATCATGCAATTACGTACATTTCTATTGAATATTTCAAAAGTAAGTAAGAAAGTAGGAGTCCTTTTCCCACTAGTATTTTGACTCCCAGGATTTGAATAAGTTTCCAATTTATTGTTCTAAACTTCCCTAAATTTGTTCAAAATCATGCTCTTGGGAAAATTCTCTCTCATAGAAGGTATCTTTAAAATTTCAAAAAAATATATGTTAGCTTTATCCCCTTTTTAATCATTAATCAAATTGTATTTAATCTCAGGAATAATTTTTTCTTTTGTAATAGTTTCTTTACCTATATTGGAAGTAAATGCTGATGGTGTGGATTCCTGTTAAGTATGACCTTTACTCCTGGTGTTATAAGAGTATTGTAAATTAAACACCATTTAATTCTCCTCTTCTTCTTCTGTCATAGGTAACTCAGAGAAGAAGCTAATTGTATTCACGGACTAATCTTGTTCGTTAGGAGGTTCAAAGTCTTCATTTTCTTTAGTTCCCTCCTTAGTTCTATCAGGAACAATTTGGATACAGTGGTTAGAGACTTGAAAATAGAATAAATCTCTTTAGAAGTTAAAGTCTCATCAGTATTTGGAGGAGGTTGGTTTTGGTAAGGTCTCATAAAAGGTGGCCTTTCCAACCATCTGTTATTTGCTTGGTTTTCAGTATTTTTTTTAAATCCACCATGTCATTGGAAATATTTTGTAATAATTTCTTCATGTATTCCATTTCGAAAGGGTATTTAGATTGTGTTGCGGGTCTAGGAAAATTTTCTTGTCTCCTGTGGGATGTTGAAGGGTGATCTGCTTGAATATCTGGATTATCTTTTAAGCAGAACATATCCTTCTCGACCAAGATGGCTTCCGCAAAAGCCTCATGCAGGTTGGTATTGTGTGCTCTTTTCACCCACATAGCAATGGGAGTAGGTAGACCCTTTATGTAGTAAGCAACCGATAATTCTTCCATGGGAAGAACATTGTTGGTGATTCTATTTTTCAAAAAAGAGAACATATTATTGAAGTCCTTCACCCTTTCTTTCCCTTTTATCCTCAAAGAGGACAGATCCATAACCAAATCTTCAGGAGTACTGTCATCCCCAAACTTTTGGAGAAATAACTTTTCAAATTCATCCCATGAGTTAATGGATCCAGACTCTAAGGAAAAATACCATGTAGATGCTTTTCCTTCAAAATAATAAGGGAAGAGTCTACAAACCACATCTTCGTGTACCACACTTCTTAGTCTAATGCCTTGAATGAAAGTCTTAATGTGATCTTCAACAGGAGATATTTCACCAGGATTAAACTTTGGGATCCATTTTTCAGGATTTTTAGGTAACATATGTTGTTTTCTAGGAATGAAAACTCCATCCTGATCTAACCATAGTTTGTTCAACTATCCAACCATTGGTCGTTCTTTTGAAGAAGAGGGTCTAATAGAAGATGTTTTAATCTCTGAGGATTCCTCATATGGTGATGAAGATGAAACAGGAGGTGTAGGTGGTGGTCCACTAGATAGTACGTTGGGTTGCGAACTGTCTTGAGGATGATATGTTTCTTCAAATAAGGGATTATTTTGGATCTTAGGGTGTAGTTCTTGTCCAGCTATGTCTTTATTACTTGTACCAACAGATGAATTATCAGTGAAAAGGGGTTGGGATAAGATGTTTCTGAGGTTCCGAGTCACCTCTTCCCTCTATTGTACTTTGGCAGTGACATCCTAAGTAATTTTACTCAGTTGTTCGAGAGTTAAAGGCCCTTTAGTAGGTGATACAAAGATAATCTCAAGTCTTATGTTTACTTGTTCTAGGACAGGGGTAGTATGGATTGTGGTTTCATTCTCTACTGATTTTACAATGGATGTAGACGCTTGAGCTTGGATTCTTGTAACAACCGGTGATCTAGGTGGAGGAGGATAGCTAGTGCTTTGTTTAGGAATGATTGATCATGGCCCTCCTTATAGAGCCATTTGTTGATGGCATGTATTGTAGTTGTTGGAAAAACTGCAAGGCAATCAATAGGAGGAGAAATCCCAGTAAAAAAGGAGTCAAACAATCCTATGCAAGGATGGTCCTATCCCTGAATTGTTTGGTATAGATAGCCCCTACTGATATGAGGCCTCCGCTAGCACAATGTGATCAGATCCAAATGGATTTGTTCTTCCTCTATGGAAGGTTTGAAAAGTATGAAGTTGCAGTAAACTGATCTAACTAACTAAACTGAAACTGTGAATGTTGATAATGTATAATAGAACAATTATATTAAGATACTTGATGAAAATTGATCTAGCCCATAAACATATAAACCAGATTTATTGTTTTCCAACTTTGAATAGAACAAAAGAAATTATAATTGCATTACTTTATCCAAAGAAATTAAGCACGTAATTGTTCTAACAGATAAACACTAATTGAAAAATCAACATTTATGAGAGTGATTGTTTATCAATTGCAATGGAAATATGTAAATTAAACAAAGAAATTCATTTAATGCATATTAACACATTAATTTAGTAATGAAAAATCAATACAAATATTAGTGTGTCCACTAATTATGCACCATGTAACAGAGATATTAGAAATAAAGGAATAATACAAAATTCACTAAAGAAATTTAATGAATAATCAAAAGATGACAAAAGAAACCATCTGAATTTTATTGGAAGTGTAACAAATTATAGTTCAGCAAAATTATAGAGTATCCCTGGTCTTTCCTTTGTGGCTCCTTCTCCTATCGTTCTCTAGAGTCACACCCACGAACTTTGTCCTTCCCCTATCTATGAGCTACCCATTCCTTTAAATAAAATTACAAAATATTACACAAAAATAAATCCTCCAAAGAAATGGGGATCAAAAAATATGGTTTCATGATTTTCCAAGGGCAGATTGCCACTTGGAAAAAGCATCCAGTAAATCCATTATGTCCTGATATTGGGAATGCTCTAGTTGCAATTGAGATTTGCAAATCAACGACTCAATCTCCGTTTTCTTAACTTTCTCCCATTCTCGAAGAAAGAGGTTGATTCCCATTTGTGAAGTCAAGGGTAACTCAATCCAGTCCTTAATCTATGCCGCATGAAGGTGATCAATTTGTTCAATCTGCTCCTTAGTATTCGAGAAGTCCCTTTCAACTTGTTCCAACTTGATTTTAGGAGGTAGAGCATCTTCGATAGGATCCATAAGTGGAAAGGCTAGAAAACTTAACAAGTTCTCTGAAGTGAACCATATTTTCTTGTAGGATATTTGTCCATCCTGGATGGTGTAATCTACCAATTCACAGACATTCTACCAGGACTCTAAGGAGATCTTGATCCTCCTCAGCTTGATCTTGTTAATGACTAGCACATCTTCAAGTCTGTGCTTGATATATCTTTGTGAGTCCATCATATTATCAAAACATTTAGTTGTTCCTTCCTCCTTTGATTATGATCATAAAGGAGATCATATTGATGTTCAAAGGCATTATAAGTTTCATGCATCTCATTCAATCCTTCAAACAAACAAACCATCACCTTGTGAAGGTCATCCTGGATTCTAAAAGCCAATTCTGTAAATTCCTCCTTTGTGAACTTGGAAAAAAAGGAAGCAACAAACATAGGGAATTACCAAGCCCAAAATGTATCCTAAATAAGAAAAAGGTAGAGAGAGATAACAAAAAATGAGAGAGAAAAAAGAGAATATTACGGTATTTTTGTGATAGCTTTGGATCCCGAACTCAGATTGAGTCTCTTTTGATACCGTTGGAAATGTCTCATTGAGGGATACAACTTTTTGTTTTGATATTTGAGAGATTATTCATGGTTTGGTCGTAACATGCATTTTTATAAATATGGGCATAAGGAATCTTGAAAAGCATCTTTTAAAAAATGTATTTTTTAAAGCATCTTCTCAAATATGCTTTAAAAGATGCTTTTTGAAAAGAATATTTTAAAATATGTTTTTTGAGATTCCTCATTCCCAGATTTACAAACATACATGCCTTGGGAAAACCATGAGGAATCTCACAAAGATCAAAACACAAAAGTTGTATCCCTTGACGAGGCCTTTCCAGTGGTATCAAGAGAGCCTCAGTATGACTTCGAGATCAAAAGTAATCGCAAAAATACTGTAACGTTTTTTTTCTCTCTCATTGGTAGAAGAGGGTATAATGTTATGGATACTAATTGAAAGTATTTTTTTTTTTTGGCAAAGTGGTGGAACCCCCCTGACTAGCAGGGTTTCCATTGGCTAAGTAACCAAAAACCAGGGGCATCTAAGCCATCAAAATCACTCGAGGATCGCAACCGGACTAGACCGCACCAACCCTTAACATGGTTGGATTTTTGGTATCCGACGAGATTAGAACTGACAACCTTTCAGCTTAGGGGGCATCTTAACCATGCCCTGCCACCAACTGTTCTACATCTCGTGGATACTAATTGAAAATATTTTAATTATTGTTCAAGGGTTGTAATGTTTTCAACATGTTTGACATTGAGCCCTTGTGATTCTTCAAGATTTTTCTTGAGAAGATTATTCTTCTCTTGCAATTGCTTCAGCTGGTCTTCCTAGTTGTTTTTGAAATCTTGCATCTCACTTTGATGATGTGCATTTTCATGTGATTGTTCATGTTTGATCCTCTGCAATTCCAGTTCTTTCATCTCAATTTCCTTATTGAGTGAGGACACCAAGTCATAATTAGACCCTATAAAGGCTCTCATTGCAGCTGCAGTTTCTAAGGCCTCCTACTTGACATATGTTGATGCCCTTTTCGATATGATTTGATTAGGAACTGATCCTTTCTTGAATGTTCCTTCTCTTGACCTCTTGGAGCCTTTCTTTACTACATCTTTCTCTACACTTCTCCAGAAATATTCTCCTAGTGATACAACTGAATCCTCACCAAAGTCTTCTACGTCATCAATTGTTGGGATTGACAATTCAGGCACTGCTACCAAAGGTACAAAGTTGGGAAATGGAAGGGGTAGGAATAGGCATGCTCTCTTGAGGAATTGTAATGGATGATGTGTGGGCATAATAAGTAAAGGGTGAAGGAATGGAAGCAACAACATAAGTAATGGGTTTAGCAAAGGTGGTTGGGATAGAAGTGTCACCAGGTTGTGAAAATAATGGAGGGGATTGTGAAGATTTTACCTGGATAGAAACAATAGGAGTTCAAATACTGCTGAAAAAATAGGTAAACTGGGAAAAATAATAGTAGTTGGGATGGGAAAAGATACAAAGGATGTCCCATTACTAGAAGTAATGACTTGGGAAATATGAATTGCTGAAAAAGAATTGTCATCAATCAAACCTTCAAGAGGATCCCTGGATGCCTTGGTCACTGAGATAAGGGATGGAAAGATGGTGGTAAGGGTGATTGGGCATGAGAAACTGGAAGGAATTGTTTCTTCTTCTAGATCACTGTCTTCAATCTCGAGCGTCTCCACTTGTGGTTGTGGTTCTTGAATATTTTTTTCCATTGCTTGAGGTACACAAGTTGTTGCATGTGCCTCTACCACTAAGATCATCAAATCCAAGCTCCTCTTCATCTCTATAGATATTATTAAAGCATCAAAGTTGGATGAGGGTTTTGGCTGCTAATAATATTCAATCACATCTTTTCCACGGTCATCAGTCTGTTCATTTGTCATAAAAGAAGTTCCTTTCCTATGACTTCTATGCTTCTTTTTCAACCACCTGCTTTTGTGCCTTTTCTTCTATTGTTAATTCAAGTTTTCTGTAGTGAATCACCTTAGTTTTCAGCTTCTGCTGGTATTGAAAAATGAATCTCTTCTCATCATGAGAAGTAATCCCACTTACAACTTCTAAGAAATCATTGTACCCTTGGTAGATGGAATCATCAGGGTCCTTCTGATGCGTGTAAGCAATTTTTATGTGCTCCTGCATGAAATGATTGGCCAAGAAAGACTTAGGGTCGTGCATACTTTTGGCGGCTTCCCCAAGCTTCAAAGCAATAACCTTCTTTCCAAGAGTGCCTTCATGAGTAGAATTATGTATCACTAAAGCTCCAAGTCTGAGGGAGACTTTGAGCCACTTTTTCCTCTTCGCTCCAATGAGTTTAGGAAACAACCCATCAATACCTATTTGGAAATAAATTTCTTCTAGAACCATTCCATTTGGCACTATCCTGGGCGGTAGATGGACAATGTTGCTACCCCAGATTCTGATGTATGTGAAGTACTCACCAACATACCAATCCCCCATGGTGGAGATCAATGCTCTGGCTCTTTCTAAGAATGTAGGAGCATCCCCTTTGAAATTTTTTTGGTAAATTGAACTTATGAAATGGTCACAAATATTGTAGATAAGAGGGACAAAATTGTTCTCCCATAGTGTTGAACAATAAACATGGACAGGAGGTCCAACCCTTGTCAAGTTCCATCCCGTCGTTGGGAAAGGGAATGATGCACGAAACATGTCCATCACATAGTCCGATGGATAAAAAGTTGGTTTTCTGGATGCTGAAGTTTTTTGGTACTTATCAATAGCATATTTCAAAACAACTGATAGAATTTGAGCCCAATTGAATGACTCCCATGTTGTAATAATATTATGCGGGAGAGGCACCCATTCCACTTTAAACACAGTGCAATTTGACAACCCATACAACCTACATAACATTGCTGCTAATAGGGAGAAAGGTTTCCTAAACAAGGAGATAGGATATATTTTATCAGGTTTAGGTAGAAATTCAACAGGGTTGTCCATCTAGGACTTAATAATTTACTCAAAGTTGTATTGTGTGGTATAAGTTTCGAGAAATTGCTTGTTGACCAATTGTTGAGGTGGGTAGAGAGAATGGGATATTGCAAACACCTCTGGAGAAAAGGAGGCCAACTAGGTCTGTTCCTAGTCGTTAAACGAGCGGTCCTAAGGGTTAGCATGGTCGATTATAAACTTCACGGGGTCTGTGTAAGGGATAAAGGTAGGCTTGGCTGCTATAGCATGTACACGAGACTTACCGATGTTAATGAAGGCATATTGGTCATGATGGATGCATGAAAATTCATCATTATAAAAAATAGAATAAATCATGGACTAGTTTAAATGGTAGGTTTCAGATACAAGTCCACTGGTGTCTGAGAATATTCCACAGTTAGGGTCTTTGTTCTTTTGCTCGTTAAGAGTGGTTTTGGATCTAGTGTTCCTCGACATGGTTGACAGGATACAGGGTAAATTCTGATAAAAATGCAAAAAAAAATCAATTTTAACCCAAAATTTACTGAAATTATACCAATGGAGGGAAATAAATTCAAAAAAACTTATCACCAATTCGCTTGAAAGCAGGGGAAATTCGTTGACCTAGTGGAAAATTACAGTAAAATCTTGCGCCGAGGTGAAATTCATAAATTGGAAATGATAGAAAAACAATAAAAAATCGAAATATTTAAATGACTGAATCTAACAACGAAATGATTTAGATCGTAGATTTCAAATAGAACGACGGTTGAGATTAACGCGGGAAAGAAAATTGTGAAAATGGTCTTTTGACAACATTTTATTTTCTTATTTTTGCAATCTAAAATCTGCATTACGAGCTGCGGAATTGCGGGGTAAAAGTTTGTGACCAAAAATTACTTTATTTCTTCCGCAAGCCACAATCCACATTGCGGGTTGCGGAATCGTGAAAGTGCGATTTTGCGATTTTATTGTATTTTGGGTTTCTGATTTTCACAATCCGCGTTGCAGGTTGCGGAATTGCGGGACCAATAAATTGAAATTTTATTGCGGAAAATTTTTCCCATATCCACAATCCACATTGCATGTTACGGGTTGTGAAAAGGTAAAAATAAAAAATAAAAGAGATTCCAACATCTGTAATCCGCATTGGGATTGCGGGTTGCAGACAAACAAATTTCAAAACCTCCAAAAAGGACTTCCGCTATCCTCTTTGCATATTACGAAAACATAATTTTTGAAAGAAAATAGTAGATTTTCCTCAATTCACAAATAAAAAAAACAACGCTTTGAATTAAAATTTTATTAAGATCAAACATGAAGAAACAAAAGGATTGAAAGAACCAATGAATAATACCCCATAAGAAAAAAAATAGCCACAAATATTACCTTAATGATGATCAATGGGGTTCTCATTTCATCAGATGAAATGGGATCTGTTGTGCCAACAACAATACTCTGTAATTTGAACAAAATAAGCTTGAAATATGAGCAAAAGGGGTGGCCTCATGCACATGGGTTTGTAGAATTGACCTAGAGATAGAATAATTGAATGCTAAGTGTGGAAGCTAGGTGATAGTAAGTAAAAATCAATGCAAAACCCAACAACAAAAAACAACCATTGGATTTATACGAAGCACTACTATTAAGTAAAACTAGTGCAAAACTCAATAACAAAACACCACCATTGGATTTAGATGAAGGGTTGAGATTGGGATTAACAATTCATGCACCTCCTTCCATGCCTTACATTTAGTGGCCAAGTGGAATCACTTATGCCAAGTCCATTCCATGAATAATATTGAAGTAATCTCATGAATATTTTTTTCCCATGAAATATAAATCATGGGGAAATCCACTAGGTACTTCCCTAAGTGGGAGGATGGTACCCATGGTAAAAAAAAATCCGCAGAAACTCAAGGATTTGTCAACATAAGGTTCAAGGCCATTTCAATACCATATTCAATAAGAGCTCAACATGTTACACATCGGAATTGATCTTGGGTGGAGATTATAACAGGTTTCCTGACAACCACCCAAGTTGAATCCAATTGACATATCATCCAATGAAGTTATTGGTGAAGTAATTTTATATTTCAATGCAAATAATCCTTGACTTGTATATGTTGTTGTATTGGTTTTTGGTAGGGGTTACCTTGTATGTGCAGTGGTGTATCAAGTTTTGATAGGGTCGATACCTTTAGTATCAACCTTATATCATTTTTAAAATCCCTAAAGTTTGGATAGGAGCATGGGAATAACTCAAGGCATAGAACAATGATAGCATTAGATCTTAGGTGGAATTTTGATGCACATACAAAATTCATTTTCTAATCATGCCTGCCATTTTTTTTCCAGGTATAACGTCAAACCATATTAGGACAGAAGCCAATAATCAAAATCAATCATGTGGCATCTACACGTATATAACCAATAGTTGTGCATATACAACAATTAGAATTCTTTGTGAATTCCTTGTAGTTACTATATAATCATCATGAAAAATCATTAAACCACAACCAAAACCATTTAAAATCTTGCTATTATAGAATAATAATAATAATCCTACACCAATCATTCAATGACCTGTAATATCATGAACCAAATTATAAATATACCATATGTGTGATAACCATCCCCGACATGAACAAATTAACAACATCGTGTAATCAATTGTGAATCGCATACATCAACATATGAAGCAATAAAATGAACCAATGGGTTGTGATACATCTATCAATATGATCTAAGTGCACACTTCGGAAGATACCATATGGTGCCTAATAGGGGATTAGGGTTGAATGATTGCAACACAATATGAAATTTAACATTTATTAGGGATTTTGAGACAAGTTAATTATGTGAATTATGGCTTCATTACGATACATTGTAATTTTTCTCATGTTAACCATTTTGAGGTCAACATCTAATAGGACCACTTGATTTGTTGCTAGATTCAACATCTAAATTTCAACTTCTTTGATTTAGTATGATACAAGTTGTTTGATCATATAGGAATATTGTATAAATCAAACTTGAACATATAGGATAATGACGATAAGATAGGTACAAGTAATCATATCTATCCTTGGAAGATATAGGAAATATATAGAGTTGGAATAATGTTCCACAATGAGTAAGAAAAGGGATTTTGAAGAAGAAATGGATATTATTATTAATAAATTAAACTTTTACCCTCAAAATCATCCCATTTCCTCTATAGATTCTCAACATGTCCCCAAATTCAACAAGATCTTGCCTCATGACTTCATGGGATTTTCTTGTCATTTATAGGCATAAACAACCATATATTTACACGAAGTTTCTTCACTCTAAGGGGAATTTGAATGGATCATAGGAATAATTTAAAACTGATCATGAAAGTGAAGAGGGACAGTTTCTTTGCATGACGCCCCTGCCTTCCCAAGGATGTGTGACAACCAGAGTTGGAATTTCAAATGACGGACACCCGTCAAAATTGCCGGTAATAATCAAAATCTGAAACGTTTTCTGTATTCCAAGCCAGATTTTGACGGTCGCGGTAAAATCTTAGCTGTATTTAACGGGTAAATTGACCCTTGACGAGCATTTACCCATCAAATTCCATCCCTGGTGACAACATGTATTTTCACACACATATGTCAAAGATCGATTTTAAAAGCTTTGTACCTCAAAGGACGAGTGTCAAAACAAATCACCCATACACCCACTTTCATATTCCCCTCTTGGGGTATCATGGTACATTTGTTACTTCTCAAGTAAGATTTCTGATGGATATTAAATTATTATGTATTTTCTTTTTTATTCATGCTTTTACGTGAATAAACTTATCATGTTTTACTTGCTTTGTGTCACTTGGAGTTGCTCTCTATCACTTGGAATTATCTATTTACAAAATACTAAACTCATCTCATTATGCTTTACAATGGTTGATTATGCCCAAAAATTCTTTAGACGAACAAGTTACACCAACGCTTTCATAATTATTTATGCTTTACAAGACGTAAAGTTGGATAGCACATTTTTGTGAATGGATTGAAAAAGAAAAATAGTGTGTGCAGATAAACATGCGAAAAAAAGTCAACTTCAAATTCTGGGCCGAGAGTTTGAACCAGTCGCAACACCATACTTAAAAAAACTCTCAGTTGAGAGTTCACGGTTAACAAAACTTGTGAAAATCTTTTGCATCTTTTCAGAACTTACAACTTCGGCAAGGCCAAACCCTTGAAATTTTTAAATATTATTTGTCGGGCCTGGTACCAATGGATTCATCTATGAATCTAGTTTCGAATGATATACAAATTGTTTCATTTAATTTTGAATTTCTATTTGTTAATATTTGTTTCTAAACCTTATCCCTTAAGAATGTTATTGTTCTGAAAATCACCTGAAATGAAAATTCAATATCATAACAAAGACAACACCAAAAAAATTGAAATCTTCACAGAGATCTTCCTTGCCCTGTCCTCTTCAAAAAACTACTCTTAGTTATTTTAATAAAAGTCGCACTAAAATGAACATTGAAGGTCACCAACATGTGTTGTTAAGGCACCATTTTTTGAACATATGTTATTTCGATAAATAATAAAAATAGTTCTCAAGTCTAAAAAACCTCAAAATATAATCAATGCATAAGTTCAGTGTGTGTAGCTTATGATCATCCATTGTTTTCCCTAAATTGAATAACCATCTCTCAGAAAACTAGTGGCTACGTAGGTTACTCATTATCCATACCTAAAATATTCAACTATATGTCGTTCATCGCCACCAAATTTGTCCCATGATATGTCCATTAAATTTTTTTTAAGAAATATGAGCACAAAGGTAATTCAATTATATAAAACATATGTGTTTACTTCAAGGTGAAATTCCTAACGGAGATATAAGTTTAAAGGAACCAAAGTTGAAAAACATAAAATTTTAAAGTTTTTTTTTCAAAAAACATGTAAAACTGTTACCCAACTTCATATTTACGTCGTAAGGCGTTTTTATCCGAACATGTTCGGAAAAACACTGTTCCTTTCGTCGTCTATTCGGACAACCCTGCTCCTCTGCGTGTCCTCTTCGCGATCCGTTGGTCCTCCGCGTGTTTTAAAGTTCCGCTGGTCCTCCGCGTGTTTTCGGGTTGATGTCAAGGTTTCCGGTCGCTGCCCTGCTCTGTCCTGCAAGTTTCATTGTTCATGGGCTTTGCCGTGACTGTTGAGTTTTTCAGAACCACCCATTTCTCCTGCAAGTTTCATTGTTCATGGTATTTGCCGTGACTGTTGAGTTTGTCAGAACCGCACTTGTCCGGCGGTTCTGGAGTGCCGTGGGCGATATTTGGAGAGCTCGTCCTGTGAAAGACCAGTGTTTTTTTCTCAGTTTGTTTCAAAGGATTTGGGTTTCTACCAACCACGGTTTGCAGGGTTTGCATGCATTGCCTTTGTAGGAATTTGGATTCAAAGAACCAGAGACTAGGAAAAAAACAAAGGTACTTTTTTCTGTCACTCCTCTTGGATGCCGTTCTGTGCAAATTTGTTGTGTTTATTTCGTTCTGTGCAAATTTGTTGTGTTTAAAACCCATGATAGAGTTTTACTCTATTTTGTGCAAACCACAAAATTCTGCCCTTCTTTCTTTTCAGATTAGAAACCCATTATAGAGTTTTAGTTAGATTACGGGGCTATGATAGATTTTATGTTGTTCGTCATTGTTGTCAAGTATATTGGTGCTTTCGAGATTCTTTCCAGTTTATTTAAAATGAGCTATTTTACGGTGATGTATATTCAGTAGACAAATGCACCTTGCTGGAATATGGATAAGTAGATTGTTAATATTTTGAGTTATTTAGGTTTTTCCGACATTATGGATTGTTTTAGAAACCTGGAAATTTTATGGGGCATGGTGAAACCATAATCTAATGCCGAATTCAAGTCAGAGTCGTGCCAGAATTCTACCAGAATCATGTCAAAAATCCATCATTTTGTCTAATGTATAGCCTACGTCCTATTTTGTCTGTTATACACTTATGATTTGAATTGACCTTTTTATGGTTGCTTGCACAATTGGAGTAGATTTTATATTTGCTTTTTGATTAGCTGATGCACTTGAAAGTTCAGCCATGAATGCACATTGGAAAATGTTAGATCCTCTATGAGAACTGATCAAATCCCTGAATAAGGATCAAGACTGCTATACTTGGATGCACTTAGTCAGAAGTCATGCTGTCCATTATGTCAGTATCTCACATGTAAGCTCAATAACAAATTTCGTTCTTTGAAGATGTGGTGGTCAAATATTCTCTCCACGCGACCATCTGTGTCGGTCACTTCACTAATTGGATTCGGGAGAACGCCATTTATATCAGAAGACGTAGCTGCCTCATGGAGGGTGGCTTTAACAGTCGAAACTAAGAATAGGAAGGCCAAGAAAAATCTACTGCATTGACGGTGACCAAGAAAAATCTACAGTTTAGTTTGATTGAAGAAAACGCAGTGTGTTTAGGTTTGAAAATCATAAATCTACTATCTCTAATTTTATGTTTTATCTTAAGGTTGGCGATGCGATCGTTATGTTTGAAAGTCATGTGCCCCCAACACTCAAATCAAGGACTTATGAACTCTATGGGGCAGTGAGAAAGGCACCAGAAGCTACCAAGGCTATTGTTACCAACATTCAACATGTCGATGTGATGGAAAATACCAAGGAAGTTGCAAAGGCTTTGTATGTCAAGTCTGAATTGAGAGCCAAGAACTTGTATAACAAGTATAAACCTACAGTAATGGAATTGTCCCTCTCAGCTTGGTACAAGCCTCCTAAGTTTCATGTTGTTCCAAAGGTTATGGAGGTGCTTATACGACCGACTGCTTATTGTGTGCAGAAGAAGTACGATTCTAGGGTTCATTATTTTTGTGGTTGAGTAAGTTTAGCGTTTACTTTGTGTTTTAAGCCATTGAGGCTGAAGAAAAATCTATGGTTTAGTTTGATGGAAGAAGAAGCCTTGTGTATCATTAGGTTTGCTTTTCTCAGTGTCTCTAATTGAATTTAATTATGCCGTAAGGCCGCTGTGTGTAATTGTCAGGTAGGAAAAATTGGCAAAGACATCAACGTAAGGAATGTCAAAATGATTGTTGGAGATAAGTTGTTGATTGCAGCTATTCAAAGCATTCGAGGCCTGTTGTCGGATGCCTGTGAGCTATCTCGAAGAGTTTATGCCAGTGGACGTGATGATCTCAGCCATCTGGGGGCTGAGAAGGACTATACAGTTATCTTCGCTTTCAGTGGGTCTCTTGATCCTTGTGTCTTTGGATCCACAACAACCAAATTCAGAGAATGTCAAATTAACAATATTGATTGTCTGGAGTGGATGAAAGATGGGAACAACCAGCTAGCCTCTGTCCATCTGGGTGCTCTCACCCAATTTATGCTTATTTGGAACAATTCTGGTGTGCAAGAAGAGGTATTATGATCTTTCAGTTTTTAGTGGGTGCTTTCATCCAATTTCTGCTTATTTGGAACAATTCTGGTGTGCAAGAAAAGGTATTATGATCTTTCATTTTTTCCCTAAAAGTAAACTTCCGAGCGCTTTCCAGTTAAAATCCAAATTTTTTTTTCAGAATATTTTGTGGTGTGGAAGAAGAGTATTATGATCTTTCATTTTTTTCCTTATAAGAAAACTTCCGATCGTTTTCAAGTTAAAATCCAATTATTTTATTCAGAATATTTTGTAGTTGTTGTGTTCAAAGAAGTGAAATGCTCTGTTGCTATCCTTGTGAGGAAGATATGTGTTCTGTGTAAAAAGTGTGTACTAAATATAGGAAGTAATTGGTATCTTCTTGATAGAATTGAAAGTACCTCAATTCTCTTAAAAATAGAGTAAACCCATCTGAATCTACAATCTATTAACTTCAGATTTTCAAGGTTTTAGTTAAATAAATATATGGCAGTTTATAATTTTTTAAGGTTTTAGTTAAAATAGATTTATCGCAATTTAAATATTGTCCCTACCTTTTAAACGAGCTAAACAATTTAATTAATATGCTTTCAGAGCTTTGGGCTTTAATCTGGCATTCTATTCACCTTCAAACGCTAGTTATGAAATAGCACCCAAATGGTGCACATTCATGGCGTTTGATATAAATCTTCATTTCAAGTTATCTATATGCTGGAACTCGGCATAATACCATGGTCGTTTTTTGTTTTCTTTACTTTTTAGGTCCCAGAGTCCAATAATATATGGTCAAAATCTCTAACAACGCAATTCCATCATTAAAGAAACTTGGGTTGTGAAGAATTATGCCCAGATACACATCAAAATGTTTACCTTAAAGCAGGTCAATTTATGTTACCTTTATTCCATGCTCACAGGAATAAATGTTTGACATCCTAAAAATTTAAAATCCTTAGAGGGTAATAAATAGGCTCAATTTGTTGCTGGGCTGTGGTTTAGAAGTACGTCAGTGAGAGTCTACCAAGCCCGGGTTCAATTGTAGGGGCTTCTATACCTATACAAACAACCATGCTATAATCCAAGTTTCAATAGATATAGTCATTTTTTGTTTTTCTTAACTTTCTATGTCGCCAAATTCAATAAGAGAGGCTTAGCAGCACTGTTCAACCATGAAAGGAACTTGGACTATGAAATAACTGACATTCACATTTGAATTTGATTGGTCCCACATTAAAATGTTTACATTAAATTAGGTTAATTTATGTGATCTTTATAGAAATTAAAATCCTTTGGAGGATAATGAATAGGTTCAATCTGTTAATTAGACCGTGGTTTAGGATTACGCTAGGGTGAGTCTACCAAGCCCAGGTTCAGTTCCATGGGGCTTTTGTGCTCAGAAATCCACAAATGGCGATGCCCTTGTACTAGAGTAGTTCTTGTGAAAAGCTATAATATGCTCAACCTTGTAGAAACTGATAATAAATGCACACAAACACAAACTTTAGGTTTTCTTAAGACACTTCCAAAGATCTGATATGCAAGGCTGTATTTCTCCAAGTTCATTATTTGAGAAGCTTGGCCATTTTATGATGTGTGTGAAGTTTGAAGTTGAAAGTATGTTTGAGCTTTGGATCTCTAGGTGTATATCAAACGCTTTTTTCATTGAATCGTATTAATTGTCTATGCACTCAATGCAAAGTGAAATTTAGTGCACAGTTACACATAAACCTCGTTACAAACGAGCACACATAGATTGTTACTCGGGAATTATCATCCTCCTCATTTCGTATTTCATTGTTATTGCAGACCCGCCTGGAATATGGAAGGGGAAAGACCGTGGTGTTTACTGGTTAGTCCATGGGAGGGGCTATTGCTTCTTTAGCCACGCTATGGATGCTGGATAAACAGCTGCAGCTCGGCAAGCCTAAATCTGTTTTCTCCATCACATTTGGTTTCCCTTTGGTTGGTGATGAAATTCTGACATGAGCAGTTCATCGCAAGGGGTGGGAAGATCAGTTCGGTCATGTTGTTTTAGGCGGAGGAGCACCAGTCCGGGATCCTCCGGAAGTGACAGCATTGATGGTTGGACCTGCCACTTAACCCCCATCCCTGAGTTCTTAATTGATTAAGTTTTTTGGTTGGTACCTTGCTCTGTCCTCCCATTTCGCAATAAACTCTGGGCATTTTGAAGTATTATGGGTATTCACCCTGCAAGTTTCAGTGTTCCTTTTTGCGTGTTTCCACCTCTTTGTGTGGTGTCTTCGCCTGGGCTGAGCATTGTTCATAGGTTTTGTGTGTCTTCTCTTGGGCTGTGCATTGTTCATAGGTTTTCTATATTGTACATCGGTTTATGCAGCTTCACAATTTTCTTTCTTCTACAGTTCGATGATTTTTGGAGAGACGTGACTCTTGAGTTGGTCAAAACCACAGTTGTCTGGCAATTATGGAGTGCCATGAGGCGATTTCTGGAGATCCCATCCTGTGAAAGAGCCCGTCCTAAATGTGAAATGACTCTAGGGTTGGTCAGATGATCAGAGGATGGCTTCTGTTTTTTCTCAGTTTTCTCAGTTTGGCATTTATTCTGAATTTATTAAACCCCATAGATAGCTTGCTATTCATGGAGGAGGTGGTTGAACATCTTGTCATGGTGACTGCCCCTCCCTCCTACATAAATGGTGTTTACTGGTCACATTTAGTTTGCAGTTTTAAAGGATTTGCACTATTTGGGTTTGCACATAGAAGTTGCATTGTTTCTAGGAATACCTTTGCAGGAATTCTGATTCAAAGGGCCAGAGAAGAGGAAAAAAACACAGGTACTTTGTTTTCCCACTACTCCTGGATTTCATTCTGTGCAATTTCATTTCTATTGCAAATTTGTTATGCAATTTAATTTTTCCATTCTCTTGCAGTGTTCTGTGGTTTGGTAAATTATATATGTTGTTAATTGGGCGGATGACGGAACACAACCCTCTTGTAGAACGTAGTGGATGCAATAACGAAATGATGAACCTCCTTCTGTTGAAGAGCACCTGCTTATCTTATCCTTCCTTCCATTGGAAAACCTACCCCCAACTGCTACGGTCCATCTCAGAAATTACTACTCCTAATCGATGATCACGCGCGAATGTTCCACCATCATTGACCTTAGGGCCTACTTTCAAATAAACTCCATGGGCTAAGTCTAGTAAGGGAAAGGAATCTGTGGTTAAAACCAAAACAGCTGGGACACTTGTACTTTAGGGCCAGGTATGGCCACTCTGGAATCCTCAGAACTACCCTAGGAACTACTACCAGAATTTAATAGATCGAATGGGATCAGTATACCATTGCTATTAACCTATAGTTAGAAGAATGAATGAATTGAATTTAGACCTTTTCACTTCTGACTTTAGACATCCTTTGTAGGCACAGGGTCCAAAAATTGGACTGGCCATCTCTTTATCAACCCTATTTTTCCCTTTCTTTCCAGACTGAAAAGAAGGAGTATCTGACCGAATAGTATTCCCAGTGATGCTTGCACGGTAATTTATTAGTTGTGCTGCTTTTGAACGCTGAATACTATTCAGTATTATATTTTTATCAATTGTTTAGATTTCTTCTACTTATTGTTGAACAACACTAAGAATTCTACTCAAATATTCAATTGTATTATGTTATAATATCTTCAAAATCGTAATACAATTGGAGTATGTGATAAATGAACCTGACATAATGAATTTCATTTTTTTTAAATTGTTTGTTTTCCAGAATTTCTATCAAATTTAGTTGATACCAAGGCATCTATTAGATGACTTCAGCTAAATTCTAATCTACAAGTACTGGTATCTCTTACAAACCAAATAATAGGGCAGTGTCTCAAAACTACAATATGGGTTTGTTTTTACATGGAACCTCTTTCATAAATCCCAATATTGTTGATTCTCAGAAAACAACTTTTGCAACAATTACCCCCAGCTATTTACCCAAGGGAGGCTTTTACATAGAACCACTCTTTCAAAATTCTCAATGTAGTTGTTTCTCAGAAAACAGCTTTTGCAACAATTACCTCAGCTGTTTACCCAATCCCTTATAGCTAGAAGGGCTTGATAAAAGCAAGAATTACAATCCAGAATATACTTGGTTCTTAAGGTGGAATTTACAATTTAAAAGTAAAAATCCAAAATATTCTAGAGATTACAGGCAGCTAAGAAATGGAAAATATAGCATTCTACAATCAAGAAACATTTGTATTTAAGGAAACCAAAATGGATAAAGGATTAAAATTTGTTTGAAAGAAAGGGGTGAGAAGCAATTTCCTGAAATGAATCCCAACAATTGCTACCAGAACAAACTGTATCAATGTCACTTTGGTTGCTAGGCATTAAAATTGAAAAATGTTCATTATGAAAAACTAAACTTAAAAATCACTGGTGGTATTAAAAATAGAACCAAGAGAGAAAAGATGTTAGAGTTGCTTACCTTTATCCAATTTGTAAGCAGATGAATGTCTATGTTCAATGCATGGAATACATATTTTAGATATAGTGAACCTTCTATAATGCACATAACTATATGCACGTAGACACCAGACCAATGGAGTGCCCCTGTATTGTCTGGGTGCATAGATATTAAAAGGCACGAGGGGAATTGCATATGTAGTAAGCTTTTGCATATTTTCTTAATAGGAATAAAATAAAATAACAAGCTACAGAAAAAAGAAAAAAAAAGGTCAAAGTGTTTCATGGAGTTTTCTTAAATTCCTTACGTCAACAAGCATTTTGACACACGCTGGAAACTTTTTTATCTGTAAATGCTTGTAACACAAGTTGTGAATAGTCTTTGTAGATTCCCTGAGGGAACGGAAAGTTTACACACGAGGAGGACGCCTTTTTTTTATTTCAGGACTTTAGAATCCATTCAGTGCATAGTGCACTCTACAAGTCATTTTCCCATTTTAATTAATGGATTCTTATAGATTTCTTGAGGGAACCAGAATTTTACACACGAGCAGGAACCCTTTTTTAATTTCGGGGCTTTGGAATCCATTGAGTGTAGAGTGCACTCTGCAAGTCATTTACCCTTTTTAATTAATGGATTCTAAAGTCATTCCAGTCCAAAGACCTTACAGTTATGTTATCACTTTCATATGAATCAAATCAATGTCCATGGAGTTCTGCCGTGTTGAGAATAAATGATAAATGAGTAAGGCAAGTTGCCTATCCAAGAGGGTGCAAGAATAAGATTTAAGTAGAAATTCTGCAAAAAATTGATGTTTGGCATAGTTTTATAAGTTAAAGTTTCAAAGATAGTTTTCCATGCCCTAGAGGTTTTGAGGGTCTCTCTCTAAAACTTTCAAAAATCCTAAAACAATCTAGAAGAAAAAACTAAAACTATGTCCCCTTTGGATTTTCCGCTTCACCAAACTCCAGTTCAAATGAAATTTTCTAAACTGTTTTGGATAAAGCATTAAGTCATAAGTAATGAAATGTAACAGGAGAGATGGATGATTCCACATGCAAAGTAAAGAATAAGTTCAAATATAGACAATTGTACTAAAACTTATAATTGAACATATTTTAGAATTTTCACTTGCATCTTCAATGAAATCAAGGCACAGACTTGAATGCAACGCTGTTAGGCGTTCTCCTCTGAATTTTTGTTCTCAACAACTGTAGATATCATTGTCCCTCCTGCCAGTGCTACTTTTACACGTGTCTCCTCTTGCGCTGTGCATTTTGCATAGGTTTCCTGTATTGCCATCTAGGACAAAGCAAGACACCAACCGAAAACCTTAATCAACTAACAACTCAGGGATGGGGGTTAAGTCCCAGGTCCAACCATCAATGCTATCACTTGTGAACGAGCCCGAACTGGGTTCTAACCTTTACCTCCAAAAGATCCAGAAGGCTGGGATATCAACACCGAAGTTCTTTACTACCCAGCAAGAGTCAATTTGAAGACACACGGAAGACCAGCGTATCACGAAGAAGACACGTGGAGAACCAGCGGATCACGAAGATGACACGCATAGAAGCATAGTTGGTTGAATAGACGACGAAATGAACATTGGTTTCCAAACAATTCTCTTCCTTCTACAGTCCAGTGATTTCTGGAGAGCCGTGACTCTTGTCCGGCGATTATGGATTGTCGCGAGGTGATTTCTTGAGAGCCCCTCCTGTGAAAGAGCCCGTCTTGTAGCAAGATCCCGCTTTTCCCTTTCACTCTCTTTATGAGCCACAAGCATTCAATTTGAATGAATGGTTCTTTTGCTGACATGGATGTGCCTATCAGCCTTCTTGTTATGCTCCTGATTCATATGTTTCTTGGTCTCTCACGAATTATTTCTGATAGATTTTCTGACCTGTTGCTATAGGAATGATGATAAAAGTCTGCCCTTGGCAAACTTTATACTTTTATGTCCCCATTTTGGTTGGAGGGCCGGAATTCTCCAACTTTTAAGCTATCAGAGAGATCCCCAAATGTAATTGCATTTGTGGAATTCTTCTGCATTCTGGAGGTGGTCTTAGAGAGGAATGTAACGAAAAAATGTGGCACTTCTTTGCAAAGAAGAGCCTTCTCTTCAATAGACATATTTGAAAGTTTTTTGAAGGGTAAATTTCCTATGGAGTTATTATGCAAATCTGAAGTAGTTATTGAGGATTGTTTTGCCACATTTCACAAAGAAAATAACTTTGCTTATGCATGGAAGTAATAAAATTTATCATTATTTTATGGAATTAAATAAATTTTATTATCTTATGGTTATAAATAGCCAACAAGCTCTTCACCTAGGATAATAGACGCACCAACACCAGATTAGAGCTTCTGGCTCTTTGGGCACTGCTTTCAGATTCCATTCATTTTGGGATCCCTCTCTTATCTGTATTTGGGGATTCACAGCGTTTTTCTCCGAACATGTTCGGAAAAACACGCCACTTCTAAGTCGTTAGTGTGATGACATTATTTCTCTGCTGCATCATGTGCCTTTACTGACCATCAATCATATCTACCGTGAACATAACTAGCAGGCTGACAGTCTCTCCAAACAGGCTATTTCGCTGGCCCCGGGGCATGGGGGATTTTTTGGATCTTTAGATGGTATGATCATTGATCATGGGATATTTCAGTTATTTTGGCTTGTGCTGGGATTTTCCCTTTCACTCTCTTTATGAGGCACAAGCATTCAGTTTGAATGAATGGTTAATTTGCTGACATGGATGTGCCTATCATCCTTCTTGTTATGCTCCTGATTCATATGTTTTTTGGTCTCTCACGAATTATTTAAGATAGATTTTCTGACCTGTTGCTATAGGAATGATGAGAAAATTCCGCCCTTCACAAACTTTATGCTTTCCTGTCCCCATTTTGGTTGGATGACTGGGATTCTCTGAATTTACAGCTATCAGATAGATCCCCCAATGTATTTGCATTTGCGGAATTCTTCTGCATTCTGAAGGTGCTCTTAGACAGGAATGTAACAAAAAATGTGGCACTTATTTGCAAAGAAGAGCCTTCTTTTCAATAGACATATTTGAAAGTTTGTTAAAGGGTAAATTTGCTATGGAATTATTATGCAAATTTGAAGTAGTTATTGGGGATTGTTTTGGCACATTACACTCTTCGTGATCCGGTGGTTCTCCGCGTGTCCTCTTCGCGATCCGGTGGTCCTGGCACTTAACCCCCATCCCCGCATGTTTGCTTCGTGATCTGCTGGTCCTTCGCGTGTTTTCAAATTATCGAGGATTGTTTTGGAATTCTTCTGCATTCTGGAGGTGCTCTTAGAGAGGAATGTAATGAAAAAATGTGGCACTTCTTTGCAAAGAAGGTCCTTTTCTTCAATAGACATATTTGAAAGTTTGTTAAAGGGTAAATTTGCAATGGATTTATTATGCAAATCTGAATTAGTTATTGAGGAATGTTTTGGCACATTTCACAAAGAAAATTACTTTGCTTATGCATGGAATTAAAAAAACTTATTGTTATTTTATGGAATTAAATAACTTTTATTATATTATGGTTATAAATAGCCAACAAGCTCTTAACCTAGGATAATAGATGCACCAACACCAAATTAGAGATTCTAGCTCTTTGGGCACTGCTTCTGGTTGCCATTCATTTGGGGATCCCTCTCTTATCTGTATTTGGGGATTCACAGGTTATCATCTCATGGGTGAACAAAACTGCTTCATTGAACACCCCACTTCTAAGTCATTGGTGTGATGACATTCTTTCTCTGCTGCATCATGTACCTTTAGTGACCATCAATCATATCTATCGCGAGCATAACTAGCAGGCTGACAGACTCTCCATACAGGCTCTTTCATTGGCCCCGGGGCATGGGGAATTTTCTGGATCTTTAGATGGTATGATCATTGATCATGGGATATTTCAGTTATTTTGTCTTGTGTCGGGCTTTTCCCTTTCACTCTCTTTATGAGGCACAAGCATTCAGTTTGAATGAATGGTTCTTTTGCTGACATGGATGTACCTATCAGCCTTCTTGTTATGCTCCTGATTCATATGTTTCCTGGTCTCTCACGAATTAGTTCAGATAGATTTTTTGACCTATTGCTACAGGAATGATGATAAAAGTCTTCCCTTGGCAGACTTTATGCTTTTCTATCCCAATTTTGGTTGGATGGTTGGATTTCTTCGGCTTTACAGCTATCAGAGAGATCCGCAAATGTATCTGCATTTGCGGAATTCTTCTGCATTCTGAAGGTGATCTTAGAGAGGAATGTAATGAAAAAAATGTGGCACTTCTTTGCAGAGAAGAGCCTTCTCTTCAATACACATATTTTAAAGTTTGTTTAAGGGTAAATTTTGTATGAAGTTATGATGCAAATTTGTAGTTATTGAGGATTGTTTTGGTACATTTCACAAATAAAATAACTTTGCTTATGCATGGAATTAAAAAAAATTATACTTATTTTATGGAATTAAAAAACTTTTATTATGTTATGGTTATAAATAGCCAACAAGCTCTTAACCTAGGATAATAGATGCACCTATGTTTTTTTAGTTCTTTGGCTCTTTGAATCAAAATTCCTACAACTAGAAATAATGCAACTTCTCTGTGCAAACCCACGCAAACTAAATCTGACCAGTAAACACCATTTAGGCAGCAAGGAGGGGAGGTCACCATGACAAGATGTTCAGCCACCTCCTCCATGAATAACAAGCTATACAATAAATTCATAATAAATGCCAAACTGAGAAGAAAACACTTCATGTTTCAGACGGGCTCTTTCACAGGACTACCTCTCCAGGAATCGCCGGACACCTGCAGTTCTGACCAACTCAACAGTCATGGCAAAGCTTATGAACAATGCTCAGCAAAGAGGTGGAAAACAAAGAGGTGCAAAACACGTGAACACTGAAATGTTTAGGCGAAATGGGAGGGCAGAGCAAGGTAGCGACCGAAAACCTTCAACCATCAATGCTGTCACTTGTGGAGAAGCCCGGACTGGGTTCTAACCTTTACCTCCAAAACATCCAGAAGGCCCAACTATCAGCACGGAGGTTTTACATAGACTCAACTTGAAAACACGCAAAGGACCAATGGATCACGAAGGAGACACCGAGGGATCGGGGTTGATTCTGGCTCTTTGGGCATTGCTTTCGATTGCCATTCAAGGAGAGTTTCATACAAAGAGGAGAGAACTACAGAGAAGCATATTTATTTCTATATTTGGTTGCCAGTATTGTTTAAAGGTGATTTCCCACCTTTTGACAAAAGACCACAGTCAGGATAAAACACTTCATAGGTTCCAAACTGGCTAAAAATAGAGCATGTGTTGAAAAGTCCATTCAAGTCTTGGTATGGTAGTGTTTCATGTATTCTTACTTGTACAAGACGTCAAGAATGATGTGGTTAGTGACTGCAGTTTCATGCATCAAAATATGAAAGGCTTGTGCTGCTTATAAAACACACTGGATCATAAGAAAAGTCATCAACTGAAAGAAACTGTAGAATTCTAGCATATTTATTGTAAATATAGCATGTTCTTTATCAAAGATCGACCAATATGTTATGATTTTAAAAGGCCCTTTGCTACGTCAGGTGTGATAGTTTACAAATACAAACCAGACAAGCTGTATAATGCAACTAAACTTGTGTATCTTTTAAAAGGAAAAACATGTTCAACAGAAATGTATTATTCCACTTGTAACCATGTTTTATTACAAACACAACAATGCAAGTATTCATCTGAGTGTGCTTTAAGTGATCTCTTTGAACCATTAAACTGTATGTCAAACTCTATTTTTTAATGCAACAAATAATTTATTAGGGAAGAAAAAGAAAGTACATCACACTATCCACATTATGTTCTCAACAAGTGATCTGTTTGAACTATTAGACTGTATGTTGAACTCAATTTTTTTTAAATGCAACAAATATTTTATTTGTGAACAAAAGAGACCACATCATACAATCCACATTATCAGGCCAAAGCTTGAATGCAAAATCTTATGCAGGAGCTAGCATATCCTCTTTGGCACCAACTTCAAGAGAATCTAATTGTTTCTTTCATGTGATGAACCTTAACATCGTAAGCCATTTCTAATAGACATTGGCACTGGTATTAAAAACTGACAACATTATCCATGCGATGTCATGTTGCATGGTGCCAGTGCCCATATATCATTGTAGAAAAGTTAAAACCTCTATTTTGGAAGCACGAGCTCACTTCCTGGCTATGTAAGTTGCTCTTTCTGTGGAAATTTTTGATACGGTTGATATTGACCAATGTTTTCATTTAAAGGCTTTACGGCCTTCAAAGTCCAATTACAGATCATACAAGAGTAAAACAAAGAATGGCCTTTGTATTAAATCCAAAACTATGGGTATGCTTGTCAATATGCAGTATGGCTTTTAGTTTAGTGTTCATAATACATATGCCAAGTTACATGAACTGTGGCTGCTATTAGAATCATCAGAAGAATCTGGTGTGGTTGTGGCACTCTCTGGAAATTAGGAATTGGGAATCGGAACCCTAACCCTTATTTGTTTTTATTAATATTATTTAAAATTTAAAATTTATATTAAAGAAAAATAAATGAAATCTAAATTAAAGCATATCAATGGTTTTGTTTTCATACTCACCTTGCCAATTGAAGAATGAGACAAAACTGCCAAGTTTGATGAAGATTTAATGACTGCAATTGCTAGCCCAAGATGGAGAATGATGAGTAGAAGTAAAATCAATTCCTCTAATTGCAAGAGGGGAGACAAAACTTACTAGTAGTGGAAAACTGTGTAGTGTAAACAATTAATTACAAACTATGATAATACATGAGCGACAATAGTTAAATACAAAGAAATACCCATTAAATATAGAAAGACACATTGTATGTGAACTTCAGCCTATAAATTAGAGTCTCAGTGCTCTAGAAGACAGACTACCCTAAAGACAACTCACTGTACAAAACTACTAAAATACAATATTATATTAATGTGATGATCACAACTAATTTAATGTGAACTCTAAATTGCTCAAGCAGGGCACTTGGAAATAAATAGCTCAAATTTTGACCAAGTTAGCAAATACTTATTTTGTAAATTGTGTGATCACTATTCCTGGATATGATAATGCTAAAAATTATTCAAAACATGCAGCTCGAGGGTAAATATGTTGCAATTCTGTCTATTGGGATAAGCCTCATTCTATGGAAGAATTGTGACCGTCAAAGCTTAGGACTAATTAAAGCCAATACATCCCCCATTATGAAGTTTCAAGTCATAGTTATATAACAGCAATAAAAAACATAATAGCAAAGGGCCAATGCCCAAAATAGAGAGTTACCAACCAAAAGACCAGACCTAGGAGGGAGTTGGTCGTGGTCGTCAAGGATTGGGCCTGGTTGTTAGGGGTTGGTCATGGTCGTTGGGGGTCTTGCCCCATCGAAAGACAAGTGAATCAATGTCAAAGGGTACCAGGTTCCACCCATCATTGGGGGGCTCTAGGGGCTTGGACCCCTCTAAGATAGAAAGTGCAAGGTGGGAAAGCTTTTGTCATGGTGCAAGGAACCAACAGACAGATTGCATGCACACTCCCCTTACTCTTGAACCTGTCCACCAACATTGTGATGTGGCCTACTATCAGTGAACTCGTTGGCCTTGTGTTGGGACCTAGTGGAGCCAACAAGAGACTCAAGGTGAGACTTATGTTTGAAGCTACAAGGTGGCCTTGTAAAATTTGCATGGAAATCCATCTAGGAAAGGAGAATTATTCTTTTCCATTTCATGCGATGTTGCAAATAGCTCATTGAGGGAAAGAGTTGCCTCAGATGGTCTTTGATGCTTGTTTGATAGCTTAAGAGACACAACATCAAGATATTTTTTAGGTGGCCTATTGTCACTCTACTAACCTCTCTTGGGATTAAAATACCATCAGATGGTTCTCCACAAATTCATGCTCAATTTCCCCTTGGTTAGTCAAATGAGCCATGGTTGTCTTCGAAGTAGAGATATATTTCCTTGGACATCTAGTGGTGCAGGCTATATAAAATTCAACTGGAATCCATTCCAGGTCCTACAACAGGCCATTAAATTCATGCTACATCACACTTTTCCAGCCTCTCCAAATCTTGCTTATTTGATGCCCATAGCCACACAGAGAAGCCACGGTTTGGGAGATGGTGTCAATCCATGAAGAACCCACCCAAAGTCTTCCCTCTATAGAGGAAATAAATTACACAACGTCTGTACATAGGCCAAGAACCTGGGGTTTTATAGTTGAGAAACATTTAAAATATACCATGTTATAGACACATGCATCACTCAACACCACAAGATATGTAGAACCAGATGGGTTGAGGGTAAAAAGGAGTGGTTGTGTTGTCCACATGAATTGGTTGACCACCAATAGTTTAAAAAAAGAAGGAACTTTACTTAAAGAGTAGGGCATATTCTAAGCATTGGTAGATGCACTCAACTCCTTCACGAAAGTCAGTTCATCTAAACTAGAGCTGGAAAGAAATTGTCTTCGATTATGGTTAGGGTCATTGAGCTCATGTCAGGCCTTCACGACCCACCACATCTCTTTCTCTCACAATAGTAGACAAATGGGAAGAGGCTCGTTTTTGTCTTCTTGGCATTCCATCATATGTTAAAATTCCAATGGATGAGCCAATGGTTGCTGAGGAGGCCATGAACCATGTAACACCAATATTTTGCATGTTCTTGGGTGAGGCATCAACATTGACTAACCCTAGGATCCACTAACCCAAATTTAGAGGAATCCACACAAATATTTATGAGGGTCCATACCCTAGTCTGCAACAACATTAGAAAGATTGAGAGAGACAAGGATAGTGACCCCCTTTCCCATTAGAATGATCAGAACAAGTATTTGACAAATTTATGTAATGAATTGGTTGGTGATGCATCAACCTACCAATTTAGATATACATGATTTCCTTGAGGTCCCGAGAGAAGTGAACTAACATGCTAATAGAACATTGAGGCTTGGAGATAGAAAACCACTATGATTCTTCACAAATGAATTCCCTCAAAAGGGACAAGAATCCACCATAGGGCTTTCCAAAACCACATAGAAAAACTTGGGAAATCTACCCACATTGGATAGTTGAGCAGGGTTGTTTTATCAATTGAGAAATCACGAGTCCACTAGTTAAGGACTATGAGGGTGTTTCTACAAATCCATGGGCCACAATTCAATATTTCTTTCCCCTGTGAAGGATTGTTGAACTGGAAAGGAAAGAAGCCCTTAGTAAGCATACACATGTGTGTAGTGTCAATCATAAATCTCCCAAACCTCATGGACCTAGTTTTGAAAAATCACTTTGGGGACCACCTTTTCGACAAAATACCCAAGAATGGAACCCCCCCAACATTCATAATACACACTAGCATACTCAAGCATAGAGGACTCAAGTTTAGGAGGGGGATAATTACCTTGTGAAACACTTTGGGGATGAATTTCCTTGGAGCCTTGGGTAACATTGTGAAACGTTGGTTCAAATTTGTCACCATGCAGGTTCATATAAATTTTAGGTGAGGCCAACAAGCATTGCCTTATGAATTTTAGGTGAGGCCAACAAGCATTGCCTTATGAGAAGGGGCCATTGGCCAGATAAGGTTGCTAGGCCAATCAATGCAAAATAAGACTGTCACAAACATACTACCCACACCTAAATGACCACGATTTTTAGGCCACTAACTCAAAACCCTCAGCGTGGTGATGTTATGCACTCCTTTAGAAGTTTCTTCAAAGATTTGATTATCTTAAAATGTAAACCAAAAAAATGGTCACAAAGTGAAGTTGGGTAACAAAGATTTCAAAAAATGAGAATCCATGAGTTTCAACATGTAATTTAGGAACACAAATTCCAAGACATTAAACAACTTATAGTTGTAAGGAGAATAGAGGAGAAGAAGAGCAAAGAGAAGTCCATGAAAACAAAAATAGGTGTTGGTAACAATGACTTATACTGTGTTTGAATACCTCTCGAATTAACCCTAGCTTCCATATATAACTCTAACCAAGGCTCTACCTAGTGTTGCCGCCTAATTCACACCTCAAGTCACGTGGCAGAAATCTTCAAGCCACTGGGTGTAACCTTGGGGGCAAGCAAGAGTCAAGTGCTGTCACTTGATCTTGACTCCTCCATCTGGGCTCTCTGTTAGCAAAGCCAAGGGGGGTGGTCCCTTAATCATCTTTATATTGTTACCATTTCAGCAAAGTTGATAAGTTACTGAAATCTACACAGAGCGGTTGCAGTTTTTGAAAAAAAATGGCATTCATATATATTGGGGTCTACAGGAATATGTCAGGCAGACCACAAGCAAGGAGAGGTTGCAATTTCCCCATATTACAAATGCAGACATGGCATGGAAGGAAAAACGGGGCAAATTATCAGCAGGTATAAATTTTTTACTTGGTATATCTACATAAGTTTAAGTATTATTTTCCAACATACCTCTATACTATGCATGCCTATCCTGTAAACCATCGATCCACATGCTGTTGGTTTCTACTCTGTATTTTTGTAGGCTTGCCTCAGCCTCAGTGGATGTTTTCAAAATTTATATTATGCATGAATTCATAATGACACCAGTCATATGATGGCTGGCAATTAATGATGTTACTGTTATTATATGTACCGTATCATCTTTATATTGTTATCATTTCAGCATCATTACTGTTATTATATGTACTGTATCATCTTTATATTCTTATCATTTCAGCAAACCTAATAATTTATACAGGTACATTAGTTTAGTACCTATTTCCAATGAAAAATCATAATAAAAAAATCCATGTATGAGCCTTGGACAAGTTTGATGGGTCTGTAAATCTGAGTAGATAATGCTGGACTGTTGAGAGTTGTGAAGCATGTTTACATGCCATCGTTACATCTACTTCAAAATTGAGTACATAACACTTAATATATATGGTAATTAACTTCCAATGGTATATTTTGATTAATTTACAGGTATGGAAAGATTGTTAGTGTAGATGTTCTCGCATATGTAGCAAATTTAGTCTTTCATATATGAAATCAAGTAGATGCTTTAGAAAAATATACACATGGCAGCATTTTGTTGCTGAATTGCACAAGGAACAACAGCACTGGTGAGATCACAACATCAGAGCAAGCAACAGGATTGCCTTGCTGACTAGTACAGACATGCTAATTGCCATAGATTCGTATTAGGAGCCTAGATATTATACCACATGGGCTACATGTGCATTTTTTTACACATTCAGGCATTATACCTCATGCCTGCAAGGGTCTTGTACACATTCAAATTTCAGGCATTATACCTCACACCCTCATGAGCACAAGGGCATTTGCGTGCATGATGACTAGCCAGTAGCCATGTGTGCTTTGAGACACATGTATGCATGGTATATTTTGATTTCAATGAGAATTAATTTTTTGATTTTAAGTGTGCAGAATGTAGCCAAGATTCCTTGGTTTGCCTATCTTTTTCATGCAAAGATCTCTTGCTTTAATTTTTTTTATTTTATTCTAACAATTGTTATTTCTCTTGTACTTTTTCCAGATATATTTTGTCTTTCTGGACCTTACGGATCTTACATTCTGCACTATTAATTGACACCAAAATGCAGTTTCTATATTTATTTTTAATTTTTGTGGATTTGTCTAGCCATGGATGTTTCCTATTCACTTCTTAATTTTTTTGTTGATTGTATGGTGTAGGTTGGGCCACAAATGATCTTAAATGTGTATTGTTGATTTCTTGACTAGCTGCCTCTTTCTTATTCAATGTTGTGTCTCATTTTGAAATATATTTATTTGTATTTGATTTGTAAGTTTAGATTTTGTAGCAAAATATTAACATACTTTGAACAAAGGCATATAGGGTTTAATGTTTGTTGCAAAAACCAGTTGCACCTAATTTACAAAGTCTTAGGCCACATTAAGAAAAAATGTGCCTTGCAGACAATAAACTTGCCAACTCCCCCTCTGTCTGTACAGGTGTATTGCATCCCTCCTCCTTCTGTTTGCATGGCACATGCATTGATTTTCTTGTTCTTTTAAGTTAGTAGATATTGTGGGTACGTGGCTCTATGGCCCCCCTATACAATTTTATTGTCATAAATATTTTGATTGAGAGGGGACTGAAATTACTGATTCTCTGACTGCCATAGGTTTGTGACAGTATTATGGTGGCCATGACTGTGTTTTCATCCTGCTACACTGGTATTTTGGTCAATAGGAAATTTTTCTTCAAGATCCATAATGTATCTAAAGTTTTTCTAGCCCTATTTGTTCCATGGATGATCAATTTTTCCTGGGTTGATGTACTTGTTGTGGACTAACGGCAGCTCAAGATACTTGCCTCCACTAATTTTTGCTCACAACTCTTAATATTGGTTTTGCCAGTCTTTTACATTTAATACTTATTGTGTGGGTATGCGTCTCTATGATAACCTGGTATAACTTTATTGCCATAAGATTCATGGTATTAAATATTGATTGGCAGGATCTTACAGTTACTATTCTCTGATTCTCATCAATATGTGACAATATTGATGGTGGCAATGACTGATTTTTCTTCCTGATAAACTGCTCTTTTTGATGGGTAAGAAGATTTTCTTCAAGTTCCATGTCTGAATTTTACCAACCTTGATTTAGCCATGGATGATTGGTTTTTCTAAGTTTGATGCACATGTTGTGGGCTAGATGGCAACTCAACGTTGCTCCCTTACACTTGTGCATTCATCTTTACTAATTTTTGTTAGTATAACATCGATAAGTGTCTTCTTTCTACTTTCCTGCATGGATGGGGGTATATTTGGATTCAATATATAGGTTGATGCATTTTACAATGTATCACCCTTGTGGTAAACTATGATATATTTATGTATATTAGTGAGACACTGAGAGCTGAGGTAGCAAAGTTAGATTTTTGACACTATATCAAATTGAATGGACTTTTTAACTCAAGATTGATATCAATGAATTGGTAGAAATTTCTTTCAAAGTTTGTGCTCATCTAAACTTGTTTGAATGGAGTAGATTACATGGTTAAATCAATACAGGACCTGGCCTTGAATTTCAGATGTCTTTTGGAATTATAAGGACTGGATGTGTTCATCATGTATGGTGATGTAGTTTCTAATGCCTTGCAGAAGTGGAGTATGGTCTTTTTGACTTTGTGTAACTGTGTACAAACGAAACAAAAAGTAGGCAGCTACTTTTTTGGCTTACTTGTGGCATGGCAGTGGCATGTATGCATGTGGTACTTGCTAAAATCATGGCCATAAGGAGAGATTTACTTTAACCACAAGAAATTACACAGATGATTGCATTTGGTAGGCAGGCATTACTTTAAAATTTCAATTATTTCTTTTATTGGAGAATTGTTAACCCCCATTTTAGCATAGCCACTACACATTTCTGCCATTACAAGGATTCAAGCTCTTCTTATGGGGATTACAAATACTCGGTAAAAATTCTTTGAACATAAGCTGGTGTGAGAGGGAATCTCATTAGCTATCATTCTTGCTATTGTGTATTTGATTTATGATGCTTGTTAGCAACCATAAATCAGTTTTGTCTTCTGCTAATGTTCTTGGGGATAGCTGAAATTCTATTGTATTCAGTTGGTTTAGATTGAGCAAATAATCACATCAAATGATATGGGTTCTTAAGGCAGGGAAATTTAGATACATGGGGTAGACATGGAATGTTCATACTATATTCATGCATATAAGTTATAACTTATCTGAGAATGCTCTGCAATTTAGTAATTTGCATAATTTTGCATTTCATGATTGATAAGGGAGAGCAACTAGTGATTAGATGCCCAATCTTCAACGATTATCACATGTCTAATGGCTGGCAAGTGATATATGACAAAACAAAGACGTTAAGGGCTGGCATTTGCTGGAGCTGATGATAATTTAATTTGGTTTGGTATTTGAAAATCCAATTCTGAATGGAGGAAGGTATTAAATTTATTAATTAGTAGCGTTGGTTTAGATATTGTGCATACTGTGTTTTATTATGACTTGTAGTTTTGAAACACATATTGTATCACAAGACCTCGACATTGACAAGGATCTGGTGGCTTCATTGGCTAGAGAAATGTTTGTGTCAGAGCTAGCCATTGTGGCATAGAAAAAAATAATCATAGATCAAGAAAAAATGAATAAAGAAAAGGAAGAGTTAGAAGATAATATTGTTTGTTTAGTAGCAGAGAAAAGGGACATCAGTGCTTTGCTTCGAAGTGCCATGGGAGAGAAAGAGGGAGCTAAAAAGGGCTTTAAGGAATTTCCAGAGAGCAATGGTGAAAATCAAATAGATTCACCTCAAAGTAATGGTACTATTTTAGATGTTGCAGAAAGGGGTCTTCAGAATACTAGATTGGATTTCAAGGTCGATTCCCTTATGGGGATCCAGGAATTGTATCTATTAATGGAAGAAAAGGCGGAGAAGATGGTTTAGGTCTGGTAAGGATACTCTTGTCTTTCAAGTGTGTTGTGATGTTTGTTTATAAACTATGTTTCTTAAATGTATAAACTGTCACAGTTTAAAATTTAAATTCTTCAATGATTTTTGTATTTGTTTACTTCTCATAGGCCTCTACCTTGGGGAACATAATGAAAACATCACGGCTTGAACTTGCAAAATTACGACGCACACTGGAAACATTGAGGTATGGTCCTATATGATATAACTAACTAAGAAGTGTGTGAAGTGCAGAACTATAACAACAAACCATTTAATGTTTGTGATAGAATGCATTCATTCTATTCCATTACCAATTTATTTTATAAACTTAAACTGTTGCATATTAGCATAAATTTTTTGATATTATATAGTTGGCTTGCTATGCATTCCTTTTTTATATGTATGTTGTGCCAAATTCAGGGCACAACTAGAGAATCTAAGAAGACTTTCTGAAACTCAAACCAAACATCTAGTTGATAAAACAATACACATACAAGAACTTGAGGAAAAGGAGAGGGATGCAACGAAAAATGTAATTTTCTTGCTAATAAATCTTTTAGTGCCATCTTACCCTGGAACTCCTTTGTTTTCTTGAAATTTATGTGCGGAACCTTCCATTTCTGATCTAAAGTTTTAGTTTCCTTTCAGGTTGAACATGGATACACATTTTATTATAGAATTATAAATAGAATGATTCATCCAGAAATAAGGTTTTAATTGGCCGTGTTTTCTGTGTTTTAAGGTTGAAGGTCTCATGATGGACACAGCGGAGGAAGAAATAGGTAGGTTGAGGGAGGCTACTGAACAAGAAGAAGCGACTGGAAAAGCTATCGTGGAGGAGTTCCAAGAAGAGGTATTTTGGCATTCCTACAGTTTCTAAGCATTCCTTTCTATGTTGATGACATCAGTGATTCCTAGGTATTAGACTTACCATATTCACCCCTAGGCATACACCTACACCCACACTGGATTCTCATTGCAACTATGGAATTACCGATCTGGAATGGATTTGGGAGAATGCCATTTCTTAAATCATATCTGTTTTTGGTCTATATGGGTGTGGACAGGTTCAATGGAAGTTGTTGTATTTTAACTGTATTAGCATTTAATTGTGCCTCTGTGCATGATGGAATGGGTGCCTCTGCACATGATGGAATTTGAATTTGTTGAGTCACAGCACCAGTTGTTTGTTGCATCACAACACCTGCAGCTATGGACCGAAAGTGTCAGTCTATTGAAATGGGCCATATGATTTAAAAGCATATAGTCCTATGGTAGGTACCTTGATAGCTCACAGCACTTGTTGTTTTTGGAAATTAGGTTTCTTCCAGTTCTCTATTCTATTTTCCTTTGAGAGACTTCTACTTTCAGACATGTTGTGTTAATGGAATGCAACAACTAGGGAGTGGATGCTTGGCAATAACATTTGACTTCCTACTTGTTTATATACTTTTAGTGCAATTGGGAAACGAGATGGATACATAGGTTTTCACAATATAAAATTATAAATGATGAATTTCTCTTTCTCCAAATTGCCAGTGATTCAGTTGGAAGGAATAATTGTGGGTTCGAGGAATATCCAGTCCACCAGATTATGTGTAGCCTTATGAATGGATGAAATTTGTAATGATTTTATTATTTTATGTTAGTTATATAACATTACAGTTTCAATGCCCTTGGAGGCTGGGGGTAGATCAGATGAAGTGCAATAATACCCTAGTGGGAAATTTTCACTCTATGACTATGGACACGGTTTAAACCTCCAAATATTATTGATCCAAAATTTCATAGCTTCTAAGGAAAATATGATAACAACAAGCATGGTAAATAGGAAAGCAAGCTTGCGTAGATATCAAGAAATATATATCTTCTTGATATCAAGAAATATATATCCTATATCTCTGAAAAATTGCCATACAAGACTCAAGGTATGTCATACTCCATGAGAGGGAGAAGGATTGCCATTCAAGGTATGTCATACAAGACTCCATGAGAGGGAGAAGAATTGCCAATTTCAATTTAGAAACCCTCTTACTAGAGGGAAATATCATTGCAGCTTACAAAAAAAAATTGGTGTTGGAGCTCACGTAATACAGTGAACTAGGTAAGATACTCATAAATCTTGTTTTTAGGCACATGTAGAAGACGCTTCGAAAGACCTGGAAAATGTCAAACAAATGGAAATTCCAGAATCTAGAAATATTAGGTATACAAGGGTTTGTTTTTAAGTTTACATTGTGTATTAAAAATATTGGTTCCTTGAGTGCAGCGGACTGAATATGTGTGGAGACTATCTACAGGAATAATGTTGTTTTTATTGTTGTTGTAATCTCATTACACTTATAAAATAGTCATAAAGTTATTTTTTTTCTCTCACACTTCTCTAATTTGAGAAAAATCTGTTGTTTTTATTGTTGATTAAATCTCATTTCACTTATAGAATAGTCATAAAGTTATTTTTTTTCTCTCACACTTCTTTAAATTGAGAAAAATCTGTTGCATTGGAAGTATTGCTGTACTGTTGTTTGCAATACATTAAATATTTATAGAATATGATACTTAAAAGATTCTTCATGTTAAATATTTAATCATAAAAAAAAATTATTCTACTGTAAATGGCTTTGGATTTTGGTCAAGCAACAAACCAAAAAGGAGTGATGCTTGATTGGGTAATTTCAACTGAGTTCTAAATGCTACGATGAATACCTAGAAAGGAGTGATGTTTGATTGGGTAATTTCTACTGAGTTCTGAATGCTATGATGAATACCGATATGTTGAGTGCAATTTATTCTTGAGGTTCATAACTTGAGAATTCGGAACTACAACCAGCATAGATCCATCTAAAAGGGGATCTTCCAAGCACATAGAAGGATCAAATCTCTTAAAGTGCAAACCTTTTTTTAGAGTGGAAATGTATAATCTAATTTTTATGGTTTTAGTTTATATAATTCATGTTGTTTTATATATATGCAATTCTAAATAATTTAAATTTAATTTAAGTTGACAAGCTATTTTTAATAATATTTTATTTTTTTATTTTTTTATAAAAGACACGTGTCAACTCTAGGATGAGCACGGAAGGAGTTACACATCTCTCCCTTACTAGGTTGTAGAATGCACCTCTTTGGTGCAACCAACTTTCTCATAGTATTAGTATGCCCAATTTGCAAAAAGACAAGGGTGTTTGAAGAAAAATCTGAAATCTGAAATTACACCCCTGGGAAATGGCTAATCATGGTTCAAACAGAAATGATGAAGCAAAGTTGATGTCATATAGAAGATTCCTATAAATAGATTTCTAAAAATTGAAATTATCTTACTGATATGTAGTAGGCCAATAACTTGTGGCATGTTGTTTGTTGGACTTTAAAGGCCATTTTAAGCCTCATTGATTATGAATTTTGTTTCAGGTATGTATCGCTCTGAGTCCCATTTTGATAACGTCACCCTTACATGGTATCTAAATGAACAAAGTTTTTCAATTGGGTCTAGCTCAAGTGGTTTTGAGATGGAGCATTATCCTCCCCACCCAGGTTTTGTTCCCCTTCCTCTAAGTGACATGTTGAGCTCATAATGAGAATATTGATGTGATGCCTTCTATCATCATGCCACATACATCTCACGATACCCCATAGTTAACCATCGTCAACTTGAACCATATCCAAGTTAACTCTCATTTCATTTAAATCGACTATAAATGGACATGGAAATTTTTGAATTGAATTTCTATGAGCTTTTTTTTTAGGAAATGCATATAAGTGAATTCTAAACTAAGAATAACCCTGTAAGCAAGTCACCAGGCCTATGAAAGTGTATACCAAATGGTTTCCATGATCCAAAACTAAGAGATTAAATCTAGAACTTTCCAAAAGACCTCAAACCACTTATCAGTGCCCTGATACGAAATCCATGCTAGTTAACATGACTATTTTGTGTAGGTGCAGGTGAGAGTCTCTTCCATTAAAAGATGATAAATATATAGAAAGATGATAAATATATAGAAGAGTGATGTGTGTTACGGCATTCTAAATGGAATAAGGGCTTATGGAATGTGCACTCCCTCATGACCATATTGTCAATCACTCCTCTGATATTGCAATTGGGGGCTGATAATATTAATAGTTCAATAGCTATCATGAAAATCAAATAGAATAAGGGCTTATGGAATGTGCACTCCCTCGTGACCATATTGTCAATCACTGTGCTGATATTGCAACTGGGGGCTGATAATATTAATAGTTCAATAGCTATCATGAAAATCACTTTGTTGTACCTTAGATGTTGCACCAGGTTTGATTGGTGAAATTTTCATTTGATTTTCTATGAAAATCTGCAACAGCATTTTATAAGGTTATTCAAGGACAATCAGTACATTTTGCTAAAAACAAAATAGATCAAAAAGAGCATACAATAAAAGGTATCTACCTCCTAATCATTCTGGAAAGTTATTGGCATGGCCCTTATTAAATCCTAATTTATCCTAATGGATATTAAATAGTAAATATGTGGATTCAATGATCACTGGTATAGTCTTGCCATCGCGGGCATCAAACCCACTTCCTCCCAAATCAGACCTTGTGTTCGCAGTAGATCCTTTTCATTCAACCATCTTATTGACTCGCTTCTCATCTGCATCGCACACCATATGTTAAAACACAAAAATTACTTATACATGCATATTCACGACCTGATCGAGGTAGATCTTACCGGTTATAGAGGCAATCTCTCTCACAATCTTGATCGCCGCCGTCTGTGGGAATCGAACCCACAACCACGTGGTTGGAAACCACGCGCTCTCCAGTTGAGCTAAGACGGCTTCGTTGCTAAGAGAACCCCATAATACATTTTTCTTCAGTCAACGCAATCCAAACACACGCGTTGTTATCGTTGACAAATTTTTTAACATGCAGTCTACCTATTGAGTTCTCTGTTTTAATGGTTTGCCTTATGCTCGTAAAAATGTATGGCCAATGCTCCAAAACGTTAATACTTTTGATTACCAATTGTCTTTTTACAAGACTAACCTATGCTAATGTTAATTTTCTGAGCTTTTCATTGATAAGAGGTCATAATGATTTATTAAAATCTAAATTATTCTTCTATATATTTATTTAGACTTATTGATAGTTGATCTTATTCCAAATACTTATTTAGGTTTTGAGTTTTTATTTTATTTTAAATGGTTTTAATTTTATTTTTATTTTAAATATAGATGTTCAAACATTTTTACAATTGATTATATAAAATAAATCTATCTTAAATCTAACTTAAATCTAAATCGAGGGATCATATATTTCTTGAAGCGTAAATTGATTTTTTGATACATAAAAAAAATTAAAACTTTTATATAAAATTTAAAAAATTAAAACTTTTATATAAAAATTAAATTGAATTGACATATTGTTTTCATGGACAAAATTGTAATTTAAGAAAAATTACATTGATCAAAAATATTTGTAAGCATGAACTTTGTATAAAGGATACAAATAACATGGTTATTCCACTATTTGTTATACCCAACAATAAATATTTACGTCCCATCCATAAACTCGAACTCGGATTAGGATCCTATCAGCATATGTAGGATTAGGATCCTATAAGCATATGTAGAAATAACATTGCATATTCTACGTCCCAACTCAATCCTCCTAGAAGGTTCAAAAATATTTTCTTGTATAGCTTATAAACACCAAAGAAAATGTGTTAATGTTGTGTTGTTAGGCAAGCGATGTCTTTGCTCAACACAACCTTCCATATGGAATTGTAAGTGGTTTTGTGGGTGGTAACAATTCATATTCTTATTAAAGCCCATATGTACATTTAACTTGCAATGGTCATTGTTTTGATTATTGTTGTCATCCATAAACCAACATACATCCATCTGAAACTTGAATCTATCAAGCATCGAACGAATTAAATTTCTTGAGGATTAATTTTTTTTCTTAATGTGTAGAAAACATAAAAAATTGCTCCTTAAGAAATTTGATCCCTCTTGGTGTTTAATAAATCTAGGTTTCAAATGGATCTAGGTTTGTTTTAATTTCTTTTAGTTTTTGTATAAAATTAAACTTGAACTAGCATATGTTGCTCCATAACTTCATTTAATTTTTGTTGTCATGTGCCTTATGTGACAAATGTGACAGGATTGTTGGGTATTGTGTAATCTATGTGACCTTTTCAGGGTTCTTCGAACAATGAATGCATCTGAAGTCCAAATTTATAAATGTGAAAAAATTTCAATGTAACTGGGCCACGCTATATCCTTATGATGGTACTAGTGTATAAGTGTGGGTTTTCACTATTTCTATATATGTCTTGACCTCTTGTTGAAGGTGGGAAGTCCACTTTTTCGTTCAGCATGAACGCATGAAAAGTCTAAAGATTTGCTTTTAATATTCAAATTTACATTTTTATATTGAGGTTCAATACACCTAAATTTAGAACATGAAAAGTCTAATGATGTGTATCTAATCTTCCAACTTTATGGTTTAACCAAATAAAATTTCAAACCCAGTAAAAAAAATATAAAAAAATAAAAAAATTCCTTTAACACAGGAATTGTACTTGCAAAATAAAAGCATTTAGTATTGACGATGTGGCTAAGTTGCTACTCAAGGACGTCTCACACAATGGGAATGGTGATGAGAGTAGGGTACCTTATATACAATGAAGGAATCCCAAGCGTTGAGTGACCCCATCTTCTTCAAGTGAGGAGGTTCAAAAGCAAGTAGAAATTACATACACTGCACAATATCTAATATGGCACCAGGATCAATCCCTCCAAATTGCAGTAGTTGCCGAAGTAAGTGTTTTGGAGTATTACTCGGAAGGAATCCAGTATTACAGATTCAATGGCTCTTCTTGGGATAATTTCAAGGTATCAGCATATCTATACACTTCTCCGGGCCAGCAGGTTGTAGGTCGACAATATTTCTCTAAATGGGAGTTGTTCATGCCTTTGAGTCGAGCACCATTAAACATTGTGAGTACAATTAGCATGGATTCAGTCAGTATGGTTGGAAAAAAATGGAAGTTACCAGTAATGAAGGAAGTGAGTGAGGATTGATTGGTTTGAGTCTTTACAACACATGATCCTGGATCAAATTATGTAAAGATTCACAATTCAACACAAATTATTGTTGGTTCAACTATGAATGTGAACAAAATCGTAAAAGATGTTTATAGAATTATAACTTCCAGAGCATACCATTGCTTCTCAAAGGCGCAATACCCTTGATCCAAATATTTCCCCGTTCAAAGGTTCTCCGGAAGGTAAAATCCGGTTCAAAGGCCTTTTTGTTGTCCCATAAACAATCGAGGGTTCGAATTATTTGAATCCTCATTCGTTGGCTAACAAAATTTTAGTACCATAAAACATGAACAAACGTAACTTCGTGGACATGAAAGACATCAATGTATGTGGCGCCTGGCGAAATGGCGAAACGATAGAGATGTGTCATTTAATGGTTCGTCGGAGGAACTATGAAGACTAAACAATGTGAATGCCTAGCTCTATTGCATCCATTTTGAAATGTTTTTCATCTCATTATAAATTGATCATTCCTGTCTATAATTATCTCAAGAAGTTGGGGACCAATTTAAGAGGTTGTAAATTCTATTAGTTATTTTCCAGAATCTTTGAGCTATTAGAATACTTCTAGAATCCCCCTTTCGCATTGGATATCTACTAAGAGGAAAGTGTCTTTGTTGAGAGGAAAGTGGTTGTGATGGAGAGGGGCATTTGAATGTATTAGAAGTTCCTGCAATTCATCCAAGATTGAAACTGCCCCAATATGTTTGCAACACCATGTTTGAATGCATGCGTTCTTATCAAACATGTTTTTCCTCCTTTATAGTTATAACAACACATTGGCGCCATTTCTTCATCAGATAACTTTCTCCCAGGCAATCGCATGTTTGTTGTATAATGTGATGTTAATTGGAAAACCCGATTTGTTATTGTGTACAACTACTAAGTTCACTAATCTTGTTATCTGTTCTGAGTTGGACTATTCTCTAACTTTTGATAAGTTAAAGTGTTCCATTTTTTTGTGTGGTATTAATTGCAATCTTCCACTACCTCATTTTAATGTCAGAAGGTTACATTTTTTGTCTTCTTTTACCCTCTAACAACCACCTTATCGGCGTATTATTGCAACGAATGGCTCGTATCTATTGTTGATTTACCATTAAGTGCCCACTTGAACCCTGATGCCAAGTTGATCTAATGTAGCAGGATAGGCAGCAGACAGAAGCTTATGGAGCAGATTCAATTAAAGCTGATGTCTAATTCTTGCAAAACTTGTTTGCTTTAACGATTGTCAATGTGTGCTGGCTGCCTGGTACTTCTCTGGGTAAGATTTCCATGAATCCATCCTTATGCAACAAATGGCTCCTATCCTTCATTGATTTACCATTGACTTCGCACTTGAACTCTGGTTTCCAAATGATCTAAGGGAGCAGGATTTGCAATAGACCCAAGCTTATGGAGCAGAATCAATTTAGCTGATGTGTAATTCTTGGAAAACTTGTTTGCCCTAGTGATTGTCTAGGTATGCTGGCACTTGTTTGGGTAAGATATTGGGTCTTTCCAGTATCAACTCTTACTGAAGATGGAAACAGAGAGGAGTCTAAACTGCAGTTTGAGTCAGTCTGTCTAATATTTAAATTGTGGTCCAATCTTTGTTTTTCCTTGGGTGACAAGAACTGTAACTTGAGTTAAGGGAATCAAATGTGATATGATGTTATTATGCCAATGATATTTGAACTATAGATTGAACTTGAAAGTATATTCAAACCATTTCCAGGTTAGCTGTTGGTGGTAAGGGAAATCTTCTCAAGATTGATGCAACAAAGTTTGTACCCACTCAAAATTTTGTGTTTGTTTTATCCTGTCTTTTATTTATATGGATGTTGCTTGTTGGTTGGATGATTTGTTTGCATTTGGCTATTATCGAGTTCATAAGTCGCTACTCGACTGATGTAGTGAATCATGTAAAGCTCTTCTTTACAAATGTTGTCAGGTTTGGAAGCTTTGAATCATTGCATAGTTAAAAATGATTGTGGGCTCTACAAGTAAATGTTACAGGCCTAATTTTGTAGAAAGTAAATAAGCTAAATTTAATTGGTGCTATATAAGACTAGGTAGAAACCAATCAATGTCTGCAAATAGAAGGTTTTGTCAACATTGTAAATAGAATGAGGATATATGGAGCATAAAAGTTTTGTCAATTTATGTTTCATTACGACCTGTGAATCTGTCCCCATGCAACAAATGGCTCGTATCTATTGTTGATTTACCATTAAGTACCCACTTGAACCCTGATGCCAAGTTGATCTAAGGTATCGGGATAGGCAGCAGACAGAAGCTTATGAAGCAGATTCAATTAAAGCTGATGTCTAATTTTGGCAAAACTTGTTTCTTTAACGATTGTCAATGTGTGCTGGCAGCATGGTACGTCTCTAGGTAAGATTTCCATGAATCCATCCTTATACAACAAATGGCTCCTATCCCTCATTGATTTACCATTGACTTCGCACTTGAACTTTGGTTTCCAAATGATCTAAGGGAGCAGGATTTGCAATAGGCCCAAGCTTATGGAGCAGAATCAATTTAGCTGGCGTGTAATTCTTGGAAAAATTGTTTGCTCTAGTGATTGTCTAGGTATGCTGGCACTTATCTGTGTAAGATTTTGGGTCTTTCCAGTCTCAACTCTTACTGAAGATGGAAACAGAGAGGAGTCTAAACTGTCGTTTGAGTCAGTCAGTCTAATATTTAAATTGTGGTCCAATCTTTGTTTTTCCTTGGGCGACAAGAACTGTAACTTGAGTTAAGGGAATCAAATGTGATATGATGTTATGCCAATGATGTTTGAACTATAGATTGAACTTGAAAGTATATTCAAACCATTTCTAGGTTAGCTGTTGGTGGTTAGGGAAATCTTCTCAAGATTGATGCAAAGCTTATGGAGCAGATTCAATTAAAGCTGATGTCTAATTCTGGCAAAACTTGTTTGCTTTAACGATTGTCAATATGTGCTGGCAGCCTTGTATTTCTCTGGGTAAGATTTCCATGAATCCATCCTTATGCAACAAATGGCTCCTATCCCTCATTGATTTACCATTGACTTCGCACTTGAACTTTGGTTTCCAAATGATCTAAGGGAGCAGGATTTGCAATAGACCCAAGCTTATGGAGCAGAATCAATTTAGCTGACGTGTAATTCTTGGAAAAATTGTTTGCTCTAGTGATTGCCAAGGTATGCTGGCACTTATCTGGGTAAGATTTTGGGTCTTTCCAGTCTCAACTCTTACTGAAGATGGAAACAAAGAGGAGTCTGAACTGCAGTTTGAGTCAATCTGTCTAATATTTAAATTGTGGTCCAATCTTTGTTTTTCCTTGGGTGACAAGAACTGTAACTTGAGTTAAGGGAATCAAATGTGATATGATGTTATGCCAATGATGTTTGAACTATAAATTGAACTTGAAAGTATATTCAAACCATTTCCAGGTTAGCTATTGGTGGTAAGGGAAATCTTCTCAAGATTGATGCAACAATGTTTGTACCCACTCAGAAATTTTTGTCTTTGTTTTATCCAATCTTTTATTGATATGGATGCTGCTTGCTGGTTGGATGATTTGTTTGAATTTGGCCATTCTCAATTTGACAAGTTGCTACTCGACTAATGTAGTGAATCATGTAAAGCTCTTCTTTACAAATGTTGTCAGGTTTGGAAGCTTTGAATCCTTGTCATTTTTTTTCTTCAGCTTTCATCACTTATTATGATAAAGTATACCGAAGGTTGGATCCTCTGAAATAATTGCATAAGTTTAACATTACTTGAAACGGGAACTTTGTTGTTTTCTCCATTAGGAGTAGCATCAATGATGATGCCAAACATTTGAAATCTATTTGCATTAAATATTGTAGATTGATTTGGAAATTGATGGCCTTAAATAATTGGCGTGAATTATAGAATTCATATCAAGTGTCAGGTCCTTTGTGGAATGATAAATGATTTGAATAAATTAGAAATCTTGCAGTGGAAACTCATGGTTTGAATGGGGTGAATTATCTATTTTGAATGGCCCTTTCAGATAGGAGATTGAAAATATTGTAATAGTTTTAGTTTTGTGGAAAGGTTGTACATGCTGCTTATTTATATTTAAAAGGTATTGAATTGAAATGGTTAGCTTACATTTGTTGTCTGGATATGGGATTTCACTGGCAGTCACAGATCACAAGAGATTTACAAATATATATGCATGCATGATTGTATTAACAATTCCAGAAAAACACAGACATGAAGAAACCTTTCTACATAGGGTATTCCATCAAACCTTTTTTTTGGCTCACTTCAATGTTACACTTTTTTTCCTCGCTTACCCGCTAACAACTACCTTAACGACGTATTATTGCACCTTCCTTGGGGCAATTGCTAGTTTAAATACCTTTGAAATCAATTTTTAGTTTCTACAATAATGATAGATTCCATAAGAGTATAATAGTTTTGATTGAAAAGTGAAATTTTAATAATTTTAAGTGTTCAAGCATAAAATGAATTCTAACCTTTTTGAGCACACAATTCACTACACAAGGAATGGGATGCTTCTTTTCTTCATTTAGAATTACCATTTAGTAGGTTTAGCACTTGGTGATTTAGGATTCTAGGTAAGCAGGTGTAGCAAGTGAGAGCTCATTAAAGAATTGAAACAACTTCATAATAGAAAGATAAATTGAGAAGGTTTAGCACTTGTGATTTAGAATTCAAAGTAAGAGTTTATTAAATAATTGAAACAACTTTATAATATAAAAATAAATATGGGGATTTAGTATTAACTAAAATATGAAAATTCCTATACAATATTGATTGTAAAAATGAATTTAGTGTTTTCAATTATTCTTAAGTTATTTTGATTATGCAATTTCAACAACCTAAAACTATCATTTCAAAAAATATTGATAATTATAAGTCTTTAGATAATTATGATTCTATAATTTATATTTCTTTAATATAAAATGGCATCTTCAAATATTCCGTACAATGTTATTAAATTAAAAATTCATAGCTTGGTGATTCATGATTCAAAGTGAAAATTTATTAACTAATTAAAATAACTTGGATAAAAATAAGAATTCAATATCATAAAAAATGTAAAAATTTACATGCAATATTGTAGAAATAGATTCAGTAATTTTTAATTACTTATAAAATAACATCTGTAAAAATTTAAAATATTATAAAAATGGATTCAGCCTTTTTTATTACTTTTAAAATTACATCTTCATAACTTCATAAATAAGATCCTTATCTTTTCTTTTAAAATTGATCTGATCCTTATCTTTTCTTTTAAAATTGCATTCTTCATAACTTCATAAATTTCGTTTATTGTTGTTAAATTGGAATTTTCTTAACGCCGTCTGTGGGAATCGAACCCACGACCACGTGGTTAAAAGCCACGCGCTCTACCAGCTGAGCTAAGACGGCTCTGCTGATGATGTAATGAGCGAATTGTCTTAGTAAAGTTATCTCAGAGTTGAATTCGATCACGAAATGAATTCCGCTAACATATTTTCCGCCAATATCTGATCGAATACCCATCCAAACCCAGTTGACGTGAACAAAATTTATTTTATTGTATTGTATTGTTTATTTAATTATAGGCTCAGAACCAACAGGTTTTCGCGGGAAAAACAACTAGAATTATTAGTGAGAATTGTTTTGTTTAAAACGAAGAAGAGTAATGGTCTCTATTTTAAAATATATTTAATTTTTTAATTACGTTGAAGGCGTTAAACAATGGAGACAAAGTTTCGAAAATTCCTTGTCGGTTTGGCGAATGACATTTGGACAGGTGTCTCGCGTGTTCTGATAAGTGTTTTCTTAATTGGGTTTTGATGCAGCCTTATTTGGTAACCTGATTGTGGCTTTCCCGTTAGTCCTAAAACTTGTTTGTTGCTTCACGATCCGTCCTGCGCAGTTATGGATTGACAACCCGAGTGATTTTCATTTTTATGGACTTTAGGATTGACAACCCAACGAATGGATTTTGGGTAGATGTCTTGCGTGTTTTGACATGTGTTTTGTTAATTGGGTTTTGATGTAGCCTATTTGGTAACCTGAGTGCGGTTTTCACGTTGGCCCTAAAACATGTTTGTTGTTGTTTTCGTTAGTCGGAACATGGCAAGCCTGGTGATTTTTGGAACAGTCCATCCTGTGCATGGCTGGATTGACAGCCCCATCTTCTGACAACTTGTTTTGATGCACGTCTGCTGCTCATTTCATTAGTCGAAACATGGTAAGCTTACTGATTTTCGATTTTGTAGCGCACAGCTGGATTGACAACCCCATTTCTTGTCAGGTTGTTTTGATGCAATGACCCCTCTTTCCCGTCAGTGTCCTTTACCTGCATTGTTCTTCATTCTTTGATTTCTCATGGCACCAATCACCATAAAGAAGCGAGGGTTGGACACGAAACGAAACGGGCATAACCCCATCACGTCTTTGCCGAAAGCACGGATGGAATGTATGTATTTCTTTGCAAATTCGTCATACCCATGCCATGTTTGTGAATTTATCTTGGTAAAGGGTTCATGTTGAGGGTTTGTGGGTTCATCTCGATTATCTGTTTACGTCGAGGATTTGCGCCAAGGGCTTTTCAGTATTGGTCATGTTTCCAAGTCGTTTGTGTTAACGCTCAATGTTTGTGGGGTCAGTTTGTGTCATCTCTTCATGGTTGGGTCGCTTATTTGTTCACCGCCGCTCGGCTCAATGAAGAAGACACTGTTGTTGTCCCTTCACTGCCGGTTCACCACCATCAATGCTCCCCCTCAATGCTCCATCAATGCATCATTGCTCCATTGTCGGTAAAAATATACACATTAATAATTGAACATTAAATTATCGACTGGGGCGTCGTAAACTTAGAGGTGCAAGCACTGTATGTGTAGGGTAAGACATTTTTTGGTAATCAAACTAAGTTCCTATGATAATTACAAAGAAGAATGAGATAATTCCAATCCAAACTAGTTTACTAAGAATCGACTTCCACTAATGCCAAAAGAAAGTCACAAACTACAAGGCTATTTATTCACTCAACAATAGGCAAGAAAACGTGTCTAAATCTAATCTACACAAAAACACTCTTTAACCAAACCAAACTCTAACCATGCTACTACAAATCAACTACCCTATGCAATCAAAAATCAAGGAAAATAAGTCCTATGCTCAGAAAACCAATTTCAAGTAATCTTAAACAAATTCTGAAAAGACAATCAACTCTTAACCTACTTCAAACAAAATATGATCATATATTCCTCATGCAAAGGATCTAGGGCTATTTAAATACTCCAAATCAAATAATCAAAAGACAAGTCAACATAGCTCAATCTTGCAACAAACAAATCCAATCTTCTAAGGAATCCTAAGGCGTTGTTATATGGGCTAGAAAGTGATGCTAAGAAGTTGTATATATAACTTAGGTGGTAGTGGTTAGAGGGGTAATTAAGGTGGCATATGATCAGTTAATGTTATGATTTATATAAGTTAATGAAGGGGTGTTACACTTTACTAGATTAGGAATTATAAAGGTTGACAAGTCCCATGGTTAAGGGATACGAGTGATGGGGTTTTAAAGTTTTTAGTTAACAAGGGAAACATGGATTATAGGGTCAATGTGTATGGATTTTGTGGTGGTGGGGGTTATAAAGGTTATAGCATTTAAAATTTATAGGGTTATAAATATTTGTAAAAGGAGTTTTTTTAGTCGAAAAAATAGTTCGTTGCCAATTCTATTGAATCAAAGGTAACCTTGTACATCATCAGACAATTGTCCATACCCCAATGGGTCAAACAAAATAGTAAATATAACATTTCAATGCAGTTCAAAACAGAAATATAACTATACCCAAGATGTGAAAAAATACTATCAGCACCTGGGTATCAATACATGAAAAGGTCCTCTCATAAGTGAGCAGTTTAAACATCAGTCAGTGAATGTCCATAAAGAACATAACAAGAGCCCAGACACCTTATCCAAAGTAGACAAGTGACTCTCAAAATTCTTGTAACTGCTGCTCAGCATAACTAGAAATAACTCAAAAAGTCCATGAGATAAATATCTGAAATAGAATGAGCAAATTCTAAAAAAGTTGGATTGAGACTTCCCCAATAAACTCATCATCATAAGATTCAGTAAGTAAGAGATGACCAAGAGCCATACACAACCCCTCCTTGGATAAGATGTCTGCCCTCTTGTTATTTTCCCTATAGACATGACTGTAATCCACCCAGGTGAATGAGGACATGAGTAATATGGTGTTGTTGCACCAAGCCTCAAGGTTCACCATGTCAAGGGTGGATTCCCCCTTTGCCCAATTTATAATCACCGAGGAGTCGTCAAAGATATGTAGGCAAGGCAACCCAATATCTTTGGCGACCCGTAATGATGCCCAGAGTGCTAAACGTTCTGCTCTAGTATTAGTACTGCTCCCACATCCAAGCTTAATAGCAAAAAAATGGTGATCATTTAACCAAATACATATACCCACTCCTCCAATGAAGTTTGTCGCAGCTCCATCAAAGAAAACCATAGGAAATTTTGCATCAGGAGGCTCACCAATGTCACAAGTTTTATTCCTAGATTTCAACGGTACCTTATAAGAATTTACCTCATCAAGGATAATATGTGAGAGACTGGCAATGTTAGGTATCAAATCTTCAAATAAATTACGGTTCCTAGCCTTCCAAATATTCTAGATGAGAAAAAAAGGCAAGTACTGGAGGTTTCCACCCTTTGATACCCAGTTTATGAGATTTTCCATAAGGGTTGGAGCAGACCAAAGTAAGTGAACATCAAACAGATAGTTGAGACCCCGTATCAGCTTCTTCACGAAAGGGAAGCCAACAAAGAGGTGTTCCACCATTTCAGCATCCCCTTTGCATAAACAACACCTATTGGGACCGTGCCAACCTTTCTTGCACAGAGTATCCCAAGTGTTAATTTTCATATTACAAGTTAGCCAAATAAAACACTTCAGTTTTTGAGGAATATTTAGGTGCCAAATCTTAAAAAGGAAATCATTGGCCATGATTGTCCGATGTTCAAAGACAATAAGATCATATGCTCTTTTGGCTGTCACCATACCCAACTGTTTGTCATACATCCAAAGAAGTGTGTCTTCAATAGTCCCAATCCTTATACCACCGTGAGTCAAGCCTTTGACATATAAACACCATTGATCATCCCAATCACCCCCCAAGTACAGATCTGATGCAGTATACCAGTTGGAACCATCAAGACCACAAACATCCAAATTTTGTGCTTGAGAAAGATTGGATATTCCCAGGTCGTTAAGGTAATCTCTCAGCTCCTTAGATAATAGATACTGTGAGTTGTGCCCAACAATAGGGTCCACTCCCAGCCGAATCTTTAAACCATTCCCCACCTTCCATCCCAACTAACTAGTAATCCACTCAATTATCCTAATAAAACCATTCCAGAAGTAAGAAGTTCCAGTAATATTGAAATTTCGGGCTCGAATCCAGTCTTCTAAGGATCTTTTCTTGAAGTATTTATGGGAAATTATTCTGCTCCAAATACCAACACCATTAAGAAGCTGCCACATACATTTCAGTCTCAATGATATTCCAAACCATTCAAGGTTCTTTATATCCCAGCCACCATATTTTGTAGGGGAGGAGACAGTTTCCCAATTGACCAGATGAGAAATCTGATGTTCAGCAGAGGACCCCCACAAGAAGGAGAAAATAACTCTTCTAAGTAAATTCAAAATAGATTTAGGACATCTAGCCAATGCAAACCAGTGGACTGCCAACCCCGTGAGAACAACTTTAATAAGTACCACTCTGCCACCAAGAGAGAGTAGCCGATATGTCCAGTTTTGGATCTTTTTTTCAAATAAATCAATCATCCATCGCCAATCAGAGGTACGATACTCCAATGGTTTCAAGCGGTATCCCAAATACTTAAAGCCTGTTGTAAGTGGTTCCATTCTGAAAGGGAGCAACCCCGCAATTTTGCTTCTAATGTCATCATCCACATTCTGATAGAGAAATGATGATTTTTCCAAGCTGACAGTCGTCCCCGAAGCCGAGCAGAATAAGTCCAGTGCATCTTTATAAGCACTCCACTCACCAATAGCGCCAATACCAATTAATATAACATCATCAACAAATAACAAGTGTGTTATCGACAGATCATGTGAGAACTGGAAGCATTTTATGAGACCTTTTTCTTGTGCATCCATAATAATTTTGCTAAGACTCTCAATAATCAGTATGAATAATAGGGGAGACAAAGGACATCCTTGACGAATTCCTCTGGATGTAGGGAAAAAGTCCGAGGGGGATCCATTGACTAAGACAGCAAAGCAAGAGCTAGATACATAGCCCATAATCCAATTCACACCCAACAGGGGAATGCCAATCTGAATAAGCAAAAGCCTAAGAAAAGTCTAGTTTACTCTGTCAAAAGCTTTAACCAGGTCAAGTTTTAAAACCATGACACTAGAATTCTTAGTCTTTATAGAGTGTAATAATTCCTGGGTAATGCCTACAGGTTCAGTTATCTGCCTATCCTTGAGAAAGCCAAATTGTTGTGTACATATAGACCTGTTGAGGATAGGCTTCAGTCAAAGGGAAGCAATATTAGAAATGACCTTGTAGACCAGGTTACATAAAGAGATGGGACGGAAGTCAGCAAAGGTGAAGGGCTTCTCACACTTACGTATCAGAGTCAGGAAAGTAGAGTTTAGAGCCCCAGATATTTTCCCATGGGTTCTAGCCTGCTCAGCAGCGAAAGACCAGTTCATCCCCAACAAGGTCAAAAAAGGCCAGGAAGAACTCAACTAGCCATCCATCAGGGCCCGGGCTCTTATCCTTCTTAAACCCTTTTAGTACAACTTCAACTTCCTAGATCGATATGGGCTTAAGGAAACAATCAATATCTTCATCAGTAGTCATATTTAGGAAGAGTCTGATAACTCTAAGTTGGTCAGCAATATTAGAGGACTTGTCATCACCAAAAAGATCACTAAAGTGTTGTTTGCCAAGCAACTTTAGTGTAGGGTCCTCAGAAATAGGATTACCATCCTTATCATTAAGAGACCAAATAGTATTAGTGTTTCTTCTAGTAGATGCATATGAGTGAAAAAATCTCGTGTTTGCATCCCCTTCCTTTATCCACTGGACTCTACTTTTCAGTCTTTGAGTGGTAAGCTCATGGGCCCAGTATTTTCCTTTCCTAGCTTGAAGGATTTTCAATTTATTAGCATTGGAAGCAGATAAGAGACCAAAATCCTCAAGTAAGATATTTGATATACCTTCATTAATATCCAGGATCTGTTGCTTCCTTTCATGGTTCTTCATCCTCTCCCAATCTTTAATAGTACATTTGAGTCTGTGCAGCTTAAGAGTGAGGGCATCCATATGGCTATAATCATCCATGTCCAGAGGGGTCTTCCACGAAGAAAGGACCAGATGAGCAAAGTCTTCCTCCAAAAGCTAGTTAGGGATTATACTAGTGTTATAAGAGTTATGCATTGGTATTTAGAAGTGTTATTAGTTATAGTTATGATTTTAAGAGTTACGGTGATAATTCTTATAACATCTAAGGATTATGGGGGTTAAAGGTGATATTGATAAAGGTTATAAGTTGTAGTGGATAAAGGGGATATTGATAAAGGTTCTAAGTTGGAGTGGATTATAACAGTCATGAGTTAGGAGTGATAATGATAAGGATTATATGAGTTAGCAGTTGATGGACAGGATGGGGTTATAGGGATTATATTATAAGTTTTATGTGTTAAGGGTTCAAGGTTATAAGGGTTAGTGGTTATATGGATTTAAGATATAAGAGTTGTGGTTAATAGGTATTAACATTTATAAAAATAGCGGTTAGGTAGAACTACAGATATTGGGATTACTAATTATGGTTATGTGTGTTAACGGTTAAGGGTTATAAGTTTTTGGAGTTAGAAGTTATAGGTGTATGGGGTTAGTGTCAGGAATTATATGGATTCGATGTTACAAGGGTTGGGTATTAAATCGATTAGAAAAAGGGTTATATCGATAAGAATTAAAGGAATTAGGAGTTACATGACTTGAGGGTTGGGAATATAAGTGGTAAGGATTATGATTTATAAGGATTAGGAGTTCTATATCAAGTTATTAAAGTTAGCAGATGGTGTTATCAAATATACCAATTATGGTTTATAAGGATTGAATGCTAGGTGTAATAAGATTTAAGGCTTATACTGACTATAAAGTTTATAGTTTCATGGTTAAGGGTATAGGTGATAGTTTATAAGGTTTAATAGAGAATGAATCATAAGAGTAAAGAGGTTATATATATTAACTTATATTGATTAAGGCTTAGTTATTACAAGTGTTAGGAGTAAGGTGATATAGGTGTTAAGTTTTAGGGGATACTATATAAGAAATCAAGGGTTGTATTAGGGGTTATAAAGGTTAGGTGTGATCTGGATTAAATATTTATGGGTGTTAAGAGTATAGACTTTAAGAACTAGAGGGTATAAAGAGTTAACAACTATAGGAGTTATGTCAAAGGTTATGCATGATAATGATTATAAGAGTCAATGATTATAACCATTATGGATTATAGAATTTAGAGGTTAAATTATACATGTTATAGGGGTTGAATTGATGAAAGAGATTAGGTAATTGATGAAAGAGATTAGGTAATAGGATTTGATTAATGGATATACAGGTTTATAGTTATAAGTTTAATGATATTGATTAATTTGGGGGTTATAAAAATTAATGGTTATGGCCTTTATTGTTATCCAGGTTAAGGTTTATATGGATCATATGGTTTATGTGATGATAAAGTTATAATTTATAGGAATTAACTAGGGTTAAAAAAAGTTTATTACAGGTCATAGTGGTTGAAAGTGATAAATATTAAATGGGTTGGATATTAGGGGCTATAAGGGTTGGGTGCATATGATTATAGTGGCTAGGATTTATGGTGTTTTTTATTAATAGATTATAGAGGTTAAGAATAATTTGTTATATGGGTGACGCTTAGATGTGTATTAGGGGTGAGGTGATATAAGTATTAGTGATTATGAGTTTAGTTAAAATATTTTAGGTATTAGGGACTACGTATTCATTTCCATAAGGGCCCTAGGTTTCATAGTGATTTAATGTTATAATAAGGCTTAATATGGGTTAGTGGTAAGGAGATATAAGGGAAGGGGTAACATTGGTTTATTTTTAGGGTCTATAAGGCCTATGGGTTACATATAGGGTGATATCGAACACTGCTTATGATTATAAGGGCTTTGTGTTGAGAGTAATAAGATCTAAGGTTTAGACGTTTTAGATTTATATGTTTTACTAGTATAACTTATAGAGATAAACTATGAAGTGTTATAAGAGTAAAATAATTAGATGGGTTAAGCTGTATATGATATAAATTTGGGGTTAGGAGTACATGGTTATTATGGTAAGGTTGTCAAAATTCTAGAGTTTAGACATAATGCGGGTTATAGGTTCATGGTCAATTGATTTGTAAACTTTTGTGGATATTCCACTAGAATAGTTCGTCACAATAGATCTTACAACTTAGTTTTTTTATTAGTTTATTTCCACGGAATGCTAAATAATTGAAACTGCAAGAACGATGACTAAAACAAAGAAATAAAAATTTCACACAAATAACACAAGATATACCATGGTAAAATCCAATATGGGGAAAAGATCAGCCAACAATGAGGACTATACCTTTTCTCTTTTATATAAACTGCAAATGCAAAGGAAATGGTACTCTCTATGGAGTTTCCTATGACTCTGCAACCAGAATTGCTTCTATAGGATCTCCCATCTCCTCTATTATGCTATAATATCCACTCATGTGCTATTTCCCAACTATGGAACACTACAATAACATAAGAAGAATGGGACCCCTTTTCCTCCCAACGAATCAATATTTAACATAGTTCAATAGTTGTTTAGGGTTAACTTTAGGGTTATGCCCCAGCTCTTAGTTAGGGTTAGGGTTTTGGAACTTCTAGAATGTTCTTGAAATTCAACATCCGACTACCTCCATATGTGTGAGAAATGAGAATTAATGTGTAATTCCCTCGGTAACATTGTGTTCAATTTGATAGGTCAACATGTGGTAGGAATAACTTCTTCATACAAACTTTGTTTGACATGTTTCATGGATCGTTGGAAAGGTCTCAGAGTTTAAAATTGCATGAAGTTCCATCACAAATACATAGGCATTTTTACCCAAAAAATATTGTGTATACCTCCCGAATTCAATTTTTACATCGAGGGTACTACTGAGAAAATTGCCAAGATTCTATGAAGAAGAAGAAGCATAAGAGTATCTTTCTCTCCAACAATACTGTATAAGAAACATGTTAGAATATACTAAATATCCTATTGATTCAAATCTTCATAAAGGGGTGTATGAAATACCTTGCTCCTGTGGAAAAGTACACATTGGAGAAACAGGGCATTCAATCAAAACTAGATTAAAAGAGCAGACCGTAGATATACAACATGGAAGAATAAAACATCTGTAATTGCAGAAAACTCTCAAACATCTAGTCACCTCATTTTTATGTAGAATTCAAAGGTATTAGCTAAGATACCTCATCACTACAAAAGGAAAATATGTGAATATTTGGGGATAAAAAAATATGATAACAATATCAACCGTGAATATGGTTTAAAATTGTAAGAAGCATGGAAACCTATTGTGCATCATATTAAAAATAACAACTCAACCTCCTCAAAACTTCTCAATATAACTCAAGTCGACCTTAACCATTGAGTTGGTCAATCCTAAACCACTGAATATTAATAACATAATTCATGAGTGAGGAGAATTTGTGAGCTATTTTAGTTCTCCTAAAGATGAACCTACTTTAGGATTCAGAACGTCAAGGATTTGATTAACCATAACACATATTCTCCTTTTTAATTAATTAATTAGACCCTCAAACAAGCCCCAAAAGGTTCTAGACCCAAGATATGCAAAGTCAGGCCTGCCCCTAGAATGGGAGCTACAAGCCCATCCATCTAATATTTCAACTACAAAAGCACCAAAATAGATGACACATTATATATTCATCCATTTTGGATCATCAATGATTATAGGGGATAATTTTAAGGTTCATATGGATTAGGGTTTATGAAGCCTAATATCTCTAATGCATTATTACATTATAAAACACAATAGGGTTAACAAGCTCTATATGACACACTATGGGAAAACAAATAAATGAAATTTTGAGTCATAACTAGGCCTTCCAAATGAGCCTCCATTGGAGGTGCAACTCAAGTAAAGTTGAAGTTATGAAAGAGACTAGTTATAATGAACTCACAAAGAATCCACACCCAACGTTACAAAACCCAATGGATTCCTCAAAGGGGATGCATTATATGTCTCAAGTACTACTCACTATCCCATGACCAAGTCACCTCAGTGGAGTCCTAGGAATGGCCACTAATTTTCCTCTTCACAAGATGAAGACCAAGGATAAAAATAGTCTATCAAGTATAAGGTTTATGTTAGAGTCATATGAGATGAAACTCACATGATCCCTCATCACTCACTTCCAATTATAGGATTTAAAATCCCTCTACTATAAAATTGATTTTCATTAAAACCTTTATGCCCATTGCATTAGTATGGGGGGATTCGAACACTTACACATATTGACCTAGTGCTTTACTATCGTGTTAGTGGATATTTCTCAAAAAGAAAACTTTTTTTTGTAAGTAAGAAACAATTATATTAACATGAAAAAGAGATATAAGGATTCCAAAACATCAACATTGCATGAAACGAGTGACTGATATATACCAACATAGACCACCCCTCGATATGTAAAGTATTCAAACTCCTAAATTCAACCATTGCAAAACAATACCTGATACATAATTACTCGATTTCCCTTATAGTGTAAATCCTTAACCCTAATTCCGCCATACATGTAGGAAAAAAGACAAAGAATCTGGCACACATAAAAATGCCAAAGACACCTTAGACTAAAGAAACATAACGAAACCTAGGGCCAACCTTAGAAACCACAATTCCTTTCCATATGGTGAAAGAGATCCCCCTCATGTGTTGGGGACACGCCACTCAGGCGCCCAGATGAAGGAGCAGGTGGACGAACCCCAAGAGCCTCCATCATCACGTCCATCTTGGAATTCAGGATTTTGGTATCCGCATGGTGCTCTTTCCAGAACTATATGATTATGGATTCCCCTTATTCCTTCTCCAAATGCTCCCAAAGAACATTCCCCATGAGGTTATTCATAACCCAGAAGAGAACCTTCGTACTCTCATAAAGCCCCAGGTGCACCATGTTATTCCCATGGTCCATTACCCAATATTCGATACCCTTTCTTTCAGGATCAAGAATCCCATATTCCAGTTGTTTCCATAGGTGAGCTTCAATACCATTGAGTCACTCTTGAACCTCCAAAGGCAGGCCCAGTTGAAAAAAATTCGCCTCCCACACGAATTTCTTCTGAGCCCGCATAATGTGTCTACAGGCTACTGGGGGGTAAATTTCCCTATCCCTATGAACTGTCTTACCCTTGCTATCCCCGACCATGGAATTCCCCAGCTCCATATCACAACTAATACACAAAGGATAATACATTAAAAACCACCACCTTTGAATCTAGAGCGAGGAAAGATTACCATGCAGTTGCATGGCACTAGACATTTAGAGATATAAAGCAATTGCCCACTTTCCGTAATGATTGTAGGCCTACAATGGTTGAGCTCAACCGTCCTATGGTACTTTCTATCCATAAATACTTTCCTTGAAGGCTGATATCCACCACCCCCCGAATTGAAATCCCATTCTCTGGAACGACTTCGGGAAACAACTTCACATGCAAGACTCGTCATTTTATTTGAAGTGGATTGTCCCATCCATCCAATTCCCTCATTCATCATACTAGCTGATGACAGACATTTGAAACGATTATAGGGTTGCATGGGATTCCACGTGTCTATTTTCTCCTATCCACCATTTTCATTGAGCACCTGTTGCTAGAAAATTGCCCCAATTGTCATATCCGATAGTTCCTCCCAAGCATGTCTGATGCACACCTATCGAACCTCCATACCTGTGTTAGAAAGGCTATCCGCCACCTTGTTTCCATTACGTCGGACATGGCTGAAGGTTAAGCCTCTCATCCTGCTAACTAGTTATGCCACCTGTTCTAACATATACTCCATCCGCTAGCTAGTCGAGAGCAAGTGGGGCATTCCATTATGGATTCACTTTGCTATCTGAATAACCACCTACGAGTCTCCTTCTACTACCATAGGAATCCATTTATGGCAATGAGCAAGGTCTCAACCATGAATAAGGCCCTTCAGTTCCGCTGAATTATTGGTATCATGTCCATTCCCCTTGCAAAATAATACCCTCCTCTCCCCTTCATGATCCCGGATAACCCCCCCAGAACCAGATTACCTTGGGTTTCCCTTGAAGGAACCATCAAAGTTCTGCTTAAAGAACCCAGGAGGGGGAGGGTTCCATCAGGTTTGGGCTAATATGTCGATGGTAGGATTCTTTGGTAGTCCCTAACTTTTATTCATCCCATCGATCCCCCAATTTCTCAGAATGAGGATTTCCATTCCCTGTAATTTCTAGTCCTCATCACCTCAGGACCCTAGCTAGACGGTTTCCATAACGACTTATTGAACAATTTCCCAAAATCGGGTTTCATTTTGTGATATGTCCTTGAAGATTCATCGGTTTTTCTCTTTCTAGGTCTCCTAAACAACAAAGTTGGGGTGAATAATCCAAATTCGGTTGACAATCGCATTTGAGAAGGGGTCCTTTGGCCATTGCCGCAGGGTGAGATCCGATCTTCCTTTGATTTTGCTCGAACAACAAAAATCCATCACACCCTTGTCCTAGAGAAAGTTAGAGAATCGACATTTTTCCAACAAATAGTCAAACTTTCAATGCATCTTATTTACATAAACACTGGTAAGGACCACAAAACCCTTTTTTCCAAATTTTCACCAGTTAAAATTATTCTTCTTAAAAGTAGCTAGATGAAAATTGAGATTTTGGGGCATAAGTTGGTTTTCCGGATATTTTTCCAGTAAGGTTCGTCAAGGTACTGGGTAAACACTCCAACAATTCTATAATCTTCTTGGATGGAGAAGGTGCCCTGTGGGGTCATGCCCAATCTTAACTTGTCTTTCCCATTATGTATTTGGATGTGCAGTCCTGAAGAGTTTCCAAGATCTGTGGAACTTTGTCCTCATTCCCAAAGTGTTCCCGAACAATGCGTGGAATCCATATCTTGAAACTCGTGGAATCCTCCCCTTGCTCCTAGAAGTCCATGATTCTGGCTAACTGATGCTCTTTGCATGTATGAATTATATGTGGTGTGTCCATGGTGTCAGCCAACTTGGGAAGTTGTTTCAATGCATCCTCCCATAAAAGTGTTGAGTCACCGTTCCAGAACTCCCAAAAATTATTTTCCTGGATTAAGCTTCGACCTTTCTGAGCCGATTTCGAAATGTGATACCCCCTCTTTTCTTCATCAAAATGAATAATATCATGTTTCTCCCAACCTTACGCGTACTTGTATCTCCATGATATGGCCCACGGGTCTTCCTCATGCGCAACCCACCTCCACTAAATTTTCACCCCACTGACCAGATTCACCCTGATAGGGTCCTGTAAGCCAAGCCCCCTGTGAGTTTTTAGTTTTCAAACCATGTACCAATCGAACAAGACCCATTTCCTCTGATAAATACCTCCGCTCCAGAGGAAACTTCACTGCATGTTTTGGATTTCCAAGGGAATAAATTTTGGGGCTGCCATGCTGGAAAATAGGAAAATTGCCATAACCTGAAGGAAAAACTTAACCAGGACCACGCAACTTGCCAGGTTTAATGGGCGATAGGTCCAACTAGCCAAGCGCTTCCTCATTTTTTCAAGAATCCCATACCATGAACCCTTTTGAACAACTAAATCCACTGAGGGGGCAACCAAATATTTACGTGGAAGGAAGCTCCCACGAAAGCCCAAAATCTTGCAAATGTTGAATTTAGTAATTCAGGGGGTATGAAAGAAAAAACCTGAGATTTGTGCTCATTGATTTCTACACCTGAGGTCGCTCCAAAACCCTTGCAAACATTTTTTTATGGTCCTATCTTCCTGCACCGAAAGATGTCCCATCACCATTATGTCATCCACAAACTATTGATGAGTTTGAGACTCCGCCTCAGGATGCACTTTTATTTCCCGTATACTTTTCTTGTCATGCTTGGATTTGATGATATTTCCTAGTCCCTCCTCCATGATAATGAAGAGGAAAAGGGTTTAAGGATCACCTTGTCAGATCCCCCTAGTGGGACCAATAAGACTCGGTGGGACTCCATTGATAAGGATAGAGAAAAAAACCACGGATACAAGTTTCTTTATCCATTAAATCTAGTCATCCCGAAAACCAAACACCCTGAGAACCTCATGCATGTACTACCAATTCAATTTGTCATAATCTTTGGCTATATCCATTTTTAGCATCATTCCAGGGATCTGTGTATATTTGAGGGAATGAAAATTTTCATGGGTTAGGATGATGCCATCCATAATTTGATGCCCTTCTGCAAAACTATATTTATATGGGTATATAATGCAGGGGAGGATCTGCTTGAAGTGATTGGATATGAATTTTGTTATTATTTTATAGATGACATTGCATAGAAAAGTTGGTCTAACTTGATTAGGGAAGAAGCCTCCCCCAATTTAGGGATGAGGGACAAAAAGGTGGAGTTGAGGGCTGGGAGGATGTGTTGAGCTTCTTGAGTCTTCTACAATTTTCCAAACCACATCCTCGACTAACTCCCAGAAGGAGTGGAAGAAGTTAACAATGAACCCATAACGGCCAGTGGCATACTTGTAGCCATTTGACCCACTGCTTCCCCAACTTCATCCATTGGGATTGGACACTTTAGTAAATCATTTTGGGCTTCCGTGATTAATTGGGGAATGTTCATAGTTATCTAGTTGATTTCCTCACTTCTATCCTGGAGAGGATCCTCCAATATCTTCTAGAAGAAATTAATTAGATCTTCCTCCATGTCTTTCCTTTTTTCCTCCCACTCGTCATTCTCCTTTTTTAGTATGAGGATGTGGTTGCAAGATCGATGCTGGATTGCAGATCAGTGGAAATTTTTTTGTGTCCCTTTCCCCCTCTTGAAGCCATTTAATCCTTGACTTCTATTTCCAAAGTAATTCCTCCTATTTTCTACATTCCTCCAGCTGATCGATAAGTTTCCTTTCTTCCTCATGGATTTTGGGCGAGAATCCTTCCTATATACCTTGTTTTTGAAGGCGGTCAAAATTTCCTTCCAGGAGAGTCTTTTCTTTGAATATGTTCCTAAATTCTTCTTTGTTCCATTTCTTTATATTCCCTTTGATATATTTAATCTTATTTTGGAACTTGTACATGCTTTGTCCTTCTATCCTTCCAACCTCTTCCCACCATTGGTGGACTCTATCCTTGAACTCCGAGTAACTTAGAAAGACTTGTTCGAACCTAAAAGGTTTTTTGAACTCGGATATGAGGCCACTCCACCATAGAAAAACTAACCAATGATCTGATCCAGACACAGGGAGAACCAGGGAAGATAACTCGCTTTCGAGGTCCATAAGGGATTCTGAAACAAGGAATCTATCCAAGAGGGAGGAAATATGTCGGTCTCCTCTCCTTCTGTTTCTCTAGGTATAGATGATTTCCCCTGTGGAGATATCTATCAGACCCATTTATTTTATGGCCTCCCGACATAGAATACACTCTCCTTATAGCCTTCTCCTACCTCCTTTCTTTTCCTCTAGAGAGGTGATTAAGTTGAAGTCCCCTCCTAGGATCCAATATATTCCTACCACCCGCTAGCATGTTTTCCTAACCGAATTGATGAAACCCTCTTTCAAATTCGGGGTGTGAGGACCATACACATTAATTGAAATTCCTTGAATCGATGAACCGACTAGATGAAAATAAACTGATAGGGAATGGTGTGATGCCACAAAACCTTTTAAGGTATGTTTGAGTAGAGTCCCATAAAATCCCTAAACCCCCCACAACTCCAGCCAAATCAATTTCGATACCCTCATTATTCCTCTAAACCTTTCTTACTAACTCTAATAAGCGTTGTTCAGAACATTTGGTCTCTTGAAGAAACATCACCACTGGTTTCTCCATGCAAATCTTCCTCTTTGGAATTCTTGTTTTCTGGGGGTTATTAAGCCCACAAATATTCCATGATATGATCTTCATTAGAAACAAGATGAGATACAGATCAGATCCCCAAAGTCGCCCTGATGGTAGGGTACTCGCTAGATTCTACTTGTTTAACTCCTACTTCCCCTATACGGACTCTCTTGGATTTATGCCCAGATTTCTTACCAAAATCACACACTTTATGCTTGTTTTCCTTCAGAGAACCTTCCATAATCCCTAAGGGATTATGTGCTTTAACTTTTATTATTTCATTTTGTAGTAAAGAAACTTGTTCCTAAGGGATGTAACCCTTACCTTGTCCATCACAGGCCTGTTCGATTCCTTTTAGATCCATATATTCACCTTCTTCTTTAATGCCCATCTCATGTGGCCTGCTCCCTACTTGAACTTCTTCTCCCTGCCTCAACTCTTGTTCTTTCGAGTTGAGGTTTTCCACCTCATCCTCTAGTTTCTCAAGCGTCTTCTCTTCCTCCTCAAGGTATTTTAAGATCACATACTTCTTGGCCATGTTGATTCATTTGGAGGTTTCCAGAGCTTCCCGTCGCCTTACTCCTGTTTTCTTTTGTTGAACTCGATTTTAGGTCATGATTTTGTCTTCCTTAGTTTCATGCTTTTATTTATGTTTTTGAACCTTGCTAGTATTTTTGCTTCTAGGAAATTTTGTTTATAAAGATAATTTTGAGTTCAAACTTTTAATTTTCATGATTTTGATTTTTTAAAAGCCTGCTTTTATAAATTTTGCTTTAATTTCATTATTGAAGGGTTTTACAAGGCATATATGGATTAAATAAGTTTTATAAATGACACTAAGGTCAAGATTGAACATATAAACCAAGTTTTAATCCTAATTAGTGGCCTAATGATGTGAAATTATTTGATTGGACTTTCTTGTAGCACAAGAGCAAAATTGATACACTACAGCGCTACAAGAAAATCGCGAATGCTAAAATCATCATTTTTTCAGTCTGATTTTTTGGGTGTCTTGTCTCCGAGGTGTTAATTATATCATTTGATGCATTTGATACATGTCCTGCATAGTTTTATCATTGAAACAGGTGGATGATCATCATAAGAGGTAGATCGTGGCGATTGCATGCAGAGCAGGATGAATGATGACAGCGAGTAGAATGAGACAGAGTTTTTCGGGAGTATGTTCCTTATCTAAAGGACACGAAGGATATTGAAGGTCGTGGTGAGAAGACACTGTTGAGAAATCAATATTTTTCAACTGAATGAGGAATTAGGGCTTTTCAGCAGCGACTGTTTGAAGTGGTCTGGACAGTTAAGGAAAGGTGGAATATGAAATTCGACACTTAACCATTGAAGTGATTGCATTCCAGCGCTCGTATTGGTCTTCTAAACAGGTAGCCCACGTGTCATTGCTAGGGTTTGCTTAATTTGGGGCTTTTCTGATAAAATCCTTAATGATAAAATTCGAAGGAGGAATATGAGTTTTTCACCTAATACACTGTGAATGATGAATTATTAACAAATATATTCAAAGTATTCATCATTTAAAACAGTAAAATTCAAAGCAGAACTGTTGGAGTTCCCTGAACTCTGTGATTGGGTCAGACTGTTGTAATTTGGCACAAAAGATTTCTGAACTGTGTGTTAGGACAGACTATTATGATTTGAAGATAGTTAGATTGTGGGATATCGTCAGGTGCTATTAAACGATAATGAATATGAAGAAAAGTGGAAAAACAAATAAAGCTGAGCCCATTGACCTAAGCTGGGTAGACAAATTTCCAGAATGTGCAGAGTTATTTTCAAATGCAGGATGGTTAACATTTTTCAAAAAGATTGATGGATATCATGCAGAAGTGTCTCATAAATTTGCTCTATGATAAAGACATTCTGACTTTTGATACTTTACAATTCAAAATGACTAAGGAGTTGGTAGCTGAGGCAACAGGCATCTTGAACGAGGGAGAATTATGGTTTAAGAAGGTTCCATTCACCTTCAATGCACAAAAGTACTTACTTCCCGGTGTAATTGCAGATTGGGGTAAAGGTGTACCAATTCATAACTTCAAACCTGAATGGATAGAGCCCATTAAAGTTTTACAGAGTTATATTACCTGTGAGGGTAGATATGCCTTTGTTTTCAAATACCACTTCAGATTTCTTCAGCATCTCAGTGATGAGTCCAAGATGAACTTACCCTTCTTCTTTCTGAAGAGTCTGCAAAAGATGTCATGAAGAGTTAAGGAGCACCAAAATCATACTAAGCAGTCTATTTTCCATCATGGACTCATCAAACTCATCATAAACATTGTTTTGCAGAGTAGGGGAAAGTCTTGGGGGTATTTCATTTTCTGGTTAGGTTTTCAAAATGGTCAAGAAGGACAGTCTCACAGAAGACAAGCTGATAAAGGGCAGACTTTGATCAGAAAGCTCAGGAAAAAGGTAAAGGTCAAGGATGAAGACAGGGTTAAATTAGAGGAAGTTTCAGATCATGCAAATGAAGACTTTGAATCTAAACAACGCCTTAATGACAGTGAGAGCAAGAATTTACAGTCAGATATTAAGGAAGCTGAGCCTGTTGAAAATGATGTACCTACAGAGACAATTTCTGCTGAGAATGTTGTACCTGTAGAGACAATTTCAGATGAAAAAGAAGAGATTGAAGTACAAAGACAAATTCCTATCACAGTTTTATCAGAAGATGAGAAATGCCTATTTGATTATGTTAAAGTCCCTATCACTGATGCAACTAGGGTTTGTACTGAGAAGGAATTTTACAGCCAGGGTGATGAGGTAGCATTACCAAAAAGAAAGAAAATAAAAGTTGTTGAGTTTGCCTCTGTTACCCATCAGGGTAAGACTCTCAAAATGTTGGGGGAGATTGCTCCTATGTGGAGACCTAAAACCAGACCTAGAAATAAACTCAAAATGAATATGAAGAAGTTGTTGAATCCTAAATTGAACAAAGAAAGAGTAACAGTGATAGATGATTCTTCATCTAAGGAAAAATTGAATGATGATAAAGATGACAGTAAGGGTAAAAGGTCAATTGAATCAAAAAGAGAGTCTGTCCTGACTGATACTAAAATATCTGATATATTTCTAGAGGTACGAAGTCAGATGTTATAGGAACAACAAGAAGGTGAAATAAAGAGTTCTTACTCAGAAAAGAAGGTGATGGTTGAGGAAAAGGTTCCATGTAAAGCTGAGAGTGAAGAACACCTAGGTTTTCCTGAAATACCTACAGAATTGTTGCCAGAAGATGAAGAAATTTATAAGAGATTGGATATTCCATGGCTTCCAAATGAGATGCAAACCATAGCAGGAAATAAAACCTTTGATTCAGAAAAAGAGAATTTACAAAGAAGTGTAAAACAATATAAGTATCAGGTTGAGTACATTCAGGAGACAAATGATGGCTTAGTCATGGAAAATAGAAGGCTCAGAGAGGATTTGGAGGAGGTAAATAGCCATTATCAGGAGCTGATTGTTGTTTCAAGAGAAGCATTGAAAAGGAAGAGGAATACAGAAGGTCAATTCACAATGTTGAAGCAAACCATCCAGGACCTGCAACAACATAATGAAGAACTAACAATGAAGATTGCAGATATGGAGGTAGATCAATTGAAGGCAAGAAGAAAAGCTCAAGCCCTGGAAGGGATTGCCTTATTAGCTGAAGCAGTTAAGGATCTGTAAAGTTTGTCAAGATAATCAGTTATTAGTTAGGTTTGAAAGTTACTTTATTTTTGTAAATATTATTTAGATGAAACTATTCGATGGGTAGACTAAAAAACAGTTAGGGTTCAGTTCCTTAACCAATTTTGGAGAATAGTATTAATGTAAGTCTCAAAGAAGACAAATGGTTCGATTTTTTGGCTGGCAAGAGGAGGTCTTCAAACTTGTTTATAAGCTAAGTAAAAGACTCTTATGTGTATTTGAAAGACTGATTATGAAATATATGATCTATATGCCCTTCAGTTTGTTCTCTGGCTTCATTTATAACTTGTTTTAGTTACTCAGCTGGTAATTTCATTACTTGTTTAAAGTTTTTATACTTGGAATGCTTGCCATCTGTGAGTGAATCTCAGTGTTGTTTTCTGTTGGATTATGGTTATTATGTTATGCATCTCAACCTTTCTATGCTTATGATTCAGTGTTTATTTGGATTTATGAATGCATGCCCTCTTGTCATCAAATTTCTCAACCAAAAAACCTTGAAAACCCTAAAAACCCTATTTTGTTTTATTGAGATTATTGAGATTGTGTTGGCTTGTTCTCTTGTAATCTGGGAACAATTTTTGGCATAAACACTCGAGAAAAAAGTTTATCATCCATATCTCTATTTTCCTTTGGTTGAGGCGATGGGGAATTTTGGGGGAAATCCTTGAAGAGGTGACTGTAATCATGACATTTCCTGCAATGGAAAGGGATTTACTCATAATATAGGTATTTTCTCCAACCTTCATCTTCCCAAGATAGATCTACAGCTTTTGGTAGGGATTTTGTCAAGCCCATATACACAAAAATATGTGCATATTCCATGTACCTCTTGACCTTTGTATGTTTCGATATTTTTAATAAGCATGTCGAGGGCGTTACCAATGTCCTCCAAGATCCCCAAATCCCAATATTCCTCAGGTAGAGAAGACAACCTTATCCACAGTGTCGTTGTCCTCATGTCTTCCCTTTCAGGGTTGAAGCATTCCTTCCAAGGGTGTAGGAAGAGGCCAACCGAATAGAAGAAATATGGTCCTCCATCCAAAACCCTATTTCGATCTTCTATACCAATGAAACTTATAGTGAAAAATCCTTTCGATCCTAATTACATATCATAGTGTCCTCTAGGTTTCCAAGTGGAATTTATCCACCAGAGTAGGGTTTTTTTGGAGGGAAGCATTCCAACAAATTTCCTTATTAGAGCATGGTCCTTCATGAACTGGATATGATCCCTAAGACTTGATGATCGGATATGTAAACTAGGAATATGGATCGACCTGAGAATACATTTCCCATATCTATTCCCTTGTTGTTGATCCCGTGATTCTCCTAATCCCTCTCCTCCCATTTCATTCAATGAGACCGAAATGCTTTCGATCTGTACTTCAGCAGACAGATTCTTGGGTGGGGAGGATACCCCACCCTTTTCTTCGCCCTCCATGGCCGACCAACCCTCCTCTTTATGGAACAAAATCCATAAACACCATCACCAATCCGTAGCTCCAAAATTCTAAGATGATTTTCTTGTTCGCTTCTTGGAAAGAACACTTGTTACTAAAGGACTTTTACTTTTGGATGGTCAGCCTCTACTTTATTTATATATCTAACCTAGAATGAGTGTACTTATAGCCACACTCTTACTCGAGTACTCTACACACTTGGTCTTTGTTTTGTTCAGAGGTTACGCAAGATGTGTGAGCCATACACCAAGGACTTTGTGTCCCCTATAGGAGTAGATTCAATAACACAATGCAATGCAAAACAAGGCTTGAAAGGTATAGATTAAAAAATTCAAAAAAAAGAATTTTTTTTACTGATCCTAATGGTTAAGAATATATGTTTCCTCCTAAAAGGTCATAGATTCGAATCCGAAGGACAATAGGGTATGTACACCTCCCTCCTTCACCCCTCACTCCCCCTCTTTCTCTATATATTAAAATCACATAAATTAAATATCTTAATAATTTTAAATTTAATAAAAACTTTCATATTTCATATTTACAAAAATAAATAAATAAAAAAATATTATAGCTATTATTTAATTTAAATTTTAAGAAAATACTACTACTTTATAGTCGTTCCTTTTACGCTACCTTAAAATATCTTGAATTTTGTTTTAAATAAAAAAATCTATGTTTTATGATTTTTGAGTTTTAACAAAAACAACATATAAAATTGTAGCTAAATATGACTTTAATTTTTTTTTAAACACATTACATGCTAAGAGGGAATAGAAGTTTATAACAGTAAAATACAAAACCATTTATGTAATTTTAAAAACGTATAATTATAGTTCCACTTCATCATACATAAAATATAACATGATCTATCATTTGTATGGAAAGGGCATAATCAGTCTTTCTCATGTTAAGAACTCACAGGCGGTATTGGTAGTTTTATATTGGTTACATGTGGTGGATTTTGGATTGACAGGTGAATTGGTCACAGAATGGGAATCCTATAGTGTAGAACTGAGACCTCTTGGTATCAAATTGGGACAATACAAAGACTTGTGCGGGGATGGAATAAAAAACTGGAATAACCATCGTCAAGAACATATACAACGCTATTTTTGTAGGAAATGTTTCAGTGGTCTCAAAGAGATGGTATTTTCACCTATAGAACTTGAAGCCTCCAATTAAGATTAAATGTTTTATGTGATTGTGCAGGGAGAACTACATATTAACATGAGACAACCTCTGCAAGAGAGGTTACTCTAGTCCAAACCGCTGTGTGATGTGCATAAGTGGGGAGGAGAGTGTTTGTCATCTATTTGGATAGTGTTACTTTTTCCAGATTTTATGGAAATGCATAATCTATACATATGGGATCACTTTCAAATGGAACCAACATCTAGAATCAATTGCTTAGGTATGGAGATCCAACTATCCACATTGGAATACTTTTCCATTTTTTTGCCATGTGGGGCATATGGAAGACCCATAATAAACTTGCATTTTAGAACATAAGGAGGTCACATTGGAAGGTTGTCTGGTATGTTCTTAGAATGTTTAATGATAACAATAAACCATGTATAAGTAGCAAAGTTAATAGGGTGGATATTAACTATCTAACTGAACACATGCCATGTGGTTTTTTCAACGATTCATCAAATTGGGGTGCCTGCAAGGGTGGAATGATTCTAAAGATTACAATATATCACTCTTTTTTGTTGAAACTAGGATGTGGTATTGGCACTAATACGAGAGTTGAATTACTGGCTCTATGGGGACCATTATTTTTTACAGATATGGAACAAGTTCAATGTCTTCAAGTCTATGGGATTCAAAGGAAATCTTAGACAGGTTAGTGGGGAATTTTGCATTACAATTTTTGCATTGGAAGACTGGGGGTATATTGTTAATTTTATTTTCGAGAGATTTGAAAACATTTCTTTTAAATATATTTACAAATATTTACGCTACGACCAACTTTTATATGTTACAACAACATAAAAGAATAATAGAGTAAAGCAAAAATATTTTTTGGATTTTATAGGTGTGTGATAGATATCGTTAATTATTTGATAGTGCCCCACCTGTTGTCATTTGAAGCTCTGAAAACAAGTCGACACATATCATCGGGAACTATTCTATAGAGCCCTGCTCTTTCTCCCAATTACACTATAGAATCCTACCATTATTCAACAAATTCTTGAAATAATTGTAGTCAAACTAGTCTTTAGACCTTTAATCGAAGAGTATAAAGGCTCATGTCACTAAAAGATTACTGAAACTACTCCATTATCCAAGTCAAATTCCTTTAATCATAAGGTTTGAACCCTTTCCACATGAGCTCAAACTTGGAACGTTTGTCTATTACATGTGATGAATTACAATCCTCCAAAGGGCCATCTTGTTCAAATGGAGGGCTAGTTGGACTTTGGAATGGTGGTATTTCATAGTGATTTGTGTTTATCACTAGAAGCATTACTGTGATTGTCAATAGGAAAGCTCAAGAAAATTGTAGACAATAACATAGCAAATGTGTGCCGTCTTTTATGAACGGTACCTTTGATGCATATTGTGTATTCAATTTTGTCCATGGAAAATAAGTTTCATAACAATTTGTTGAAGGCCTTTTCAATAGTTCCCGTGTCTTATCAAATGTTCCTCTGAATCTAATTGGTGCATGCCAAATTTTATGAATTGTTCATCCAATGCCAGTTATGCATGCTCTAATTGGCATGGAATTAGCTATGTTGTGGCTTTCACTCTTGTTTTTATATTTAAAACTTGGGAAAAACATTTAAAATTTGAAATAACAATGTATATAAGAGAAATGATGTCAATTAAAATACTCTAACAAGTAGTTAATTTACTATGGACATTAAAACTATCACAATTTTTATGCTATGGTACAACAACAATCATCCTAATATAAAAATTAGAAAATGGGAGTTGAAGGAAACACAAGTTTATAGCAATTAAAAAGCATATTTGTAACTTGGAATAGAAATCCTTTAATATAGGGATTTTTAAAAATAAAAATAAAAATTTCATGTTGTTTTGTGGTTGGTTTTGTTTTTTAATAACAAAGCAACTAACTAACTATATTTACATTTTTTTTCAATAATACAAAGTAAATTAACTTTAAAAAAATGATAACACTAAAGTGTATGCATGCCTTTGAACTATATTTACATTTTTTTTAATAATACAAAGTAAATTAACTTTTAAAAAATGATAATACTAAAGTATATGCATGCCTTTTAACTATATTTACATTTTTGTAATAATACAAAGTAAATTAACTTTTAATTTCAAAAGGAAAAAATACCTGCATGCCTTAAAAAAAATACATTCTTCATGTTTTGAAGCATAACTTATTAAAAAAAATGAAACTCAAATAATTTATTAATCCTTATCTTAAATAGATACTATTATTTTAATTCTTTTTTACAATTTTTAATTATATTTTAAATTTTAATTTATTATTTTGAAAATTAATACATAATAGATATGAACTTTTTTCTAAAACTAATATGAATACCTATGTAGTGTTCCTGGTGTTTAATTTTATTTTGTTCAACAAAACAACACCCAAAAATTCATAAACTAATATTAATACTCTACCTCATGTTCCTAATAGACCCTTCTTCCTTGTTCCTTGTTTTAGTGAACAAAATAAAATTAAACATTATATTTTGTTTAGCAAAACAACGAAGAAGGGTCCATTATTTTTTACCAAGGGAGCTACTCAAGTGATTTATAGTGAATTATAACCTTAATAATCCGCAATATTTTCTCACTTTATAATATATTTTAAAATTTATTTTAAATATTTTAATTTTGATTTTTACTGTATATGCATTTAATTATTTAAATATATAGATTGAAATTTTAAGATATTATAAAAATATACATTTTAGAAAATAATTAAAAAAAAATTATATAGTAATGTGAGATTTAATTAATATATAATTAATTTATAAATTACATATTATAATTCTAATAATTATAAAATAAAAATTAATCATAAGATAATTTAGTTAAAAATTTACATACATAAAAGTTTTTACTTGAAAATTTTCAAATTAATTTGTAATTTTAAATTACATATTGTAATTATAATATAAAAATTTAATTGTAATTTAGTTATAAAAATTATATAAAAGGTTTTGCTTAAATATTTTTATATAAATATCTTAAATTTTTAAAAATAAAATTTATAATAATTTAAATCTTAAATTATTATAAAAAAACTTTTATATTTAAATATTTTTAGATAAAAATATTAAGTATTAATAATAAAATTTATAATAATTTAAAACTTAAATTATTATTCAAAATTTGTAGATTTTATATGATGATGAAACCCGGTTAAATTAAAAACTACAATATTATAAATTTAAAATAAATAAATAATATAAAACATAAAACATATTTTTTACATATAGAAATACTTCTTAATTATTTAAAAATAAATAAGATATTTAAATCTTTCTCAATATTATAATTCCACACAAATTTTACATACTAAAATACTTTTCAATTATTTAAAAAATAAATATTATATTTAAACTTTTTTAATTATCATAATTCTAGAAATATATTAATCGAGGTTGTATGTGAACCATCTCAATTTTTTATTTACTGTGAAGTTAAATTTTTTAGGTTATTTTAAATTTCAGTCAAAAACCATAGAAGGCTTAAGCCAAGTTGGTATAAAGATATGAGGGCTTGGTTAAACTATTGAAGGAAAATGTTACATTGCAAAATATTAATAACATTAAAAATATTGTTACTTCTAAGTTTAAAGAGAAAATTGGTGTGAGAAATATTTAGAGGCTAAAAAAAAGTTAAGATATTATAAGAAGATCATCAACAATACTCTAGAAGATCAAAAGTATCTCTCTGTTTTAACTACTTAAAAGAAAAAAATCAATATAGCCAAGATAAGAAGGAACTCTCATGAGATCCATAGCGAAACATCTTTATGAGAATATGAACATTGAGGATGAAAATCACTTCCTCTTAAAGTGCCCTTCGTACACCCACATTAAATCGGGCTTTCATAGCCTTTTAACATGTCAAAATTATAGTGACGTTCTGATGCTTCTCTCTAAGATCTTTGAGCATAGGAATACAATTTTAAAAAAATAGTTTCTTTAGATCCAATAGACAAAAGTTTGGTTTCAATGTACTTCAATCATCATCATCAAATATAAATAAATATTTAAAAAAATATATATTTTTTAATCATTTTAAAAAATAAATATTTTATATAAAGTTTTTAAAATATCACAATTTCTATAAATATTGAAAAAGAGTGCATGACATCAATATGAATGTTTGTATTTAGCTCACTTTAAACATAAATTGATATTTATAAAGAGTTCTTTCCACTAGTATAAATTATGCACATGACCTACTACATATATTTAAAAGGAATGGTGAAGTTTAACTAAGTTGTTATACATCACACCTAATTAATTTTTAACTCACTTTAAACATAAATTGATATTTAAAGGGAGTGGGAAGTACAAATTATGCACATGACCTATTACATATGATTGAAAGGAATGATGAAGTTTAACTAATTTTTAATGCATCAAACTATTCATTTGCATGTCAAGATGTGGTTTTAATATTAATTATGTTACAAATTTATAACTTAGTTTAGGAATTAGTTTATATTATAATAATATATATATATTTTTGACAAAAACGGATATAGATTATATTAAGAAATTAATGGTATGACCATTGTAAAAGAGTTTATAATATTCCAAAACTGTCGTCTAAAAATAGAGTCAAGTAGGCACATGAAACACTTAACTAGCTACTAGTGGATGGACTAACTAAGAGGCGCTAACTAAGAGCTGCTAAGTTTGAAATGCGGCCATTATACATTGCAAACAAAAATAACATGACTATTACAAAATTCAAAAACCCCGAGGCAGAGAAGAACCGAATTTACTTCCCACGATGGCCACGATTATGAGATGACGACTTCAGAGGTGCAACACTTGAGACCCTTGAAACCTACAACTCCAACTTTTCAAGGCAAATTTCCAATTCTGCCAACATCACCATCATTTCTCATTCATATTGTGATAGGGATTCAAAAAATTCCTCCCAATTTTGAGTAAAATCTTTGTCCACAAGTTCTAATCGTTGTCCACCTTCTTCATCCAACTATTGTAGGTAACGCTTTTGTCCTCTCAATTTCCTGCGTATATCCCTGAGCTTGGCTTCAAACAACAGAGCAGGATCGACATGAGCGATCGAATTTGAGCTGGAGACCATGAGGACAGAAATTTTACTAAACCAAGAAACAACAGACAAGCTACCTTTCTGAAACCAACGAACCAAATTGTAATCCGCAGTGCTGACAATTCTAATTGCTGAAGCATCTCCTTTAAAATCCTCCTTATTGCCCATTTTTCCCAGAATCTAAGCGCAATTCATCACACGGTCTGTACAGAGGACAAAGGAAGTAGAGGATGTCGATACAAGGCCAAACGACAAACGAGCTTGCGTGAGAATTCCTTGGATGATGTCGAGGAGTGAAGATATTTACTTTCGACAGAGTAGACGAGGTTTGTGTGCCTCATGCCACGATCCCGCACGACAGAAATCAATTTTCCACGGGCCAACATGTGGGAAGCTATAATAGGCAATCACCACATGGCTAGGTCACATGATAAGCCCTCTGAAGCCACGCCGATGGTCCTATGGAATTGGCACAATAGATAGATACTCATTTAGGCTAAGAAGCCCTTTGCTCAAGGGGTTGTGGCCTTTGTCACCGAGTCCGCTACTTCATTTAAATTTCTGAAGACGTGAAAAAAGTTTATCTTGCTGAAGGCTTTGGATAGTCTCTGGACTTTCTTAATTAATTGTCGTAGTTTCATCTGAGTAGGAAGATAATTTTTCACTATGGATTGATTCATCTGAGTAGGAAGATAATTTTTCACTATGGATTGAATGATTAGTCTCGAGTCCCCAATCACAACAATTTCAAAGATGCCATGAGCACGAGCTTGACAAAAGGCTAAAGCTTCGGCTATGTTGTTTGTATCTTCTCCGAGTCCCCAAAAATATATCCATTCCTGTACTCCATTGAGGTCTAAGAGAACCCCTCCCCCTCATGCTGCCCCTTTATACTATAACAATATTCACTAAACTAAAAAGAGTTAATTTATTCATATTCACTAAACTAAAAAGAGTTATTTTATTCATAATGTTTTTTAGAACTAGATTAAATAGTGTTTATTAGAGCTAGATCAATAAAAGTCCAAAAGAACAATTATGATTTGGATCTCATTAATATGTTAATAGACAATTTCCTTTCAAATTATTGGATTCCAATGCCTTTGAATAAGATCTTGGTGTGGATGTGATACATATCAATGTTTCAATATGCAGTAAATGAGTCGACAAACAAACAAACTAATAAATTGCCAAGGACTCATTTTCCTTCCTGACGAAAACAAGCAAACAGCCTAGCCCATAGCTAAATCAGATGGCCATTGGCAAAGGAAAACACCGCTCGATCGAAATTCCAGGAAGCCTAATTGGAGTGGTGGATTAACAAACATTGCAACCTAATTTCTAAATACAACCCTGCGCGCAGTCCTTTCTTCCACTAAATTTAGGAGTTGATAGTCATTTCATCTGCTAACTTGATATACAAGATATGGAAAGATTCAGATATGTTACATTGTCGACTCAAACACGTTGAAATGGTGAAAGTTCGGCAAAGTTTATTGAAATACATTTTTGGCTACCATGAACAGGTTTGCAGCAGGAAAAATGGAAAGTTTTATTGTTTGTTCTTGAATCTCAACATCTTAAAATCAATTGCATAAACAAACAAGTTTATTGTTTATTTTTGGATCTCAATATCTTGAAATCCAACTACAACCCCAAATGCATAAACAAGTTAATTTTTTATTTTTGGATCTCAACATCTTGAAATCCAACCATACACAACCACAAGAGATGTAACATCCCCTTAGAAGACGACTGGAAAACATGCAGAGTAAGTAAAAAGGTAAGATAAAGTTTGTTTTATCTATTAAGAGTAATGAGAATCATATGACTATATATATATAAATATAATAGTAAAGCTAAACAATCAATTTGGGATAAGTATACTAGTTACTCATAATATATAAATGTGGCTCCATTTCAAAGTAACATCTTCGCTTACCTTTTGTGCCTTTAAGGTCAGTCGTGGATAGCTTAGGTTCTTAGAGTCACATGATAGTGTGATAAAAATGAAGTATGGTTGAGTGTAAGGGAAAACTAAGAGAAAAGGGGAAGGCCATTGCCACCTCATTACCAACCAAACGCCATGTGTCTCTTTAAGCAGCTATGGATATTCCTATTAATTGAGGTTATTATTCTTTTCTAAATTAAAAAACACCCACACACACCTTTTGAGGAAAATTGATGGACAAGAGCCATCACGATTTTCCATATACATCGACAAGGAGAAGGAAAATGGTGCTACGAGTTTTCGCCTTCGCGTGGAAGCTATGGTTACGACCTTGAGGAACACGCCATATGAAAATATCTACCTTTCCACGATATTCCTAATGTGTAACACTTCAATCTAGAACTAATGATTCAAGTTATTTGATGTGATTACTTCGTTCCTTTTTATAAATTTGGTTGATGTGTATGATCTGAGGTTTCTCATTGAAATCCAGATCTGCATTTTAGTTTTCTATGATGTAGAAAATCTGGATCGAAAAACCAGATCTCAATTAGTCACCTGCATTTTAGCTTCACTGTGAAGTTTCTCCTTGAAATCCAGATCTAAATTCATTACCTGCATTTTAATTTCTCTGTGAAGTTTCTCATTGAAATCTAGATCTGTGTTTTAGTTTTCTCTGACATAGAAAATCTGATTCGAAAATCCAGATCTAAATTCGTTACCTGTATTTTAGTTTCTCTGTGAAGTTTCTCATTTGAAATCCAGATCTGCATTTTAGACATAAAGAGACCCATCATATATTTCATTTTTGGCTCTGGGTCTTAACCACGACGTTTTTGGAGAATCCGTCCTTCTATCCATTTTTTTTTCCCATTTGGGGATATATATATATATATCAGCGTTGGTAAGATCTAAACATGTGTTTATATGCCTGCATTTTTCATAAAATCATTGGAATGTTTTTTATTTGTAATTGAGAAAACGCTATCGTGCTTGTTTTTATGAATTGTTACTACATATGGAAAGAGATAGCTATAATGAAAAAAATAAAATCGTTGGATTGTCCTTGTCCAATAACCACCTTTTAAGACTGTTGAATGCAAATATTTGTAAAATCCAGATCTAGGGTATATCTCAATATTATTATAGTTGATTTCTTTATTGATTGATTTCAAAAGAATAAATGGGCATATAAATATATACCGGCAATGTATATATTATTGCTTGGATATAAATATATACTGACATTCTCTTTTTTATCTAAATATGTATATATTATTGCTTGCATTTTATATTGGATTATTGTATATTGGATTCAAATGTAGATCTGAATATGAGTATGTAAATATATACCGACAATCTCTTTTTAATCTAAATATGTATATATTATTGGTTGCATTTTATATTGGATTATTGTATATTAGATTCGAATGTAGATCTGAATATGAGTATGTAAATATATACTAGCAATCTCTTTTTAATCTGAATATGTATATATTATTGGGTGCATTTTATATTGGATTATTGTATATTGGATTCGAATGTAGATCTGAATATGAGTATGTAAATATATACCGGCAATATCTTTTAAATCTGAATATGTATATATTAATGCTTGCATATAAATATATACCGGCAATCTCTTTTAAATATGAATATGTATATATTATTGCTTGCATATAAATATATACCGGCAATCTCTTTTTAAATATGAATATGTATATATTATTGCCTGCATTTTATATTGGATTCGAATATAGATGTACAAGGTGAATTCTATGTATTCATATGTGCGTTTTGATCAATCCTTATAGAATTACATTATGCATGGTATGCATTTCTGTCTGCGTTGATAGATGGTCTAAACTCTTAAAACATGTTATTTCCAAATGTCTGCTTTAATATGTGAATGCTTTGTGTTTACGGATAGTTGAGGGTAATCTCTCTCTGGAATGTGAAGATAATTCTAGTTCATTTTAAAATAGTTGAGTGTGCTTCTTCTTTCTCTCTCGTATGGGATATTACTTCTATATGTAGAATTAACTATATTTAATAGCATTACTGAAAACTCTTTCCGTGTAGAGTTTAAACTAGATTAGTGAATTTTACCTTTATTTGCAATGAGTATGTGAAACTCTTAATCATTATTTACATATGTTTGTTAAAGAGATAGTTCTCTCTTTTGTGTAGGATTTATATGGGTTGGAGTTATTTTATTGGATAACTCTTAATCATTATATATGTCTGTGTGTTAAAGAGATAATTCTATTTTTTGTATGATTTATATGTGTTGGAGTTATTTTTATGGATAACTCTTAATCATTATTTAAATATGTGTGTTCTCTTTTTGTAAGTGAGAAACATTGTATTGAGATAATGAAGGGACGTGTTCCCTTCACATGCCTTTATTTTAAGGAGAAGCTTTGTAAGTCTTGTAGCTTTGGATTAAGTTTAAGTGAAAAGGTTCCCATTTAATTGAAAGGCGATACAAAGAGGGCACTTAGAAATTTGAGAGTATTCCCTATGGAAGAGAGTTGAGGTTAAGATAATGGCACTGGATGTGCTATAAAGTTGTAATTATTTCTCTTGATAAAATAATATAAAGACTAACAAATTTGGTGGACATAACCTCATGGATGGGGTGAACCACGTATATTGGTGTCTCTCTTTTACTTTATGTTTTATGTGTGTATATTCCCATTTTTCATGATGGTATTTAATGTATGGATGATGCACAATAAATAATTTATCATACATTTTCTATATTGGTTCAATGGGCTATGAAATACACTTGCAAGCATACAGTTAAAAGTATATTTCCTGTAGGAAAGTTACTTAGATAGTTAAAGGATTGAATACCTCTTGTTTAACATTTGGATTTCAAGATATATAACTAATATATTGATTTAAAGGTAGGTAATTAATAATTTGTAAGCTCTTACGACCATGGTATTAGATTAGGGTAAAGTGCTAGTAATGTTTACAATGTGAGAAGGATGAAGTATGGTCAAAGAGTTAAGATTAAAATAATGAGAATGCATGTTGTTAGTCTGCAAATATATGTATTAATATTTACATTATGTGATTACACACTCTCAAGAGATTAACATGGTGGACTTGTTGGCTAATGTAAAAAGAGAAAAACTTTACCCCATTTTCTCAGAAGTTACAATAAGGAAATATATATGTATGTTACAAATGGTATCAGAGCTCAAGTTGCAACACTCAGGACTTTATGGGCGGAATCCAAATTAGAAGGTACAAGTTGAATAAAATAATGATTGGGTGATTACATATAACATAAAGCAATAAGGTAAACATCGGCGAAGACTTTTCCTCTCGTACTATGAGTCGTTTGTATTCTAAGAGATGAAATGTAAGTATATAACTAATCCATGTTGAACTCACTAATTTGTGACCATTAGAATGCAGATTAAAGCAAGTAAAAAATAAAATAATTGTTTACTTTTGTCTTTCTCCTTGTCATGATGAATGCACGATAAATTGTGAAATTCATTTAGTCAAAGATGCAATGACGAATGTTAACTGACCTTGCAGCTTTTGCATTATAGGAAGTAAAAGAGGGGTGAAAAGTTCCTTCGAGAAATATATGGATGGACAAGGATTATGCTCCAACTAGAGTGACATGTTGGCCATCTAAAAGAAGATAAGTACCATTTTCAATTTTTGAGTATAAATATGATTCCTATAAAGATAAATTCGGTTAAGCATTATCAAAAAGGACCTTAGAATATTGTTAAATGCATAATGCATAGATTCGTTAGAATATAGTGTCGTGGACCACTAAATAGAATGTCTATCCTTTGAGAATTTGAAAGGAATAACTTAGATGCCAATTAAACTAATACAAGGCAAAACCATAAGAAGAAAGATCTAGATGTTATAACCACAACAAACTTTGTAAAAATATTAAAAAGAGGAAAACCATTTTTCTTTAGTTATATGATCTATCCCTAGTATCTCAAGTATTTGAATGATAACCCATGACACATTGGAGGTGTCAGATCAAAGGAAAACCGTGTATCTCTAGAAAAATGCATTACTAGGAAAAAAACATTTGTGGAAGACATTAAACATTGATTAATAGGAATTGTGGTTACAATTTCAAAGTGTCCTTAATGTTTTATGAAGTGCCTCTTTAAAACTTTCAAATGCTAAGTGATAACACTTCCATTTTCACACATGATTGTAAAAGTGTTGATTGAAAACATAGTAAAAGATCTTGTTAGTCAGGACAATAGACGGATGACTACTTAATATTTCAGTCTGAAGAAATATTGACCCATTTTGGTGTATGTTGTCGATAATGGATTAATGGTGTTGTAAAAGTAAGTGACTAAATAGAACATATTGAAATTGATTATTAGAGATAAAACCACTTATGGGTAAGAGGCGATTTTAGTCTTAGTTGACTTGGTATGAGTATATGATTATATGAAAAGCTAAGAGGAAGTCTTCTATGACTAAAAATTTTCACCTTATGACTATGTTATGAAATGTTGTGTTAAAAAATAGTCTTGGATACTATTAGTATTTCCTATGACGTTATGGAAAACAAGATCATTGAAACTGATCATTATTATGAGTTAAGTTTTAACAAAGGAAGCTCATTTGGAAAGATGGGTAAACAATGATAGAGGTATGTACCTTTATGATTATACATATACAAATCAAATAAAAAGAATATCAGTCATGTTAAAAGTGCACAGGTATAAGTATTAATATTACATCACTTGTTATGCAAAGACTGGGGTGATTCAAATAATTATACTGCACATATGAATTATAAGTAGGCAAGAAGTCAATTTCCTATGCCTATTGAATAAAGATAACATAGAAGTTTGTTCAAAAACATTTATCGGTGGGAATCGTTACATGAAATATTAATTGTTATACAATTATATATTGTGACTAACTTTTCATGGTGAAGTGCAGGAATCAAGGACTTGATTATAGCAAGAGAGCCATAATGGGAACCAAAGTTCCATGACTACAAGAAACTAGATGATACGAGAGACATTTGGTACATGTGAAGCTAAAAAGAAGAATGTACAGGAGGTACATGTTTGTACAGGAGGTACATATTTGTACAAGAGGTACATGTTTTCCCTCAACCATCTAAGCACCAGCATGCATCTATGGGGACGCCCAAGTGTAAGACATCTGGTTAGACTTATTTCCTCACGAATTTATGCTGTAAGAGCCTATCGCGAGAATAGGGGCTCCATGAAGAACCTCCAGGTACCATGGTGTTTGGGAAAGGAAGCGCTTGAGCTCGGTAAAGCACCCTGAATAACATAGGTAGGAGATATTCCCGAGAAGGGGTATCGTCCTCGTGTTGGGTAGCTTGGATTAGTACTTGGAGTACTGTTGACACTATGGTTGTTTAGATGGAGGGAATGGAAGAGGAACCGAAAGGAATTTTAATAATACTTGTAAAAAGTATATGTGTTTTCGTTCCTATGAGGCTTGCAGAAAGCACAAAAGATTGATAACGATCAAAGCAAAGATGGAAGACATCGCAAAGGATGCAGAAGCAAGCAATAAGAACCTGAAGGGAAGTGAACACACAATCTTGGTTGTATACGTAACACCGTGGACGATGTTTCTTCTAAGGGGGGAAGTATGTAACATCCCCTCAAAAGACGACTAGAAAACATGCAGAGTAAGTAANAAACATATAAAATTTGTATTAGATTAAAAAGGATGTAGCCCAGCCAAGCTTACAAAGGGGGGAGTTCAGAAAAAAAGGGCTGATGACCTCTAACAGTATTGTCAGCCTGCTTATGAATACTTTGAGAGAAAGATCCCACTTTCTTCTAGGGATTTTTCGAGAAAAAAATATTGCTTACAAGAGTAAACTCTCACAAATTGAGAGCAGAGAAGAGTGCAGAAGCAATACATTAAATGGAAGGAGAGGTGAGATGCCCCTTAATGAAAGGGTCTAACCGCTTTTGGGAGCCCAAAAAAATGTTTGAGGTCGCTTCCTTTTCCCTGCGTTCTTTGTTGGACTTTTTCCCTCTGGTGAGGGGAGGAGAAGGGGTTGTAAAGTCTTCAGAATCAGAGTTTCCCTCTGACCCGGATGAAGGGACTAAGGACACCAATCTTGCTTGGGATGGAGCCTCGTGACTTGACGCTTGGGGGGGATCAGGAGGAGCATGACCTAGAGAATCTTCTTTCGTGGAAGGATCAACAAGAAATGTCTTCGAGGGGCTAGAGGGCATGGTTTGCGCCAGGTCATCTGCTGCTTCCAATTCTTGATCTTCGACTTCCTGCAAAACTTCAAAGCTATTTTTGTTTTTCAAAGGAGGATATTCTGTGAAAGGATTCTGATCTAGAGATGAGCCCTTATGCTATGAGGCTTGAGGCTCCTTTCTTCGAGGAGGTCGTCATTGATTGATGACCGTTTGGAACTCTGTAAATTTGGGAGCAGGAGGAGTTGCTAATTTTTGTGATTCTGCAAGTTTGGGGTAGATTTTGGCGAAGTGGTCATATATATGGAAAAAATTGCATTTGAATAGAATCTGTTCATAGTCCAGTTCTTGGATGTGACTCCAATATCCTAAAGTAAGATTTAGGGCCTCTGAAAGCCTTTTTCTAGATTTACCTCTACGCAAATGCAAGCACATCTGAACTGGCCCCCTTTTGGATCTGCGCTATCTAGGTAGCGCCCTAGCTTATTACCAATGTCCACAAGAAGTATTTTTCCCCAAAGATGAAGTGGGAGGTTAGGTAGTCTTACCCATACTGGAGCAGCTGTAATCTCTGCTTCTAGGTTAAACCCCAGAGTCCAAGGAGCTAAAAACAGCCCTCTCGAGCCCATGAAGAAGGGGCTTGATCGTAAGACTATATCTTGTTCTTTTTTATTCAGAAACAAAAAAACAAAATACCCCCTACCAGCTGCAAAGAGAGAGACATGTCCTTGCAAAATAGGGTTCCAATGTTCTGAAATCCAAAGCTCCACCACCTTAGGGCTAGGCCACAACCCTGTAAACTTACCGATGAGGGATTTCTCTGAGAGGATGAGTGCTTTCTGACATGGATTCGAATGAGAGAGCTCTAGAGAGGGGATCTCATCTATCTTCTTCATGAAATTGGAGGGGGCTTGAGAGGCTATCGAAGGAGAAGCAGCTTGAACTAAGGCCTTGACGGCCAGGATCTGGTCATGAGACTCCATAACCATGAAACCTAGATCCGTTGGGAATATCCGAACCCAAAACTCACACTGAATCAGTGCGGCAGCAGCAAACAAAATGCAGCAGGCAGGAGACCATCGAGCGATCTTATTAGCAAGAGGAAGGAGGCGGATAGGGAAACCCTAGCCGCGTATCCGAGCGTTTGTTATGTTCATCGCTTACGATTTGTTGGGAGGAGTGAATTTGATATATATATATATTATAGTAAATCTAAACATATATATTATAGTAAATCTAAACAATCAATTTGGGATAAGTATACTAGTTACTCATAATATATAAATGTGGCTCCATTTCAAAGTACCATCTTCGATTACCTTTTGTGCCTTTAAGGTTAGTCGTGGATAACTTAGGTTATTAGAGTCACACAATAGTGTGATAAAAATGAAGTATGGTTGAGTCTAAAGGGAAAACAGAGAGAAAAGGGGAAGGCCACTGCCACCTAATAACCAACCAAATGCCATGTGTCTCTTTAAGAAGCTATGGATCTTCCTATTTATTGAGGTTATTATTCTTTTCTAAAATAAAAAAACACCCACACACACCTTTTGAGGAAAATTGATGGACAAGAGCCATCACAATTTTCCATATACCTCGACCAGGAGAAGGAAAATGGTGCTACGAGTTTTCGCCTCCACGTTAGGATTGCAGTGTGGAAGCTATGGTTACGAACTTGAGTAACGGGCCATATGAAAATATCTACCTTTCCACGATCTTCCTAATGTGTAAGACTTCGAACTAGAACTAATGATTCGAGTGTTTGATGTGATTACTTCGTTCCTTTTTATAAATTTGCTTGATGTGTATGATCTGGATTTCTCATTAAAATCCAGATCTGCGTTTTAGTTTTCTATGATGTAGAAAATCTGAATTGAAAAACTAGATCTCAATTAGTCACCTGTGATTTAGCTTCTCTGTGAAGTTTCTCATTGAAATCCAGATCTACGTTTTAATTTTCTCCCATGTAGAAAATATGAATTGTAAATCCAGATCTAAATTTGTTACGTGCATTTTAGTTTCTCTGTGAAGTTTCTCATTGAAATCCAGATCTGCGTTTCAGTTTTCTCTGATGTACAAAATCTGAATCGAAAATCCAGATCTAAATTCGTTACCTACGTTTTAGTTTCTCTGTGAAGTTTCTCATTTGAAATTCAGATCTGCGTTTTAGACATAAAGAGACCCATCATATATTTCATTTTTGGCTCTGGGTCTTAACCACGACGTTTTTGGGGAATCCGTCCTTTGATCCAGTTTTTTTTCCCATTTGGGGATATATATATATGTATTAGCATTGGTAAGATCTAAACATGTTTTTATATGCCTACATTTTTCATAAAATCATTGGAATGTATTTTATTTGGAATTGAGAAAATGCTATCGTGCTTGTTTTTCTGAATTGTTACTACATATGGAAAGAAATAGCTATGTCCAATAACTACCTTTTAAGACTCTTGAGTGCAAATATTTCTAAAATCTAGATTTGGGGTATATCTCAATATTATTATAGTTGATTTCTTTATTGATTGATTTCGAAAGAATAAATGGGCATATAAATATATACCGACAATCTCTTTTTTATTTGAATATGTATATATTATTGCTTGCATTTTATCCTGGATTACTGTATATTAGATTCGAATGTAAATCTGAATATGAATATGTAAATATATATCGACAATCTCTTTTTGATCTGAATATGTATATATTATTGGTTGCATTTATATTGGATTCGAATGTAGATCTGAATATGAGTATGTAAATATATACCGGCAATCTCTTTCTAATCTGAATATGTATATATTATTGCGTGCATTTTATATTGGATTCAAATGCAGATCTCAATATGAGTATGTAAATATATACCGGCAATCTCTTTTAAATATGAATATGTATATATTAATGCTTGCATATAAATATATACCGGCAATCTCTTTTAAATATGAATATGTATATATTATTGTTTGCATATATATATATATATATATATATACCGGCAATCTCTTTTTAAATCTGAATATGTATATATTATTGCCTGCATTTTATATTGGATCCGAATATAGATGTACAAGGTGAATTATATCTATTTATATCTGCGTTTTGATAAATCCTTACAGAATTACAATATGCATGGTATGCATTTCTGTCTGCGTTGATATATGGTCTAAACTCTTAAAACATGTTATTTCCAAAGGTCTGCTTTAATATGTGAATGCTTTGTGTTTACGGATAGTTGAGGGTAATCTTTCTTTGGAATGTGAAGATAATTCTAGTTTATTTTAAAATAGTTGGGTGCGCTTCTTCTGAGAGTGTTCTCTCTCATATGGAATATTATTTCTATATTTAGAATTAACTATATTTAATCCCATTACTGAAAACTCTTTCCGTGTAGAGTTTAAACTAGATTGGTGAATTTTACCTTTATTTGCAATGGGTATGTGAAACTCTTAATCATTATTTACATATGTTTGTTAAAGAGATAGTTCTCTCTTTTGTGTACAATTTATATGGGCTGGAGTTATTTTATTGGATAACTCTTAATCATTATATGTGTGTGTGTTAAAGATATAGTTCTCTTTTTTTATGATTTATGAGTTATTTTTATGGATAACTCTTAATTATTATTTAAATATGTGTGTTCTCTTTTTGTAAGTGAGAAACATTGTATTGAGATCATGAAGGGATGTGTTCCCTTCACATGCCTTTATTTTAAGGAGAAGCTTTGTTAGTCTTGTAGTTTTGGATCAAGTTTAAGTGAAAAGGTTCCCATTTAACTGAAAGGCCATACAAAGAGGGCAGTTAGAAATTTGAGAGTATTTCTTGTGGAAGATATTTGAGCTAAAGATAATGGTAGTGGATGTGCTATAAAGTTGTAATTATTTCTCTTGATAAAATAATATAAAGACTAACAAATTTGGTGGATGTAGCCTCAAGGATGGGGTGAACCACGTATATTGGTGTCTCTCTTTTGCTTTGTGCTTTATGTGTGTATATTCTCATTTTTCATGATGGTATTTAATGTATGGATGATGCACAATAAATAATTTATTATACATTTTCTATATTGGTTCAATGGGGTATGAAATACACTCGCAAGCATACAGTTAAAAGTATATTTCTTGTAGGAAAGTTATTTGGATAGTTAAAGGATTGAATACCTCTTGTTTAACATTTTGATTTCAAGATATAGAACTAATATCTTGATTTAAAGGTAGGTAATTAATAATTTGTAAGCTCTCACTGCCATGGTATTAGATTAGGGTAAAGTGCTAGTAATGTTTACAATGTGAGAAGGATAAAGTATGGTCAAATGTTTAAGATAAAAATAATGAGAATGTGTGTTGTTAGTCTGCAAATATAATTATTAGTATTTACATTATGTGATTACACACTCTCAAGAGATTAACATGGTGGACTTGTTGGCTAATGTTAAAAGAGAAAAACTTTACCCCAATTTCTCAGAAGTTACAATAAGGAAATACAGGTATGTTACAAATGGTATCAGAGCTCAAGTTGCAACACTTGGGACTTTATGGGCGGAATCCAAATTAGGAGGTACAAGTTGAATAAAATAATGATTGGGTGATTACATATAACATAAAGCAATAAGGTAAACATCAGCGAAGACTTTCCCTCTCGTACTATGAGTCGTTTGTGTTGTTAGTCTGCAAATATATTTATTAGTATTTACATTATGTGATTACACACTCTCAAGAGATTAACATGGTGGACTTGTTGGCTAATGTTAAAAGAGAAAAACTTTACCCCATTTTCCAACGACAACCACAAGAGATGACCATTAAACAATTTGCAGCAAAAAAAAAGATTATTATGACAAGTTTATTATTAGTTGTTCAACATTTTGAAATCTAACTGTATAAACAAATTCATTGATTATTCTTGGATCTCAACATCTTTTAATCCAACCACAAAATATGAGCATTCAACCACAAGGCATAACATTAATTAATTTGTATCTTAAAAATCCAATCCCATAAACAAGTTCATTGTTTATCCTTGAACCTCAACATCTTAAAATCCAACCATAAAAATGAGCTTGCATTCAGTCACAAGAACAACAATGAATATGTGGCAACGATCACCACCCAAGACAACAAGGAAACAAGATGGACTCCATTATCAAACCGTCCTTCTAGAAATGATAATCATAATGTAATCTTATTTTATTTTTAAAATTCTTTTCTATTTTAGGACTTAACATATTACTATATTTTTTTTCTAAGTCGAGTGAATGGCATTATATTTTATATTTTATAATTTATAAAATTTATAATTTTATATATCACATTATATTTCTATTCAATTTTATATTTTATAATTATTATAATTTCATATATCCTCTATGATAATAATTTTATATTACATAGTTTATTTATATTCAATTTTATATTTTATAATTATTATAATTTCATATATCCTATGATAATAATTTTATGTTACATAGTTTGTTATTATAAATTATATTTTAAGTAAATTAACTCTAATTGCTATATAATTTTATATTTACTATAAAAAAAATTAATAAAGTGAAATTCATTATATCTATATCATATATAATTATTATAGTTTTATATATTATATGATAATTTTTTATTTCATACTTAATTATTATAAATTATATTTTAAATAAATTAGTTATTTATGTCAATAAGGTTAACCTAAGTGTAACAAATGTACATCAATAATGTATTTCATTGTTATTTTATCTTGTTATATTTAAATGCATTTTTATTAAGATTTAAATAAGGTTTATTGGTTAAAAATACATCTTGTTTTTTATATAAGTGTTTTGTTTTCTTTATTAAATATTATTGTTTTGTCAAAATGAATAATGAATATAAAACTATATATTTTAGTTTTTGTTTAACATATAATTATCTTTACAAAACCAAAATAGTTAATTGTATTTATCAACATTTACTAACCACTTTGTAACTGTACTAAATAAATAATTCGTAACTGTATTCTAGTCTTATGCTAACGTTTTTTATATAAAAATATAACCTGAAGTGACACATTATACATTTTTTTTTAATGAAAAACAATAATGATAAAAAACTTTTATGAAAAACAATAATGATAAAATAAATAAAGCTGAAGTGACACATCATACATTGATTTTTTTTTAATGAAAAACAATAATGATAAAAAAGATAAATGAATAATTCGCAATTGTATTATTGTATAATGCTAACATTTTCTATATACAAAAAATATAACCTGAAGTGGCACATCATACATTGATATCATTTTAATGAATAACTATATTGATATTCACAACTCTGCACAATGTTGGGATTGTAAACCTTGTCATTGCTTTTAATGGTTTTTGTTGCTTTATATGAGCTTAAGGTGTTTACTTTCAAAGTTGTTTAGGGCTTACGCGAGCAAACTAAGTTCATAATGGAGATATTGGATTGGGTGGTTTAGTTTGTAATACTATTCAAGTTATTTATCTAAAGCTACATTATTTGTTAAATTTGCATAATTTGTTGTTTTAATAGAATATTTAAGTTGGAGAAATACAAACATCTATTATATTAAAAAAAAGTTGAGAATATAATTCGATTTTGATTGAACAAGGGTAAGGTTTAGCATGTTTCGCTAATATAAGGTATTTTTAGAAGATTGAATACTTTTAACAACTATTCACACAAACAAATCACAAATCAACGCTATGTGGTTAAAATCCTTAAACAAGGAAATAGTCCACAGCCTCAATCAAATAGCTATTTGATGAAATATGTTATTAAAAGGAAAAGAAATGTTTCATATGAGTTTCTCACAATCAATCATGAGAAAATGACCCTCCATTCCCTTTAAAAACAGATCATGGACCAATCAGGTGCTAATTCACAAATAAATAACTATTAATATCAAGGTGAAGGTGGATCGTCGGATCACTATGTGTCTAGAACATATCATGACCATCAAAATACAAATGCATACTAATCTATACTAAAGAAACACACTTTACCTAAGACACATTATACCAAGTTGATCTTAACTAACATTGAAGTGTCTAAATATCGTAACACCCTCCCTTAAAAACAACTTCATATAGGATTGAAGGATTTACAAAAATGACACAATATGAGAAGGAAGGAGGCATTAGAGACTATTCCCCCCTTGATGGCAAATTCTTGAACTCCTAAGATAGATCGAATTTTAGAAAACTTTACTTTTGTAAGAGACTGTGAAGAGTTATGCAACTTGATTATTTATAGGGGAAAAGTGCACTTCAAGAATGCGATCTTGAATAATATTTCTAGAAAAGTGCATATGCAGCTCAATGTGTTTTCTAGATAATGTTGAATTGGATCTTTAATGATCTTGATGGCACTTTAATTGTCACACCAAAGGGTAGCCAGATGTTCTTGCTCGAATCCAAACTATGAAAGGATCTGTCAAAGCCACAAAGCTTCTTGACTTGCATTAATTCCAACTCAATACTTTGTTTTTACTTAGTGCTTGTTGTTTCTTACAAGCCTAAGTGATAGGGTTGAAACCAAGACTAAAAACATACTTGTAGTAGACTTTTGATCATCATAGTCATTGAACCAGTCTAAATCAGTGAAACCAAGCAACAAGGGAGTCCCTCATGAATTGTAAAGAATCCCAAACTAAGTTGTACGAGATATATCGAAGCCTATTTTTTTTTGTTTTCTAATGACTTCCATGGGGCGGTTTGCATATACTAGGCAACAAGACCAAAAAAAATGAAATATCAGGATGTGCATGAGTCATGTACAATAAACTACCAACGAGTTGACGATACAAGGTGGAATTTACTTCAGGTGAAGTGCAAGTGGTAGAAAGTTTGAATGTATACTTGAAAGGAAATGTCGATGGTATACAATCATCCATGTGAAAGAGAAGAAGAAGGTCACATGAATAATTTGATTAAGAAATAATTATTTTGTTTGCAAGGGTTGAAGGCCAAGAAAAGAATGCAAATGTCCTAAGTCTGTCATTTAAAATTTCTTCTTAAGTTTGGATTTCACATGGGTTAAAAGGTTATGGTCACTACAAGTAAGAAAAATGTCATCAACATAAAAGGTAAGGATGATGAGATGGTTTCCTACTTTCTTGGTATCACGGGGACTTCACTTAGTGAACCTCTCACATAGCACGTGCGATCATGGGATATTAAAGAATACCCTTAATTTCGAGAGATATTGACCCAAACTCTTTTTGTTGAAACCCCCTCCCAATACTTAAAACTCCTCCCCTCCCCTTTTTATACCTCAATCCTTATAAACCACCCTACCCACCCCCACCTTAAACCCCTCATCCCCCCAATACCTGCAATATATTGGTTCGATTTTTGATAATTTTAAAACCCACAATATGAACTAACGTGATAGGATATTGGCCAACAAGTGAATCCCCCGTGCTTGGTATAGACATTGGGGTTAGAATGACATCTAGAAAATCCATTGTCAAGGAGAAAGCTATACATTTCGCATACCAAACCCGAGGAGCTTACTGAAGTCCATATAGAGATTTATTAAGGAAACATACAAGGCTAGGGTCATTATAAACATAACTAGGAAGTTGCTCCATGTAAATTTATTCTTGCAAATCCCCTTGCAAAAAGGTGGACTTGACATCCATTTAATGGACCTCCCTTTTATGTGAAGCAGTAAGGAAAAGAACAAGGAAGATGGAACTCATTTTGGCAACAAAGGAAAAGGTTTTATTGTAGTCAATTCCATCAACTTGGGAAAATATTTTGGAAACTAAGATTGCTACCCATATACAATGTCCATTGACACAATAGAAAATTGCATCATAGTTAATGCACTAGAACTCACCATGACATTGGAAGCATCGCATACATGAGAGAATGGTGTAGGGATGAATAAGGTGCAACTGTAGTTAAAAGTGATAACAATTCAGTTGCGGGACATTTCCAAAGGAAAGGAAAAGCATGAAGAAGTATGGTATATCACATGTAGAATAGAAGGACACCACAAAAATGAATTCCCAACATACAAAGATTACTTGAATACATGAGATCTGAATCCCTTCCCCACAGGAGGAGGGGTATATGGTGTGATATATGTATAATGGGGGGGATCCATTCACCCCACACTTGTCCTTTGTTGCTGAAGTATCAAAGAACTACCAAAAATTTGTTTTGTAATTTTTGTAAGTCTATAGGACATTATGAAAAATATTGTCCCACACTCGACCTAATGAAATAACACACATTGGGTGCATACATAGTTCAAGGGGAAGTTGCACCAGAGAGAGGGACACCCCAAAACAATAATTAGAGGGACTACAATCCAAGAAGGAGAGGATGATCCAGAAGAGGAGGAGGATTTGGAAGAGGTAGATGACTAGTTAATTGCTATAATTATAACCATCCGGGGCACTATGTGTGGTATTGTCTGAATCCATGTACAACATGCACATATTGTAGACAACTGGATCATGGGATGAAAAACTATCCACAACTGATTGTGAAATGATAGGAGAGAAGGAAACAGAACCCATGGGGGCTTCACTTGTTGACCAATATCCTATCACGTTAGTTCATATTGTGGGTTTTAAAATTATAAAATATCGAACCAATATATTGCAAGTATTGGGGGGATGAGGGGTTTAAGGTGGGGGTGGGTAGGGTGGTTTATAAGGATTGAGGTATAAAAAGGGGTGGGGAGGAAGTTTTAAGTATTGGGAGGGGGTTTCAACAAAACGAGTTTGGGTCAATATCTCTTGAAATTAAGGGTATTCTTTAATATCCCACGATTGCACGTGCTATGTAAAAGGTTCACTAAGTGAAGTCCCCATGATAGAACCCAAATGTGTAGATGATAGCAGAAGAAGAGCGTGACGATCAATCAAGGATAACAATAGTAACATGTTGAGGAGAAAGAATAATAATCGATGTGATAGAACATGAAAATCACGCTGAGGAGAAAGAATAGGAATCGACGGCTTGAATGATTAGTTTGGAGTCTCCAATCATAACAATTTCAGAGATGCCATGAGCACAAGCTTGAAAAAGGCCTTGCCAAAGGGATAAAGTTTCGTTTATATTGTTTGTATCTTCTCCGAGTCCCCAAAATATATATCCATTCCTATACTAGAGAAGCCCCCCGCTCATGCCGCCCCTTAATACTATAACAATATTCACTAAACTAAAAAAGTTAATTTATTCATATTCACTAAACTAAAAAGAGTTAATTTATTCATATTCACCAAACTAAAAAGAGTTAACTTATTCATAATGTATTTTAGAACTAAATTAAATAGTGTTTATTAGAGCTAGATCAATAAAAGTCCAAAAGAACAATTATGATTTGGATCTCATTAATAAGTTAACAGACAATTTCCTTGCAAATTCTTAGATTCCAATGTCTCTGAATAAGATATTGGTGTGGATGTGATACATATCATTGTTTCAATGTGCAATTTAAGGAATTCATTTGACAAAAAAATCATAAATTAAAAATCTTCGTTTTTGTCATTGTTATGAAATATAACTTCGAGATATCAAGGTTTAATAAATTTAATTAGTATTCTCCATATTCTTGTGTAATCTACAACCTATCATAGAATGGAGTCAAATTCTTTAAAAATACATTAGCTAAAGAAAATAAATCACTTCTAAAAAGAAAAAGGAAAATAAATCAAAATAGGAAAGAGATACTAAAAAAAATCAATTTAGTTTATTTTTTCATGTGTTTATATAGTATACCATCCCTTTATAGAGTAGAATCAATTTTTCAACCAACAAACTAAGCCAGGAAATTAAACCTCTTATAGCCTTGGTCACTAGCTTACTTAAAGCTTCATTAGAGTAGATTCGATTTTTCTACAAGGAAACTCAACGAGGAAATTGAACCTCTTCTACCCTTAGTCACGGGCTGGTTTCATTCCCTTTATAGAGTAGATTCGTCTTTTTCTACCAGCAAACTCAACCATGAAATTGAACCTCTTCTAACCTGAGTTACGGGCTTAGTGAAGCCATGGTAACAAAAATGAAGTATTAATAATTTGCATGTTTTCCATATAAGCCTTAAGCTTGTGAGTTGTGTCGAACAATTTATTTTTGAATTATTTATGAACAACGATTTATAAATAGCAAAATCCAAGAAGTAAATCAAATCAAATAAAAAAACCGATGAAATCTGTGATAATTTTTTTTAAATCGAATTAAATATAAAAGTTGATAGGACGATTAAATCGAACCTCGATGAAGAATGAAATTGAACTGAATTATTTAGCATAGAAAATGGACGGCGACCACGTTGAATTAACAATTGTAAATCATGCATATCCTTGAAAAGCCGATTGCCATTTCTCACAAGAAAGCCAGCCGGTAGAAATGGCAATTGGCAAAGGCAAACACCGCTCGGAATTCCAGGCAGCCTAATTGGAGTGGTGGATTTACAAACATTGCAACTTAATTTCTAAATACAACCCCACGCGCAGTCCTTTCTTCCATTAAATTTAGCAGGTGATAGTAATTTAATGTCCGCTAACTTGATATACAGGATATGGAAAGATTCAGATCTGTTACATTGTCGACTCAAACGCGTTGAAATGGTGAAAGTTTGTCAGAGTTTATTGAAATACATTTTGAAGACCATTAACCAGTTTAGTTAAAAGATTGCGGTTGCAAGTTTGTTGTTTGTTCTTGGATCTCAACTTCAAATCAAATTGTATAAACAAGTTTATTGTTTATTATTGGATGTCACTAATTTGAAATCCAACCGCAAGATGACCATTGACCAGCAGTTTGTAGCAGAAAGATGATTGCTGTTACAAGTTTATTGTATGTTCTTGGATCTCAATATCTTGAAATCCAACGGCATAAGCAAATTTCCATGAGATTGGTGACAATAACAATATATTTGAGTGTGAGAGATCGCGAGTCACATGTAAAAATCGGTATAAACTTTAAAATGGGTATTTCAATTCAAGAAAATGTTGATTGTAATGAGATCGCACAAATCATAGAATCCCAGTTTCAGCTAATCTTCAGATTTTAATCTATTTCAATACCACTGATTCTATTGATTATAATCACAAAATCGCGTGCCAAACGTTATATGCTACGACAATATCAATCATTTCAAAATTGATTCAGAGTATCATTATTCAGTGCCTCTTTGCAAACTTTCGAAACGGCTGGCTGTAATGGAAGAGTCGAGTGAGTTAAGCAGTGAGTAGCTGCTGAAACGGATTGCAGAGAAGTGATGACTGGAACAGTGGGGACTGTAACTGCAACTGTAGAGTTCACTGCCGAGTATCCAGAGCATTAGCGAGGGGACCCACCGATTGAGAAGTAGAAGAGCCCGGAGATATCCCGGGGATCTTCACAAAATCAGGAAGCGGGGCTGTCAAGAGCAGCGTCTGTAGCAACGGCCCGGCCTCCATGACGGCCTGCAAAAACTTTCCTCTCTCGGGCCAGAGGGCGCTGTCAAGCTCCACAGAATCAGCTGGAAGCGGATCTGTCAAGTACTGCAGCGTCTGCAAAAACTTACCTCTCTCGAGCCAGGTACTGCTCTCCCTCAACTCTGCAAGCTCGGCCTCAGCTAGTTCTGTCAGATGGGTTGTCATGGTGCACCGGACCTGCTCCTGCTGCTCCGATTTTTTTTGTTCTATGAGATTCGAACAGTGAATGTCAAATGGGTGGGAATTCCAGCAGAGTTATTGTTCCTGGCCTTTAGGTTGTTTTTATCTTTTCTTCCGTTTCCACCCAACCAAACAATTAGACAAGCCTGATGGGGTAAAAGCATAAAAATAAATGAACAGAGCCGTGCCTAATTTCTGTAGAACAAAATAGTAAATCATTCCTAGAATTTGGTAGAACAAAATAGTAAATCATTCTGAATAGACATTTAAAAAGAAATCAAATTACAATACAGGCTTGCCGCAGTAATGTTTCCGTTCCTCTGGTATGAAGCTCTAAAGATACAGGAATTGACAGCAGCGGGCTCTTTCACGTCCAACACTTGTTTTCATAAACCCAAAATCAAGAATACTAAGAAAATAATTTGAAGACAGGACAGGACCGGGATGGCCAGAATGTGAAATCCAAGAATTGAAGAAATAGGTTAATATCACAAGACTCGCAGCTGAGAAAAAAAAGCCAACAGTCTAATCTTAAGCACTAGACCTTTCTAATGCGTGCCAAAAAAAATCTTGCACGGAATCCCTTCTGGAACCGTCCTTCTAGAAATGTGCTGGAATCCATTGTGGAACCGTCCTTCTAGAAATGATATGTTGACCTCGGTTCCCATCAAAATGGGCAAACAATCAAAATGTAATAAGGCACCTGAGTGGGCCCAATGGTTAAGAGCTTGTGTTATCTCCGAGGAGGTCACAGGTTCAAAACCGGCGGGGGGTAGGGATGCCTATTTAGCCCGTTGTGACAAGACTCGAAGGGTAGGCGACCCCTGGGATAGGTGCCCACCTATAGGTAATTCAAGACTCGAAGGGTAGGCGACCCCTGGGATAGGTGCCCACCTATAGGTAATTCCTGGGATGTGGTACCGTCTCGGCCCCTGCTAAGTCACAAGTTTCTGGTATATCTGGCTTGCGGGCTGTTGGATATATCCTTGGCTATTGCCATGGTTAAAAAAAAATCAAAATGTAATCTTATTTTATTTTTAAAGTTCTTTTTCTATTTTAGAACACGACATAAATTGAGTAAATGACATTATATTTATATTTTATAATTATTATAATTTCATATATTATATAATATATTTTATAATTACTATAATTTTATATATATTATATGATAATAATTTCATATCTCATAATTGGTTATTATAAATTATATTTTAAGTAAATTAACTATGAATGCTATATAATTTCATCTTACTATACTTTATTTTTTTTAATCAAGTGAAATCTATTATATTTATATTATATTTTATAATATAATTTTATATTATTCTATTTTTTTAAATCAAGTGAAATGGATATAACTCAAAGTTGAACCTGTTTAACTAGAAGAATATGAGAAATAAAAAAATATTTAGGAATTGTCTTCCATTCCAGCAACAACCATATTAATAAGATTAATATGTTTCATTGATATCCTTAAAAATGTTTTTTAGTAATATGTTAACTTGGTGTCTATGAATGTTCACTCATTATTCTCATGATGCTACCTATGAAATGAAAAGTTACGTGTGAAATGAAAAGTTTATTGCATCTAATAGTTTTTTATTACCACGTTCATTTAAATTTGATTTAATAGTTGTATCAGTATTGAAGATAACCAATAGTTCTTTAATATAACTGCGATTAGAGTTGAAGTTAAGCTAATAGTTAATTCAAAAGTTAATATATCAACAATTTCACTTCAAATAAAAGTCTGAATTGGAATTGAAGTTAAGCTAGTAGTTGTATCTATTAATTGAATAGTTGAAGTTGAACTTTAATTTTTTCAACTATGATGAAGTATACTTATAAAATGTTAACTAAGCTATTTTTGACCTTTTCGAAATTGTTAATTTCGAATTTTGAATAGTGCTCATAGAATCAATCTGAATAGTATACTTGTCTCATTCCCATCCATAAATGAAAAAACATAGATGGTAGTCCACCCCAAAATTCTAAGATATATATGTCTATGGGTGTACAGATAAATGCCTATTTATTAGGCTTTCGATTGTTACAGGAGTGCACATTAGCTAGACTCCTAGATGCCAATTGTAATTTGATTAAGCCTTAAGGGATTAGATTTGAAGTTAAGCTAATAGTTGTAAAATCATTCGAGTTAAGCTAATAGTTGTATATAATAGTTATCCAATATAACCATGATTAGAGTTGAAGTTAAGCTAATAGTTGTAAAATCATTGGAGTTAAGCTAATAGTTGTATCTAACAACTAATTTAAAAGTTAATATATCATCAATTGCACTTCAAGTAAAAGGTCACGATTGAAGTTCAAGTTAAGATAATAGTTGTATCATCAATGGAATTAGCTCATAGTTGTATCTATTAATTGAATAAATGAATTTAATAATCGGATAGTTAAAGTTGAAGTTTAATTTTTCCAACTACCACGAATTGTACAATTTTTATTATTATTATGAATTATGAATTTTAGACGACACCCAATCAATCTAGACATTTCATTATCATCCATAGATGAAAAAAAATAGATAGTAATCCACTCCAAAATTTTAGATATATAGACCTATCAACCTAAATATACTAATATATATTATATAATAATTTTTATTTCATACTTAATTATTCTATTTTAATTAATTTAACTATGATATTATATAATTTTTATTTATGTCTAATTATATATTTTATGTATTATTTTAAAATTTTAATATCAAATTAACTTTTTAAACAAATGAATAATTCGAAATTGTATTCTTCTCTAATGCTAACATTCTCTATATAAAACAAAACAGAAGTGGCACATCAAACATATATATATATATTTGCAACTGTGCACAATGTTGGGATGGTAAACCTTATCATTGCTTTTAAGTGTTTTTGTTGCTTTATATGAATTTAAGGTGTTTACTTCCAAAGTTGTTTAGGGAGAACCACCTAAGTTCATATTGATTGGGAGGTTTTAGTTTGTAATAATGTTCCTGGGTTATTCATCTAAAGCCACATCATATGTTAAATTCAAGTATAAACAACTTTCATGAAATTAAAAAATGATTTTCTACGGGGTAAATTGTGTTCAACACTTTGTTGTTTTATTGGAATATTTGTTGGAGAAACATAGACATGGACATGGATTATATTTAAGAGAGAAATAAAAGGCTGATAATAAAATTGGATTGGATTGACTAAGGGTAAGAGGGTAAGAGGTTTAGCATGGTCTAATAATACGAGATATTCGATCGAACATTTTCAACAATTATTTTTATAAAAAAACCACAAATTAATATATCAATTTTTTATGTGGATACAATTATTTGACAAGAAAATAGACTATTTGAGGAAATATGTTAAGAAAAAGAAAAGAAATGTTATATATAAGTCAGAATCAATCATTGAGAAAATGACCCTCCATGCCCTTTAAATAAAGATCATGGACATTAGGGGAGTTTTGAAGTCTAAAATGGACATGGGAAATAATAAAATAAAGCTGTAAATTTTGGAGTGGAAAAAAAAATTTACTTTTTCTTACTGTATTTTTTACATATCTCCTTATCGGTTCACCCAAATTTTGAGTTTGGGACTCGTTGGATGCAGAATTTAATTATGCATGCGACTCATACCCACACTGCATACTTCTAAGGTACCCACGACACCAAAAATGGAAAATTTCAATAAATAAATAAAACATATTTTAATATTAAAATACATTTTTTTATTGAAATTTTCCTTTTCTGGTGTTGTGGGTACCTCAAAAGTATGCAGTGTGGCTATGGGTTGGATGAAAAATTAGTCCCCAAACTCAAAATTTGGTCTAAGTCATAAAGAGATATGTCAAAAATATGATAAGAAAAAATAGTTTTTTTTTTCCTCTATTTTTTTACAAATTTTACCCTTATTGTTGACATCACCATCTTGAATCATATTGGTTCTTACAAAGTGAATTTTAATAGTACAATTTCGTTTTGAGACTCATTTTTACCCCAAAACTCCCCTAATGACCAATCGGGTGCTAATCCACAAATAAATAACTGTTAATATCAAGGTGAAGGTGGATCGTCGGATCACGATGTGTATAGAACATATCATGACCATCTAATTACATAAGTACAAATGCATACTAATGTATATGATAGGTAATAACTCCCGATTCAATATTATTCATGTCTAATGCATACATTTATATATTACATGTGACGGTTGTGTTTCACCTTCCGTGCAGCCTTTTCGGCTTCCTACATCAGTTTTATTTATTTATTTACAAAATATATAATCCCTACGGATTATATTCTAACAATCCCCTTCTTCATCCGAAGGGGTGTTCGTAAGTTCGAGCATGTTTCTGAATCTTTCAAACATTTCTCGTCCAAGCGCTTTGGTGAAGATGTCTGCAATTTGATCATTTGTGGAACAATGTCGAAGATGGACTGTCTTGGCCTCTACATGATGTCGAATCAAATGATACTTTGTGTTGATGTGTTTGGTTCGATCATGGAATCTAGGATTCTTAGCCAACTTGATTGCAGAAGTATTGTCGACCAATAATGGAGTGGAGTTCTCTTGTTTTTCTTGCAAATCTTCAAGTATCTTCCTGAGCCATACTATTTCTTTCGATGCTTCAGCTGCAGCC
>LPNX010929033.1:197647-220215 GCA_001517045.1 Pseudotsuga menziesii | reverse complement strand
ATTTTTATTAGTCTCAAGAAAAATGACATCTCTGGAAATAACAAATTTCTTGTTTACCTCATCATATAGACGGTATGCCTTGGAGTATTCTTCGTACCCCGGGAAAATACATTTTTTGCTTCGAGCACCAAGCTTGTTTCTTTGCTCCTTTGGAATCAAGGCATAATAGGTGGAACCAAAAACTCTGAGATGCTTGATTGAAGGGAGATGGCCAAACCACATTTCATGTGGAGACTTGTTATCAAGAGCATTTGAGGGACTTCTATTTCTCAAATAGGCTGCGCATTTCACTGCATCACCCCAAAACATTAGTTTTACATTTTTGAAAAACATCATTGAGCGAACCATATTCATTATGGTTCTATTCATTCTTTCTGCTACACCGTTTTGTTGAGGATTATAGGGAACTGTAGTCTGATGTGCAATTCCATGTTGAGGAAGATAATTTTCAAAAGCATTTGAAGTGTATTCTTTCCCATTATCAGTACGAAGTGTACCAATTTTTTATTGTGCTTGTTTTTCTATCAATGCATGAAAGTCTTTGAATGTTTGAAATGCTTTTGATTTTGTCTTTAAACAGTGAATCAAGCACATTCTTGAGTAGTCATCAACAAATGTCATAAAATACTTATTCCCATTTGCTGAAGGTGTTGGCATTGGGCCACATAAATCAGAATGCACTAATTCTAATTTCCTACTTGCTCTGAAATTAGATTCATGGAATGGCAGCTTACTATGTTTCCCTAATATACATGCATCACATTTGTTCTTCTCTTTAGGAATGGTGGGCAAACCAAATACACCATTCTTTCTCAACAAACGAAGACTGTTATAATTTAGATGACCAAATCTTGCATGCCACAATGAACTAGATGACAAATTACCTTCTCCATGCTGAGAGAGGTAGGCATAGTTCTGAACTCTTACAGATGAACCCTTTAGCTTCAGCAGCTTCCCATCTTCGTATCCAGTCATGATGACTTGGTTGTCAGAGGACTTTCTTATTTCTACAATTCCATCAAACATGTGGATGGAATGGCCTCGTTGTCGAATCTCCACCAAGGACAGCAAGCTTCTCTGCAACTCTGGAAGATAAAGAACATTCTTCAACAAGAAATCAGGGAATCCAGGCATCTTCAGTCGAATGGTGCCCATTCCCTTTGGTTTAATACTTGACTTATCTGCAAAGTAAACTATGCCATCTATTGTTTCATTAAGTTCTCCAAACAATCTTTTCTAAATGTCATGTGTGATGTTGCACCAGTATCAAGCAGCCAACAATCTTTGTAAGATGAAAGTGAAGTCATTTCATTAATTCCAAGATTACAATGTGCAACAATACAATGAGCAGAATCAGAAGATTTACTAGCATCTTGATTTTTATTATCATCTTCCTTCTGGTTATGCTTGTCTTTGATGGAGTCCCATGAAGCCCAACACTGATCTGATGTGTGCCCAGTCTTTCCACAATGCTTGCACTGCAAATCTGATCTTTTGTTTCTGCCCCCTTTGCCTCTGAATTTTCTTCTTCCTCGTCCTCTCTTGCTGCAATATCCCTTGGAAGGGTCTTTGAACCAATTCTTTGTTTTCTGAACAAAGCCAAGGGATTCTTCGACAGGCTTGCTTGATTTCTTGATCTTTCTAGACCATTTTGTATATGTTTCCTTGCCAGTGAGGACATCACCAACAATAGATGCTATAGATTGCATTTTTTTTTTCAACTGTTAGTGTAATTTACAAAGAGAAATAGAAAAAAAAAATAACCTTGCAGGTCTACAGTCTCTGCCAAGGCGAATACAATGCAAGTTTATAGCATACACAGGCTTCTTCAATACATTAAATATATCAGTCACGAGCTTCAAATCCCACAACAATCATGCCTCATCAAATATGCAACAATAATAACTCATACAACAAGCTCAGGCTGATACAACAGCCACGGGCCTCTTTAATAGGCAGCATATACTCAACGCATATAAACTAGGGTTTTTGTATGCCAACGGTGACAATCTCAGCAAAATGTGTAACTTATTACCTTCACGCAAGTGAGAATTCGCGATTCTTCAATCCTATAATTAACTTGCAGCAGCAGCATATCACGGCTTCAGGCATCAATAACTTGCAGCATATCTCAATCCTTGTATGAAGTCGTAGCACTCTTCAGAGAAGTAATAACTCTCCAACGCATACATTTTCTCCAGCGCATCAAAATAGCAGTCACAACTCAATATATATGCATTATCAATATCAGTCTTCAACGCAATGTATATCAGTCTTCAATGCAATAATATTCTCAAGAAGTGTAGCTGCATCTTTAATTTGCACCTTGTCATAAGGAAGGGAATTGCTTCATAAAGGTCAAGCACGTCACGTAACAAATACTATTTACCCAACGCATCAAATACATAGGCACATAAAATGCACAATGACCATGGATCATACATCAAGAAAGGGCTCATACAACAACCGCATTGTTCACGGTTCATCCACAGGAAAATATTTGTAGAATTTTCCACTCAAAACTCCATGCACATAATAAATGCAGATTGCAGCATAGCAAGCATACCTCAAAGCATATACTCATAGTAAACTCACAGATCGCAGCATAGATCACATCACTCCATGCATATACTCAACACAGATCGCAGCATAGCAAATACTCCACGCATATACTCATCACATGTCCTTCGAATGATAGCACAAAACTTCAAACCCTTCACGCAGCTTCAAATGAAAGCATCTCACGGGTTCAGTCTTTTTATGTCGTGAACTCATATGATTCATATAAAATCAGTACTTCAAATATAACTTTCCACAGCTTAATGGACTCGGATTCCAAATAATAGGAATGGCATGTACAAATGTCAAAAAGAAACAATCATCCCTTCAACAGTCTTAATTAAAGTTGGAAAGTTAGCAGTATATCCAAATGGAATTATAATTTTCCAATCGTTGACAGTTTCGTATTTACACTTGCATCTACACGTGAAATATTAATTCCCGACATCTTTACAACAATGTGATAGCCAAGCAAATCCAATAAAAGAGGGCCAATAGTCAAATTATAAAGAATGTCATAATGGCCTGGGCGATACAGTAAAACTACAGAAGGCTCAATTGTTTCTGATCCTGCTTCTTTTAAAAGGCAATTGGAAGGTATGAAATCGTGATGATTGACCTCCATCTTTCCAATATCACATGGACTTCGGTCAAGGTATACAACACGAATTAGCACCCCCAAAGCATCTGATAGAGCAGTAAAATGTGAGCGAGTAATTAATAAGGCAGCAACCAACAGACAATATCATACATCATTCCTCAATGCAGGTTGAGAAGAGAGCAGCACTCTTCAAGCACAGAAATTGCAGCACTCTTCAAGCACAGAAATCATTTTACCTCCACGCAAAAATTAGGGTTTTCAAGGACAACAAAAATTAGGGTTTCACGCACAGTGGGAGCACTCAATCAAAAATGGAGGAGAGGTCGTCAGCTCCAATACTTCAACAATCTTCCACGATGGTAATGCTATCAATTGCTTCATACCACAATCAAAATCGCAGCACAAAAAAAAACTCAACGTGAAGGAATTGTAACGCATACAATGAATGTATGCAGGATGGCAGGAGAAATGCATGCGACTGGCAACAGGCAGGCAAGAGTTACGGCCAAGGTCTGATAACGCAGGCAGAATGGCAGGACTGAAATGCAGCCAAGCAGGAGTTACGACAGGCAGTCAAGCTCTGATACCACTGATAGGTAATAACTCCCGATTCAATATTATTCATGGCTAATGCATACATTTATATATTACATGTGACGGTTGTGTTTCACCTTTTGCCCAGCCTTTTCAGCTTCCTACATCAGTTTTATTTATTTATTTACAAAATATATAATCCCTACGGATTATATTCTAACAGTATACTAAAGAAAGACACTTTATCGAAAGACACATTATACCAAGTTGATATTAACTAACATTTAAGCGTCTAAATACCCTAACATCCCCCCTTAAAAAGAAATTCAGAGAGGATTGAAGGATTTACAAAAATGACACAATAAGAGAATGAAGGAGGAATTAGAGATTATTCCCCCTTGATGGAAAATTCTTGAACTCCTGACATAGATCGAATATTAGAAAACTTAACTTTTGTAAGAGACTATGAAGATTTATGCAACTTGATCATTTATAGGGGAAAAGAGCACTTCAAGAATGCGAGATCTTGAATAATATTTCTAATAAAGTGCATATGTAGCTCAATGTGTTTGCTAGATAATGTTGAATTGGATCTTTCATGATCTTGATGGCACTCTAATTGTCACACCAAAGGGTAGTCAGATGTTGTTGCTCAAACTCAAACTCTGGAAGGATCTGTCAAAGTCACAAAGTTTTTTAACTTGCATTAATTTGAGCTCAATACTCTACTTTTGGTGAAGAAAGAACAAGAGCTTGTTGTTTCTTACAAGCCTAAGTGATAGGTTTGGAACCTAGACTAAAAACATACTTGTAGTGGACTTTTGATCATCAAGGTCATTGACCCAATCTAAATCAGTGAAACCAAGCAGCAAAGGAGTACCCCTTGAATTGTAATGAATCCCAAACTAAACCGTACAAGATATATCAAAGTATCTTTTTTGTTGTTTTCCAATGACTTCCATGTTAGGATAAAATAATCCTCCTTTGTCCAATATAGTCTATTTGGTCATTTTTCCAAACTTAGGGAGACATTATTATTGTACTAGAGCATGGGGAACACATATAGCGGTTATCTGCCACTTACTACATGTGCATGCATGAGTTTATGTGCCTTTGAGACCAATTCGTACATAATAGGAGCCCACTCCGAGTGCCACCAATAGCCTCCATTAGTTGGTCATGATTGGTAAGCAGTTATGCTGAGTTAACCTCCAGTTACAATCATTTGGACAACTTTCAGTTAGCCCAACGCTTGTTTTGTATGCATGCAGGAAGAGTGGTGCCTTTTTCCCACCTACCTCATTAATTAACTAGTTGTAGACTAATTTAGACATCTGGACTTAGACTAGTGAGATCCGACAATGATTTAGACACAGTGAGTTAGTTATTCAGTAAGGTTGAGCTAGTAGATTCGAATCCTATCCACATGATTCGAATTCTATTTATTGTATAATCATTGTATTATTGATTAATGAATGAAGATTAATGTTGTGATTTTGTCTGAGCAATTCTTGTTCGATTTATCTGAAATTTGTGGCATGAATTTCCTGTTCAGTGTACATTCTCTTTTATTATTCCACTGCATAATTCCCTTCCTACAACTTTCATATTTTCTTGTAGATCAATGGTTCATGCTAGCAATAAGTCTTGTTCATATCCTTGTTCATGCTAGCAATAAGTCTTGTCTGATCTCCATTTTGCACCAGAAGCAACTCATTTTTCAGATAAATCCTGCAATCTTTTCCTTGCTCACTTTGGATTCGTCTAGAGAAGTCTCTACAGGTGTGACAAACTCTGAGAATGTGCACATGTCAAGGTGGAAAGGCTTATACTAACATATGATTGCAAATTGAATTGGTTATGCAGTGTTATTTGCAGGTATCTATGTAGCTTCTTGAGGAATTGACCGATCAACATACATAAAGATGGAGAATTCTTCATCTCTTGTGCCTTGAATCCTTAGACCCTTTAATTGCTCTGATTGGAGGGCAGATTTGCAGGTATCCTTGCGCAACCTAGGCATGTATAGGATGATAATGGGCAAAGAAACTGATTCCCAACATTATGTTTAGAAGAACAAATTTTTGAAATGACTTTATGAAGCCTTCGGCTTCATGTGCTCTCACATCTCGCAGGATATTTTGTTCCATCTTGAGGGACTAAGGAATCCGAAGGAATCTTGGGAAAATCTTGAATCTTTGTTTGACAAACAAGATGAGCTTCGAGGGCATATTCTGGAGAATGAGCTCATTGCAGTACATCCCAATAGTTTCTAGACTATTCAACAATTATTTACAAAGTACAAAACACTAGTACTACAATGCAAACAATGCAAAATAGAGAGGAAAGATGAGTATCTGGTTGTATTAGCACTGAGCAAGCTTGGCTCATAATACTCGGTATTTGTCTTTACATTCAATTCTGGAAGAGCTTCCATCCCTAATTGGAAGATGCCTTATCCAAATGCTTTTGTTGAGTCCTTGATACAAAAGAAAGATAAATTGGTTCAAATGGCAATGATTTATACCTCCATGAATCAAGCACTCTTTGTAGGAGACTCAAACAATGCGCAATCAAGAGGGAAGCACAAAGGGAGGGAGACCAAAAAAATTGATTCAAAGCCAAAGGAGAATAAAAAATCTTCCGATGGAGCCTTGAGTTCCAAGAAAAGAAGAAATTCGAGAAGACTAAGTGTCCATGCTATATGAGAGGATTTCATCCAAAGAGCCAGCGCATGAAGAAGACCATTGACCAGTTTTAAACACTCCTTGAACAAAACAATATTTCCCTTCCATAAGGAGAAAAGAAGCCTAATGTTGGACAACCAAAAGAAGATTATGAGAGGTTCCATGCCTTGAAGGTTGGATTCACTTCGTCGAAGGATTATTTTATAGATTCTGGAGTATCCAACCACATGGCTGCCTCCAGGGAATCCTTCAACACTTTGAATCTCTGAGGAGGATCTAGCATTCATATGGGATATGACTTTCAAATCCCAGCTGTTGGGAGAGGTTCTATTAAAATCGAGCATGGTGAGTTCAAGAATGGACTCTATGTGCCCTCTCTTGCAACAAATTTGTTCTCTATTTATCAGATGCCTCATGCAAGTTCTCCCAAGAGAGTTACATTCAACTCCGACATAGTAGATATCACTTAATCATCTATTGGAAATATCATAGCGAAAGGGTTTGCTAATCATGCCTCCAAGGCATATGAGTTCTCCCATTTGATGCTTGCTTCATATTCAACAACTTTATTGACCCATGCCTATAACACAAGTAATTCGTGGCATGAGAGATTTGGGCATCTCAATTTCAAATATCTCCAACAACTTCACAATGAGAAAATGGTTGAGGGCTTTCCACTCATCCAAACTTAAGATGGAGTATGGCATGGTTGCTTGATAGGTAAGCATCAAGAGAAGAGATATGAAGTTGGGAAGGAAACTAGAGATGCCTCTACACTTGATATGATACATAGTGATGTCTCAGGACCAATGCCTACAACATCAATTAATGGATCCATGTATTTTCTTACTTTTACTGATGATTGCTCAAGGTTTACTTTTATGAAGCAGAAATCAGAGCTATTCGAAACTTTCAAATTTTTTAAAGCCTTAGTTTAAAATAGCTTCAAAAATAATATCAAGTCCATTAGATCGGATAATGGAGGTGAGTATGCTAAGAGAGATTTCCAGCTATTATGTGAATCAGAGGGATTCTAATGGAACACTCAGATCTAGACACACCACAGTATGATAGTGTGGCTGAGAGGAAAAATAGATCATTAAAGGAGATGATAACATGTCTTCTCCAAGCAAAGAATCTTCCTCCTTCTCTTTTTGATGAAACTCTAAACTGTGCTTCATAAATTTAGAATAGAGTGCCTCACAAATCACTGATTGGGGCCACTCCTTTCGAAGCACTATTGGTTCATAAGTCCGAAGTCTCTCACTTGAGAGTTTTTGGTTCCAAAGCTTGGGCTAGAATTCCCATGGACAAGAGAAAGGCCTTCCAATCCCAGTGTAGCGAATGCATAATGTTGGGATATGTTGGGAATGAAAAATCATATAAATTTATGGAACTTTCAACTAGGAAGTGCTTCATAGAGCGCAGTGTTCACTTTGAAGAACATAAGTTACTTGATCCACCACAATCCGAAGCAGAAGGTGGCATAAACACTCTTCCATTTCCATTTGATGATGATATTTTGTCTCATGTTTCAGATTCGGATGATGAGGAACAACATCAACATGATATTGATATTGAGGTTGCACCTCATCAGAATCTAAATCCAAATCCATCTCCCATTCCAAATTAGCGGCCTAAGCCTAAATGTGCCCAAAATCTCATTGAAGCAGCCGGGAAAGGTGTCGGTAATCCAGATGATAGAAGAATAACACAGTCCCAGTATCAGAATGAACATGTTGCCCTCTCTCACACAACTTTTCTATCTACATAGTGGTGCAACAAACTTCCATAAAAATGTTACTTGATGATAGTGAATGATCAACAATTTGGCCCTCTGAAGAACAAAATTGATTATTCCATTCCTCCTCCAGAAAGAAGAAACGCAAGCAACATTCATCAGATTGGAAGAAAATTGAGAGGTTCATATGCACAGTCTCAGGATGCTGCTACATAGAAGAACCAAGATACTGCATTGCTGCAGCNGATATCCCTATTTTCCTTAGTTTATTCAGCAGTATTTTATTTTAATTTAGATTGTATGGGTGACTTTTGTCTTGTTTCCAGGGCCCAAGTTGTCCAAAGTTAGGATTGGGGGGGGGTGTTAGGATTAATTAATCCTCCTTTGTCCAATATAGTCTACTTGGTCATTCTGCTTAACTTAAGGAGACATTATTACTGGACTAGAGTGTGGGGAACACATATAGAGGTTATCTGCCACTTACTTCATGTGCATGCATGAGTTTATGTGCCTCTGAGACCAGTCCCTTCATTATAGGATCCCTCTCTAAGTGCCACTAGAAGCCTCCATCAGTTGGTCATGATTGGCAAGTAGCTATGCTAAGTTAACCTCCAGTTACAATAAGTTATATCACTTTCAGTTATCCTAGCACCAGTTTTGCATGCATGCAGGGAGAGTGGTGCATTTTTTCCAGCTACCTCATTAGTTAGCTAATTGTAGATTGATTTAGACATCTGGAGTTAAACTAGTGAACTCTGACAATGGTATAGACACATTGAGTTAGTTATTCAATCAACTTGAGCTAGTAGATCCGAATCCTATCCACGTGCTTCAAATTCTATTTATTGTATAATGATTGTATTATTGATTAATGAATGAAGATTAATGTTGTGATTATCTGAGCAATTCTTGTCCAATTTATCTGAAATTTGTGGCATTAAATATCCTATTCAGTGTACATTCTCTTTGATTATTCCACTGCATAATTCCCTTCCTACAACTTTCATATTTTCCTGTAGATCAATGGTTCAAAAATTTAACATTCCATGGGTCGTTTACATATACTAGGTAGCAATACCAACAACAAATCAAATATTGGGATGCGTATGAGTCATGTACAACATACTACCAATAAGTTGACAATACAAGGTGGAATTTACTTTAGGTGAAGTGCAAGTGGCAGTAAGTTTGATTCTAGACTTAAAGGGAAATGAGGTTGGTTTGCAACCATCCATGTGAAAGAGATGAAGAAGGTCACATGCATACTTTGATTGAGAAAGAATAATTTGGTTTGCAAGATTTGAAGGCAAAGAAAAGAATGCAAATGTCATAAGCCTGTCATTTAAAATTTCTTCTTAAGGTTGGATTTCACATGGGTTAAAAGGTTATGGTCACTACTACTAAGAAAAATGTCATCCACATAAAAAATAAGGATGATGAGATAGTTTCCTACTTTCTTGGTATAGACATTGGGGTTAGAATGACATCTAGTAAATTCAGTGCCAAGGGTAAACCTATCCATTTTGGCATACCAAGCCTGAGGATCTTGCTTAAGTCCATATAGATATTTATCAAGGAAATATACAAGGCTAGATTCATTGTAAACATAGATAGGAGGCTTTTTCATGTAAATTTCTTCTTGCAAATTCTCTTGCAAAAAGGTAAACTTGACATCCAGTTGATGGACCTACCTTTTATGTGAAGCAGTAAGGGAAAGAACAAGGAACATGGAACTCATTTTGGCAACAGGGGAAAAGGTTTCATTATAGTCAATTCCATCAACTTGGAAAAATCCTTTGGAAACTAAGATTGTAACCAATACACATTGTCCATTGACACAATATAATATTACGTCGTAGTCAATGCACTAGAACTTGCCATGAAATTGGGAGCATCCCATATAGGAGAGAGTGGTGTGGGGATGGATAAGGTGGAGTTGTAGTTAGAAGTGCCAACAATTAAGTTGCAGGGCATTTCCAAAGGAAAGGAAAAGCATGAAGAAGTATGGTGTGTCACATGTAGAATAGAAGTCCACCACAAAAATGAATTCCCAACATATAAATATTACTTGACTACAGGAGCTATGAATCCCTTCCCCATAGGAGGAGGGGTATATGGTGTTATATATGCAGAATGGGGAGGAGCCATCCACCACGCACTTGTCCTTTGTTGCTGAAGTATCAAAGCACTGCCAAAAATTTGTTTTGCAATTTTTGTAAGCCTATAGGCCATTATGAAAATTATTGTCTTGCACTCGATCTAATGAAATAACACACATTGGATGCATATAGAATTCAAGGGGAAGCTACATTAGAGAGAAGGACACCCCAAAATAATAATTAAAGGGATCACAATCCAACAGGGAGAGGAGGTTCCAAAAGGTCAGGGAAGAGGAGGAGGATTTGGTAGAGGTAGATTACTAGTTAACTTCTATAATTCTAACCATCCAGGGCACTATGTGTGATACTTTCTGATTCCATGTACAACATACACATATAGTAGACAATTGGATCATGTAATGAAGAGCTTTCCACAACTGATCATGAAATGATAGGAGAAAAGGAGCCAGGGCCAAAATATGTATATGATAGCAGTAGAAGAGCATGACGATCAACCAAGGATAGCAACAGTAACACACTAAGGATAAAGAACATGAATCTATTTTATAGAACAAGAAAATTGAACTGAACAACGCGTTAGAAAAGTATCCCAACCACCTCCAATGTTTGATTCTTGAACTGAGAAGGAAACATACAAGCAAGTAAGGAGGGAGATGATAGAGGTTGGATGCAGAGCATCGACTGCTAGATATTAATTGATATTGAGAGGGGGGTAAATCAATATCAAGCACAACTTTTAAAATTTGAACAAATTTTCACTTTAGAAATCACAAAGCAATCAATAGCATTGATAAACACTATGCGCAAAGTATTTATAAAGAATATTTATATACATAAAATATTTTATTACATGAAATGTTGGGAGACACCAATCTCCAATAATGGTGTGAGAACCTACTCAAAAAATTTACAGACTCCAATCATATAGGAACATCAATTCCCTTAAGCAAGCACCAACTTGTTGTCTACAGGAACCAACCTGTGAGGACACCTATCCTCTGCGCAAGCACCAACTTGTTGTTTACAAGAACCAACTTTTTGTCTACAAGAACCAACTTGTGAGGACACTTATCCTCTGTGCAAGCAATGACTTGTATTTTACAGGAACCAACATGTGAGAACACCAATCCTTTGTCCTTACCCCTTCCTACCTCCCAAGTATAGATATAAATGCAATTCTATTCTACACTTCCTGATATGTTCCCTCATTTATTTTGCAAACTTATCAATACTACTTTTTACGCATACTCTGCTTCACATTGTTTTGCACACTTACTCCTTGTACTCTGTGATATTGTGCACTTTAACAATATACTCTACTGAATTTGTGCATATGACCTTGTTCTCTATTTTCTTTTTATTTTGTTCGCTCAACTCTCTGCTTCTTCTGCGACTACGAATTTGTATATGACTATGTATTGTTATGTCATGCTCCCATTATCAACAAATTTACTATTCTTCCCCGAGTACTTCTCTTCCACTTGCACTCCTCCACATAAAACACATTAAATTATTTTTTATTTATAATTGTTCTAGCACCGACACTTATTTCTTAGTTTCAATTGATTTATACACAAGTAAGGGATTTTTTATGTTCGTGACACCCCTTCTTCCTTTTTTATAGTCAAGTTTACCCACATAACTATCCATGTCTCTTTTTATTTTGTCGGCATATATTCTGCACACTTTGATATATTCATAAATTGCATGGTATTTGTGCAGTAGGAACTCATTATTAATTCTCACATATGCCTTGGTGGAACTTGTGCACATATTCCCTTTTTGGACAAATATTACTTATATACTTATTCAAACTGGATTCTAGACTTCATGCTTCTTATTTGAAATCAATGCCAACCCTAAGTTCAACAATCTCCCCCTTCGGCATTGATGTCAACACCAAGTAAAATTGAGCTCCACCTGAATATGATCTCTTTATCAAAATCATATTTCTCATATCAATATTTATCTCCTTTTCCATTATTCAATTATGTAATTCTCTCCCCCTTTGGCATCAATGGAAAAGGAATGCTTGTTTATCTTCTGTATCACTTGTCTTTGGTAGTCTTTTATCTTGCCATTCTATACTTGTGCAATATTTTTCTTTCTTATTTAGCTTCGCCCCCTGGACTCATGCTTCTATTCCTTCACTGCAACAAAACCCTGTGATTATTGTATCTTTTTGCTTCCTTTTTTTTGTTTAGACCATCTTTCAATGTATTTTTCTTCATTTTTTGGACAAAATGGCGCAATTTCACGGGTTGGTGCTATTTTAGGCATTTTTGCGTCCTTTTTCTAAATCTAGCACAAATTATGGCATAATTTGCACCGGGTTTTGCACCTTGTTATGCGTCATGTTTGCATCAAGTTTTATACCAGGTTTTGAGCCTAGTTTTGTACCTAGTTTTGTGCCTAGTTTGTACATGCCACTCTTGTTGTGCCCACTCTTGCGTCCATGTTTGCCTCCACTTTTACACCGATGTTTTCATCCACTTTTGAATCCTTTTTTACATCCTCTTTTGCATCCACTTCTCCTTCTTTTCTTGCATCCCCTCATGCGCCACGTTTTGCATCAAAGTTTACATCCTATTTTGAGTCTAGTTTTGCATCTAGTTTTGTTTCACCCACTTTCGCATCCACTTTTGCATCCATTTTTTCATCCACTTTTGCACCCACATTTTCATCCCATTTTGCATCCATGTTTACGTATTTTTTTGCATCTACTATTGCATCCACTTTTGGCATGTCCCAATTCACACCATTTTTTGCGCCTACTTTTCCACCCACTTTTGCTTCAACTTTTGCATCCACATTTGCATTTTTTTGCATCCAAGTTTACATTAGTTATTTCATCCATTTTTGCATCCACTATTACATTGGGTTTTGTGTTTGGTGTTAAGTCTACTTTTGCATTTTCTTTTGTTGCATCCAATTTTACATTCATGGTTGCATCCACTTTTGCATCACTTTTTCATCATGTTTTAATTCCATGATTGCATCATTTGTTGCATCCACTTTTGCATCCCCTTTTGCATCTACTTTTGGTGCACCTCGTTATGCACCTACTTTTGTTGCATCCTTTTTTCATCCATGTTTTTATGCACTTTTGCATCATTTTTTGCATCCATGTTTTTATCCGCTTTTGCATCAAGTTTTGCACCTAGATGTTGAATATGGCATTGAGGATAATGATTATGATATTGAGGATGGCTATGATGATGATGATAATGTTGTTGATAATGGAGAGAATGATGACAATAATGACGATGATGATGATGACGATGACAATGATGATGATGATAATAATGGCAATAACGACGTTGACGATGATTATGATGGAAATGAAATGAATGATGATGATGGTGATGATTACAATGACAATGATGATGAATACAATGAGAATGATTTTGTTGATCATATTAAGAAATAAAGTTGTTATTTCTCATGCATAAATCATATGTGTCCTCCATGACCCTTTTCCACTAATCACATCTTTTGGGTAGTTGCTATTTTTTATGCCAAAGGTAATGATGAATAACTGATGACAATGTCAATAATCATGATAATGATGATGATGATGATGTCATGGAAATTGGCGATGATGATGACGTGAATGATGATTATGACAATGATGATGACTATTGTGATAATAATGATGACAATGACAATGATGTCGATGATGATGATGATGATAACCATCATAAATAACATCATCACTGCCATTTTCATCTAGTAGTTCGACGTCATCGTCATTTAAAACACACACTTGCTCTCGCTATCTATTTCCATTTCTCTCTCACTCACCTCACTCTCTTTCTCTCCCCCTATAACACACACTCTCTCTCTTTCTATCTAATTTTCTCTCTCCCTCTCTCTCTAGAATTATCACTCTCCCCCTTCTCTCTCTCTCTACCAATCGATCTCTCCCATAACCACTCCATTGCTACTCCCTCCCCTTATTTCACTACATCTCTCACTCTTATTCACACCCTCTCTGCTTATCCATCCATTTCCTTCCCTTCCTCTCTCTATTTCTCTTTCCCTCTCTCTATTTCTCAATCTCTCTCACACACACACTCTCCTCCTTTATCACTGCCTCTCTCTCTCTATCTCACTCTATTTACCCCTTTATCACTCTTTCTCTCTCTCTCATTCTTTTCTAATCCCTCTCTCTCTATCTCTTCCACAACCACCCCCTTGCTACCCCCTCCCCTTATTTCACTACCTCTCTCACTCTTCTTCCCACCCTCCCTACTTGTCCATTCGTCTCCTTTCCTCCCTCTATATCTTTCTCTCCCCTCTCTCTCTCTCTCTCTCTGTATCTCTCTCCCCCCCTATATCACTCTCCCTCTCCTTCTCTTTCTCACTATCTTACTATCTCTCTCTCTCCCCCCCCACCCCTCATGCTTTGCCAATCCCTTACACACTCCCTCCCTCTCTATCTTTCTCAATTTCATTGTTTACACTTTCTTTAGATTCTCTTTGCACATTAACTTTCACGCCAAGGCATGAATACCCTTCAAAGAACCGCCCTTCCATGATAAGGATTTCTGTATGCCCTATCATCATTAGAGATATGGGATTTTTCCCTTTGCTTTTCATGTGTGTCTGCAACTAAACTTGCGACTATATAATTCCCTTTAAAGATTTATAACAAGCCATTTGGTTTTTGGGTGGAGTGGCACTATGGTACTCTCCATATTTTTTGGGCAGAGTGGCACTATGGAATTCTTCAACTTTTTTATGGCTAAGGACAATGAATTCTCCTTACTTCAGACCTCATGCTTGAGAGGGGATTGAGGGTTAATAAAGAAAAGAGACCCACTTACACTATACAACTCTACTATTAAATTTTATAATATAAGTATCTTGGTGGGATTTTGGGGAAAGGAGGAATTATCAAATAATACTCAGTGATTAAACAAATGTTTAGTTAAGCTATGCTTAGTATATTTAGACATTTTTTTCATTTTCAAATTAATAGAAAATGAATTAATAAGTGAATAAGTTTATTTTTTTACAAGTCATGGTTCATTGGTGGGGCTAGATGGATTTCATTCCATCCACCTAGGTTCAATTATGTTGAGACATATTCTAGCTTAGATGTCCATCTAAAAATTTACAATATAAATAATACTTAACTCTAATATAATATTTTGAGAGATAAATGATTATGTAATGCTTAATAAGTGAAAGTTTTTTTTAATAATATTTAGTTATATATTATACTTTCTTATAATTTTGAACACACTTATTAATTTCTTCAATTTTTATAAAAAGTAAATTAACAAGTAAATAAACTATTTTTTTTAACAAAATAATTTTTTATTTTTACTATGTTTTTGTTTTCAAATTCCAACATTACAAAATTGTTTAAAATTAATAAAAAATTGAAATTCTATATAACATTAATTAAATAAAACTATAATTTACAACAACATTTGTATTAAATTTTAAAATTGATCAAATAGAAAACACAAATTTCCATATAACAAGAATTAAATCATTTTCAACAACATTTCTATTCAATTTAACTCTAATTTACATCAATATTTCTATTAAAAATGATCAAAAGAAAATTCCATATTTCTATTAAATTTTAAAAATTTAATTAGGAGGCCCATTTTTGAGTTGAAATTTCCTTTAATGTACCAAATATATAATATCTTCCTAAGGTGGGTATACCCATGCTCAGTAGTAAACAAGAATGACCACAAAAAATACATAGGGGATCCATGTAAGAAAAGCCTCAAATAAAAATGTACAATGAGTTGAGATTTCATATGCTTAGCTAGATATCATTAGTGTTTAATCCAAATTCACAACAGTAGCATATGCAGAATCACTGAAAGAAACACAATCACAAGATAGACACAGATTTATCCTGGGAAAGCTTCAAGGGGAAGAAACCCAAAAAAAAAACTTTCTCTATATAGATGCATAAGATAAAACCCTAAAACAGGGGATACATCTCCTTGCCGGCATATCTCTCTTTCTCTCCTATGTGCTATACACAAGCGAGTGTGTGTTCAAATGAGAAACACAGTTCCTATATTTATACTCTTTCTTGTCATTTGAATTTTACCCTAACAAGTCAGCCCCACTATGTGTCTAGAACAAGTAAGCCTTAAGCGTGTGAGTTGTATCGAGCAATTTATTTTTGAATTATTTATGGACAATGATTTATAAATAGCAAAATCCAAAAAGTAAATCAAATCAAATCAAAAAACTGATGAAATCTGCGATAATTTTTTTTTAAATCGAATTAAATATAAAAGTTGATAGGACGATTAAATCGAACTTCGATGAAGAATGAATTTGAACTGAATTATTTAGCATAGAAAATGGACGGCGACCACGTTGAATTAACAATTGTAAATCATGCATATCCTTGAAAAGCAGATTGCCATTTCTCACAAGAAACTGAATTAATTAGCATAGAAAATGGACCGCGACCACGTTGGAATTAACAATTGTAAATCATGCATATCCTTGAAAAGCCGATTGCCATTTCTCACAGGAAAGCCAGCCGGTAGAGACAGTAAGGGCCGGTGCAGTAAATGAGTCGACAAACAAACAAACAAATAAACTGCCCAGTGCCCACGACTCATATTCCTTCATGACTAAACAAACAAACCGCCCATGTCTACGTCAGATGGCAATATTTGAATTCCAGGCAGCCTAATTGGAGTGGGGGATTTACAAACATTGCAACTTAATTTCTAAATACAACCCCACGCGCAGTCCTTTCTTCCATTAAATTTAGCAGGTGATAGTAATTTAATGTCCGCTAACTTGATATACAGGATATGGAAAGATTCAGATCTGTTACATTGTCGACTCAAACGCGTTGAAATGGTGAAAGTTTGGCAGAGTTTATTGAAATACATTTTGAAGACCATTAACCAGTTTAGAAAAATGATTGCGGTTGCAAGTTTATTGTTTGCTCGTGGATCTCAACTTCAAATCCAATTGTATAAACAAGTTTATTGTTTATTATTGGATGTCACTATTTTGAAATCCAACCGCAAGAAATGACCAATGACCAGCATTTTGTAGCAGAAAGATGATTGCTGTTACAAGTTGATTGTTGGTTCTTGGATCTCAATATCTTGAAATCCAACGGCATAAGCAAATTTCCATGAGATTGGTGACAATAACAATATACTTGAGTGTGAGAGATCGCGAGTCACATGTAAAAATCGGTATAAACTTTAAAATGGCTATTTCAATTCAAGAAAATGTTGATTGTAATGAGATCGCACAAATCATAGAATCCCAGTTTCAGCTAATCACAAAATCGCGTGCCAAACGTTATATGCTACGACAATATCAACCATTTGAAAATTGATTCAGAGTATCATTATTTAGTGCCTCTTTTGCAAACTTTCGAAACGGCTGGCTGTAATGGAAGAGTCGAGTGAGTTAAGCAGTGAGTAGCTGCTGAAACGGATTGCAGAGAAGTGATGACTGGAGGCGCAGTGGGGACTGTAACTGCAACTGTAGAGTTCAGCTGCAGATTATCCAGACCATTAGCGAGGGGACCCACCGATTGAGAAGTAGAAGAGCCCGGACATATCCCGGGGATCTTCACAAAATCAGGAAGCGGGGCTGTCAAGAGCAGCGTCTGTAGCAACGGCCCGGCCTCCATGACGGCCTGCAAAAACTTTCCTCTCTTGGGCCAGAGGGCGCTCTCAAGCTCCACAGAATCAGCTGGCAGCGGATCTGTCAAGTACTGCAGCGTCTGTAACAACGGCCCGGCCTGCAAAAACTTACCTCTCTTGGGCCAGGTACTGCTCTCACTCAACTCAAGCTCGGCCTCAACTGGTTCTGTCAGATGGGTTGTCATGGTGCACCGGAAATGCTCCTGCTGCAAGGATTTTTGTTGTTCTATGAGATTCGAACAGTGAAAGTCTCGTCGGTGGGTCGGATCAGTTCAAATGGGTGGGAATTCCAGCAGAATTATTGTTCCTGGCCTTTAGGTTATTTTTATCTTTTCTTCCTTTTCCACCCAACCAAACAATTAGACAAGCCTGATGGGGCAAGAGCATAAAAATAAATCAACAGAGTCCTGCCTGCCTAATTTCTGTAGAACAAAATAGTAAATCATTCTGAATAGACATTTAAAAAGAAATCAAATTACAATACAGGCTTGCCGCAGTAATGTTTCCGTACCTCTGGTATGAAGCTCTAAAGATACAGGAATTGACAGCAGCGGGCTCTTTCACGTCCAACACTTGTTTTCATAAACCCAAAATCAAGAAAACCAAGAAAATAATTTGACAGGACGGGGACAATGGCAAGAATGTGAAATCCAAGAAGTGAAGAAATAGGTTAACATCACGAGACCATTTTAATGCGTACCGCTAGAAATGTGCTGGAATCCATTGTGGAACCGTCCTTCTAGAAATGATATGTTGACCTCGATGCCCATCAAAATGTAATCTTATTTTATTTTTAAAGTTCTTTTTCTATTTTAGAACATGACATAAATCCAGTGAATGACATTATATTTATCTTTTATAATTATTATAATTTCATATTATATGATATATTTTATAATTATTATAATTTCATATATTATCTGATAATAATTTCATATCTCATAATTGTTATTATAAATTATATTTTAAGTAAATTAACTATGAATGCCATATCATTTCATATTACTATAATTTTTTTTTAAATCATGTGGAATCCATTATATTTATGTTATCTTATAATATAATTTTATATTATTTTAATTTTGTTTTAAATCAATTGAAACTTATTATATGTATATTATATTTTATAATTATTATAGTTTTTAGGTATATAAACGTTTTTATTTGATAATTATAAAAAAAAAAGAATATAAAAAATAACTAAAAGAATGTGAATAATAATTGAGAGAAGAATGGAGATGATAAAAGATGTAGCTAGTGGGCATGGATAACTCAAAATTGAACATGTTTAACCAGAAGAATATGAGGAATGAAAAAATATTTACAAAGTTCTTCCCTTCCATAACTATATAACTAGGAACAACCATATTAATAAGATTAATATGTTCCATTGATAATGTTTCCTTAAAAATGTTTTTTACTAATATGTTAACTTGTTGTCTATTAATGTTCACTCAATGTTCACATAATGCTACCTGAAATGAAAAGTTTATTGAATCTAATAATTTTTTATTACCATGTTTTAATTACCGCGTTCATTTAAATTTGATTTATTAGTTGTATCAGTATTGGAGATAACCAATAGTTATTTAATATAACTACGATTAGAGTTGAAGTTAAGCTAATAATTATTTAAAAGTTAATATATCAACACTTTCACTTCAAATAAAAGTCCTAATTGGAGTTGAAGTTAAGCTAATAGTTATATCTATTAATTGAATAGTCAAAGTTGAACTTTAACTTTTTCAACTATGATGACACACTTATAAAATGTTAACTAAGCTATTTTTGACTTTTTTGAAATTGTTAATTTCAAATTTTGAACAAAGCTCATAGAATCAATCTAAACATTACACTTGTCTCATTCCCATCCATAGATGAAAAAACATAGATGGTAGTCCACCCCAAAATTCTAAGATATATATATCTATTGGTGTACAGATATAAACGATGTAATTAACTAGATGCTTAGCTGCTAGATGGAGGGGTTTATTAGGAGTTTGGTGGAGTTTATTAAAAGTTACTCCTAGATCCCAATTGTACTCGATTAAGCCTTAAGCGATTAGATTTGAAGTTAAGCTAATAGTTGTAAAATCACTGGAGTTAAGCTAATAGTTGTATCTAACAACTAATTTAAAAGTTAATATATCATCAATTGCACTTCAAGTAAAAGGTCATGATTGATGTTGAAGTTAAGATAATAGTTGTATCAAGAAATGGAATTAACCCATAGTTGTATCTATTAATTGAATAGTTGTATCTAATAATCGAATAGTTAAAGTTGATGTTTAATTTTTCCAACTATCACGAATTGTACAAATATTTTTCTATTTTTTTTAATTTATTAATTATGAATTTTGGAAGATACACATAGAATCAATTTAGATAGTTCATTATCATCCATACATGAAAAAAAAAGATAGTAATCCACCCCAAAATTCTAAGATATATACACCTATAAACGTAAATATACTTGTATATATTATATGGTAACTACTTGAGGAAATATGTTATGAAAAGGAAAAGAAATGTTACATAATGACCCTCCATGCCCTTTAAATAGAGATCATCGACATTAGGGGAGTTTTGAAGTCTAAAATGGACATCATAAGGGAAATAATAAAATAAGAGTTATAATAATAAAGTAAAGTTGTAAATTTTGGAGTGGAAAAAGAAAAGCTACTTTTTCTTATTGTATGTTTTACATATCTCTTTATCAGTTCACCCAAATTTCAAGTTTGGGACTTCTTGGGTGCAGAATTTAATTTTGCATCCAATTCATACCCACGCTGCATAATTTTGAGGTACCCACGACATCAAAAAATGAAAATTTCAATAAATAAAAAAACATATTTTGATATTAAAATACATTTTTTTATTGAAATTTTCTTTTTTTGGTGTCGTGGGTACCTCAGAAGTATGCAGTGTGGCTATGGGTTGGATGAAAAATTAGTCTCCAAACTCGAAATTTGGGCTAAGACATAAAGAGATATGTCAAAAATACGATAGGAAAAAATAGTTTTTTTCTTTTCTTTTTTCCTCCATTTTTTTACAAATTGTACCCTTATTGTTGACATCACCATCTTGAATCCTATTGTGTTCTTACAAACTAAATTTTAATGGTACAATTTCTGTTTTGAGACTCATTTTTTTACCTCAAAACTCCCCTAATGACCAATCGGGTGCTAATCCACAATAAATAACTGTTAATATCAAGGTGAAGGTGGACCGTTAGATCACTGTGTGTTTAGAACATATCATGACCATGTGATTACATAAGTACATATGCATACTAATGTATACTAAAGAAAGACACTTTATCAAAAGACACATTATACCAAGTTGATCTTAACTAACATTTAAGTGTCTAAATACCCTAACATCCCTCCTTAAAAAGAAATTCAGATGGGATTGAAGGATTTACAAAAATGACACAATAGGAGAATGAAGGAGGAATTAGAGATTATTCCCCCTTGATGGAAAATTCTTAAACTCCTGACATAGATCGAATTTTAGAAAACTTTACTTTTGTAAGAGACTCTGAATATTTATGCAACTTGATCATTTATAGGGGAAAAGAGCACTTCAAGAAGGCGATCTTGAATAATATTTCTAAGAAAGTGAATATGTAGCTCAATGTGTTTGTTAGATAATGTTGAATTGGATCTTTCATGATCTTGAAGGCACTCTAATTGTCACACCAAAGGGTAGTCAAATGTTGTTGCTCAAACTCAAACTCTGGAAGGATCTTTCAAGGTCACAAAGCTTCTTGACTTGCATTAATTCCAGCTCAATACTCTACTTTTGGTGAAGAAAGAACAAGAGCTTGTTGTTTCTTACAAGCCTAAGTGACAGGTGTAGAACCTAGACTAAAAACATACTTGTAGTAGACTTTTGGTCATCAAGGTCATTGACCCAATCTAAATCAGTGAAACCAAGCAACAAAGGAGTGCCCCTTGAATTGTAATGAATCCCAAACTAAAATGTACGAGATATATTAAAGTATATTTTTTGTTGCTTTCCAATGACTTCCATGTTAGGATTAATTAATCCTCCTTTGTCCAATATAGTGTATTTGGTCATTTTGCCTAACTTACAGAGACATTATTACTGTACTAGAGCATGGGGAACACATATGGAGGTTATCTACCACTTACTGCACGTGCATGCATGAGTTTATGTACCTCTGAGACTAATCCCTACATAACAGGAGCCCACTCTGAGTGCCACCAGCAGCCTCCATTAGTTGGTCATGGTTGGTAAGCAGTTATGCTGAGTTAACCTCCAGTTACAATCAGTTAGACCACTTTTAGTTAGCCTAGTGCTTGTTTTGCATGCATGCAGGAAGAGTGGTGCCTTTTTCCCACGTACCTCATTAATTAACTGATTGCAGACTGATTTAGACATCTTGACTTAGACTAGTGAGCTCCGACAATGATTTAGACACACTAAGTTAGTTATTAAGTAAGATTGAGTTGGTAAATTCGAATCCTATCCACATTATTCGAATTCTATTTATTGTATAATCATTGTATTATTGATTAATGAATGAAAATTAATGTTGTGATTATCTGAGCAATTCTTATCCGATTTATCTGAAATTTGTGGCATGAATTTCCTGTTCAGTGTACATTCTCTTTGATTATTCCACTGCATAATTAC
>LPNX010929033.1:144184-194604 GCA_001517045.1 Pseudotsuga menziesii | reverse complement strand
AACAATCAAACAATACCATGTAACAACTTATCTCCCTTTGAAAACTGTATATAATCAACAATGTTTTCAATCTCTAATAACTGTATATAATCAACAATGTGTTCAATCATCGGAGATAGCAGGTAAGACGAGTATTGTGGCTAAAAGGTGCAGCTTGTGAATAGGTGATATAAGTTGATACTAAGATGACCTGAGAATCAATGATCACAATACTGCTTTGATGTTATAAAAGAAGCGAACATACCAGGTATATTAAGTCAGGGTGCATAATCTCCTTTTACAACAATAAGACTTTGCATATATACAATGCTTAAACTTAAGTGGGGATATGTAACTTCTATCAAATACTAAAAGCACAGTGCAAGCAAGACAAAAGAACAACCAGCAAGCAAGACAACCATCCACAGTAGCATATAATAAAAACAAACTAATTTCTTGTTTTTCACTCCAGAGATTTTCAAAATTTGAAAGGAGTTTGTTCACCTCATTTTAATACAAGAGAACTAACACACACTATAAACTGTTATTCGAATTATCTTGCCATAAATAGACTTGAGACCATCAATACTTTACCATAAGACAGAAAAGTAAAAGAACAATCATATATACAATGCTTAAACTTAAGTGGGGACATGTAACTTCTATCAAATACTGAAAGCACAGTGCAAGCAAGACAAAAGAACAACCAGCAAGCAAGACAACCATCCACAGCAGCATATAATAAAAGCAGACTAATTTCTTGTTTTTCACTCCTTCAGAGATTTTCAAAATTTGAAAGGAGTTTGTTCACCTCATTTTAATACAAGAGAACTAACACACACTATAAACTGTTATTCAAATTATCTTGCCATAAATAGACCTGAGACCATCAATACTTTACCATAAGACAGAAAAGTAAAAGAACAATCAAACGATACCACTTTACCATAAGAATGATAAGTAAACGATACTAAGATGACCTGAGAATCAATGATCACAATACTGCTTTGATGTTATAAAAGAAGCGAACATACCAGGTATATTAAGTCAGGGTGCATAATCTCCTTTTACAACAATCATAGACTTTGCATATATACAATGCTTAAACTTAAGTGGGGACATCTAACTTCTATCAAATACTGAAAGCACAATGCAAGCAAGACAAAATAACAACCAGCAAGCAAGACAACCATCCACAGCAGCATATAATAAAAACAGACTAATTTCTTGTTTTTCACTCCTTCAGAGATTTTCAAAATTTGAAAGGAGTTTGTTCACCTCATTTTAATACAAGAGAACTAACACACACTATAAACTGTTATTCGAATTATCTTGCCATAAATAGACCTGAGACCATCAATACTTTACCATAAGACAGAAAAGTAAAAGAACAATCATATATACAATGCTTAAACTTAAGTGGGGACATGTAACTTCTATCAATTACTGAAAGCACAGTGCAAGCAAGAAAAAAGAACAACCAGCAAGCAAGACAACCATCCACAGTAGCATATAATAAAAACAGGCTAATTTCTTGTTTTTCACTCCTTCAGAGATTTTCAAAATTTGAAAGGAGTTTGTTCACCTCATTTTAATACAAGAGAACTAACACACACTATAAACTGTTATTCGAATTATCTTGCCATAAATAGACCTGAGACCATCAATACTTTACCATAAGACAGAAAAGTAAAAGAACAATCAAACGATACCACTTTACCATAAGACTAATAAGTAAAAGAACAATCAAACAATACCATGTAACAACTTATCTCCCTTTGAAAACTGTATATAATCAACAATGTTTTCAATCTCTAATAACTGTATATAATCAACAATGTGTTCAATCATCAGAGATAGCAGGTAAGATGAGTATTGTGGCTAAAAGGTGCAGCTTGTGAACAGGTGATATAAGTTGATACTAAGATGACCTGAGAATCAATGATCACAATACTGCTTTGATGTTATAAAAGAAGCGAAAATACCAGGTATATTAAGTCAGGGTGCATAATCTCCTTTTACAACAATAAGACTTTGCATATATACAATGCTTAAACTTAAGAGGGGACATCTAACTTCTATCAAATACTGAAAGCACAGTGCATGTCGAACAAAGACATGGCACAATGATTTGAAGGAGTCAAATTCACAATGGTAACAAGAACAAAGCATGGTAAGAATTGATAAGAAACGAGATGAGGGGTGAGAATAGGGTTTTTCCACTTTTAAGCTAAGAAGATTTCAAACTGAGAACGATGATCGTTGAGGCCTCTAATTAATTCCTTAGAAAAACAAATGCTCTATTCTGAATATCAGTTTGATATTATTGCCAACTACTATCGAAATAAAGAGAGCAATCAACTGGAAACAAATGTAAGAAGACATGTTTGGAAACTAAAGAATGATTTACATGTATAGATGTTAAGGGACATAATAGGGCGAGCCTGAAGTAGACACTTTCTCAAGAATTTAATTGATGATTTCCAAGAACAAATACTCAGGCATTGGCATCAATCATTTAGAGTATAAACTCATGCTTTGTATAAATAGAAGTCTTACTATCAAATCAAGTAGGACTTTTCCAAGAGATAAAGCTGGGTCGAAAGGGATATTGGGTTAAAAGAGTGGGTATTAACAAACTGGAGGAGAATACAACCAATGGGTCATAGGGTTGAGTGAGGCATTTGAAATATCGAACCTTCTTGTGTATTTTAGTTCAGACCTGGCCACTCATCAAATGACGGTGAGTATAAGAACTCGAATTGATAACTGAGGACAAAGACGAGTCGGGTTCAGCCCTTTAATTTCGAACACAAAGTATCCAAGTTTTTTCAACAAAGGAACAACTGGGCATATATATTTTTAAAGACTGAATATGCTCATTATTCTCATGGTGAAAATACTGGAATATAGCAGAGGTAGGAAATAACTTGGGTAAACCTTTGTTCTACTCACCTAACCTCGGCTAAGTTGGGCTATGGGGTATAGAGAGAAGGCACGTATTAAGGCGCTGAAAATACTGGAGTATAGCAGAGGCAGGAAATAATTTGGGTGAACGAAGTATGGAAACTAGCTGGGAAAACACAGATTCAATTAAAGTACTTGCAAATCATAAACAGTCAAACCATAAAGTATCGATTTGTGCTTACCTCGTACAAGAAATCCTACTAAAGCTCATTTGCTCAGGCCTTCCAACTACTAAACTCATCCCAGATTCGAGTGATGCAATGTCTAGTGCTTAATGTAGGCAATATTCTATCAATTGTGTTTTTTGTGCAGAGTTCTAGCCAGAGGAGGGTTCACAGAGCATAAATGGCAGAATAAGGAGGAAATTCGTTTAGCATCAAGTAATTAAACTATATTGTAAATGTAATAGGTATGAAGTGAATGCTAAATCAGAACCCTCAACACCTGGAGCAGTCTTGGAGAATTCACAGTACTATTGTACATCCACCGACGTCAGCTTGTGTGAAACAGCTGGCACCCCTCCCTGAGATTAGCATGCATTATGTTTAATAGTTTGTTATGATGTATTTGGTAAAACTAGCAGGTAATAAAAATCCCAAGAAATTTAAACAGGGAAACAATACTTCAATGACAGGAAATAGGTAAGAACATTTTAGCTGTGTTCCAAATAAGCAACATGGAGCTGCTACGGACAAAATCTGGAGCCTCTGGCTTCTTTGATTGGATGTTTACACAAATATATTCAACTCCAATACACTTCTTTCACATCTATGGAAAAGCATTTTGTCCAGAACATATCACATGATAATGAAGAATCCATTCTCACAGTCCCAGATACGTCCACCATTTGTGTTAAAATCTACACTATTGAACGTCCATTCAATTTGAACATCAAAATCATTTCAGACTGATTGGATATAAACGAGCACATTAACTCAAATAAGGAAAAAAAATAACGTCAAGCCAAGATATAAAATTTGAACATTGCATACCAATGTGAAAATATAGCAAAATTCATACTTTTGTCGAAGCACATCAAATAAAGATATTAAAGCTGTGGTAGCAAAAAATTTAAAGGACCTCAAAGTACCCAAAACATCTTCATTAGGAATGATGAAGAATTTGATAAATAAATTCTAACTGAAACACAAGTAAACGTGCAATACAAGAAACAGAACTTAAGCTGGGGCAGCCAAATGCTGCAAAATCACATTTCTCATTCAGAAAACAACATTTAGCCGAGGATAGAATTTCTAATAATTTAAATATAATGGGGCTTATCTGCAGCAACCAAAACTCTGAAAGTTTGCCTTCAGGGGATTAGAGCTTTCGCAACAAATGAAGGCCCAAATTTGTCCTTATATGTGTATGCCAAGATTATACACCGTGCTACTGCATTTTCAGATCCTTAAGCTTGGCCTCTAAATCACCATCACTGTCACTGCTCTCATTTCCATCATCATCCTCATCCCCATCCCCATCCTCGCCCTCATAGTCATCACCTTCGCCCTCTGCATCATTATCTTCCAAAGATCCAAGCACAGAAACACCCTTGACACTTCTTCTCAGCACATCTTTAACAACAACAATTCCTTCTTCCGAAATGCAGTATCCATCAATATTCAGCAGATCAAAGTTGGGCTTATTGATCACAGACTCAGCTGCAACCTTCGCCCCTTCTGCGCTGATGAAATTTGAACTCAAATCAAGTTCCTTCAAATGCTCATGGCCTTCCACAACTGCTCCACAGATCACAATAATTCCCTCGTCCTTGAGATCATTCTCTGACAAAACTAACTTTGTAAGCATTTTTTTCAAACCAAGGCACTCTACCAAAGCCGGAGCTGCTTTAGCAGTAAATTCATTGCCTGCCATCTCGAGAACCTTGAGGGATGGAGCCCCTTCCTTGAGGCTGTTGGCAAGAGCTATTGTCCCCTTATCCTAAAAACCAAGATAGCTCAAGTAAGCCTCTGTGAGACCCAAATGGCCTGAAAGGGCTTTGCTCAAAGCAACCCCGCACTTCTTCCCAAACATGTTATCCCTTAAATCCAACTTCTTCAATTTATCACCTGCTCCTAGAGCTTCTGCTAGAGCTATACCACCCACAGCACAAACCCTAGTAGATGAGCATCTGAAATCCTCCAACGCAGTGCAGTTCCTAACAAGCCCTGAAAGCGCCTCTGCCCCTTCATCCCCTGTCATATTATTATGGAAATGCAGAACCCTAAGCCTCTCAATGGAGGGCAGAAGCTCACAGATGGCTCTAGCAGCCTCCACAGAGATACCATTGTTCATAAAATACAGTTCCTCCAATGTTTTCTGAGATTTTAACAGAGACCCAAAAGCCCTAACGCCCTTCTTACCCAGTGCATTGTCAGAAAGATTCAAGGTCCTCAATACACACCCTTGTAAAATGGATGAAAATATGGCCATTACCTGAAGGGCCTCGTCCTCGCCTCTTCCTGCGATGAAATCTGAAAGATCAACATCAGTCAGATTACTCTGAACTTCTATTAAGATTCTCTCTCCAACACGAGCAGCATCGAGACCAAAGCTTTTGTTGTTGAAGCATATATTGGTATAACCATTCCCTTCCTCTGCTAACGGCCTCAGGAGCTCCTCAGCAAACGAGCTCGCAGGCACAGACACGCAGGCAAGGCTCGGAGGACTCGACATAGCTCGCAGGCATAGGCACGCAGGCAAGGCTCAGAGGACTCGTGAACGGCTCAGGCCAAAAATTTGAATAAAACGTGCCCCAGCATATTGCATATTTAAATAGTAAAAAAAAAACCCTAATTACCCCTAATATACCCCCAATATATTAATTTTTAATTTTTTAATTTTAACCCCCCCAATATGAACGGACGTGATATCATATTGGTCCCTAGGTGACGCCCCCGTGATAATTACAGGGATGATTTTAAGGAACCATACTTATTTAAAAGTGTATAAATGTTGGCGAATCTTACCAATTGTTAAAACGCCAACTATTAAATGTTAGGTGATATTTTTCAAAAAATGTTTTAATTTCCAAGGATTTTATATCGTTTATATAATAATTTGGCAATTTTTAGGGTGAAAAAAGTTTACCCCATCAAAATTGGGCAAAACAGGGGTTCAAAAACTGCAAAAGGACGAATCTTTTTTTGGAGAAAAACATGGAAAAATAACCCATTGGGTTAAACTTTGCTCCTAAAATTATCCTTGCATGATTCCCTTCCTACAACTTTCATATTTTCTTGTAGATCAATGGTTTACAAATTTAACATGGTATAATATCCTTGTTCATGCTAGCAGTAAGTCTTGTTCGATCTCCATTTTGCACCAGAAGCAACTGATTTTCCAGATAAATCCTGCAATGTTTTCCTTGCTAACTTTGGATTCGTCTAAAGAAGTCTATGCAGGTGTGACAGACTCTGAGAATGTGCACATGTCAAGGTGGAAAGGCTTATACTAACATATGATTGTGAATTGAATTGGTTATGCAGTGTTATTTGCAGGTATCTATGTAGCTTCTCAAGGAATTGACTAATCATCATACATAAAGATGGATAATTATTCAGCTCTCGTGCCTCGAATCCTTACACCTTTGAATTGTTCTGATTGGAGGGCATATTTGCAGGTATCCTTGCGCAAGCTAAGCCTTTATAGGATGACAATGGGTAGAGACACTGATTCCCAACAATATGTTGAGAAGAACAACTTTTTGAAACGGCTTGATGAAGCCTTCGACTTCATGTTCTCTCACATCTCCCAAGATATTTTGTTCCATCTTGAGGGACTAAGGAATTTGAAGGAATCTTGGGAAAAGCTTGAATCTTTGTTTGACAAACAAGATGAGCTTAGAGGGCATATTCTGGAGAATGAGCTGATTATAGTACATCCCAATAGTTTCGAGACTATTCAACAATTCTTTACAAAGTACAAAACACTAGTACTATAATGCAAACAATGTGGAATAGAGAGGAAAGATGAGCATCTTATTTTGTCAGCACTGAGCAAGCCTGGCTCATAATACTTAGTCTTTGTCTTTACATTCAATTTTGGAAGAGCTTCCATCCATAATTGGAAGATGCCTTATCTAGATGCTTTTGTTGAGTCCTTGATACAAGAGAAAGATAAATTGGTTCAAATGGGAGTGATTTATACCTCCACGAATCAAGCACTCTTTGTAGGAGACTTAAACAACACACAATCAAGAGGGAAGCACAAAGGGAGGGAGACCAAAAAATTTAATTCAAAGCCAAAGGAGAATCGGAAATATTCTAATGGAGCCTCGAGTTCCATGAAAAAGAAGAAGTTCGAGCAGACTAAGTGTCCATACTATATGAGAGGCTTTCATCTGGAGAGCCAGCGCATGAAGAAGACCATCGACCAGTTTTCAACACTCCTTGAACAAAACAATATTTCCCTTCCATAAGGAGAAAATAAGTCTAATGTTGGACAACCGAAAGAAGATTACGAGAGGTGCCATGCCTTGAAGGCAGGCTTCACTCTGTCAAAGGATTATTTTATAGACTCCGGAGTATCCAACCACATGGCTGCCTCCAGGGAATTCTTCACCACTTTGAATCTCTGAGGAGGATCTAGCATTCATATGGGAGATGACTCTCAAATCCCAGTTGTTGGGAGAGGTTCTATTAAAATTGAGCATGGTGAATTCAAGAATGTACTCTATGTGCCCTCTCTTGCAACAAATTTGTTGTCTATTTATCAGATGCCTCATACGGGCTCTCCCAAGAGAGTTACATTCGACTCTGATAGAGTAGAGATCACTTAATCATCTACTGGAAATCTCATAGCGAAAGGGTTTGCTAATCATGCCTCCAAGGCATATGAATTCTCCCATTTAATGCTTGCTTCATATCCAACAACTTTATTGACTCATGCATATAACACAAGTAAGTTGTGGCATGAGAGATTTGGGCATCTTAATTTCAAATATCTCCAGCAACTTCACAATGACAAAATGGTTGAGGGATTTCCACTCATCCAAACTTAAGATGGAGTATGGCCTGGTTTCCTGGTAGGTAAGCATCTAGAGAAGAGATATGAAGTTGGGAAGGAAACTAGAGATGTCTCTACACTTGATATGATACACAGTGATGTCTCAGGACCAATGCCTACAACATCAATCAATGGATCCATGTATTTTCTTACTTTTATTGATGATTGCTCAAGGTTTTGTTGGGTATATTTTATGAAGCAGAAATCAGAGGTATTCGAAACTTTCAAAGTTTTTAAAGCCTTGGTTGAAAATTGCTTTGGAAAGAATATCAAGTCCATTAGATTACATAATGGGGGTGAGTATGCTAAGAGAGATTTCCAGCTATTATGTGAATCAGAGGGGATTCTAATGGAACACTCAGTTCCAGACACACAACAATAGGATGGTGTGGCTGAGAGGAAAAATAGATCATTGAAGGAGATGACAACATGTATTCTCCAAGAAAAGAATCATCCTCCTTCTCTTTGGGATGAAACTTTGAAACTGTGCTTCATAAATTCAAAATAGAGTGCCTCACAAATCAGTGATTGGGGCCACTCCTTTCGAAGCACTATTGGGTCATAAGCCTGAAGTCTCTCGCTTGATATTTTTTTGTTCCAAAGCTTGGGCTAGAATTCTTGTGGACAAAAGAAAGGCCTTCCAATCCCAGTGTAGTGTAGTGAATGCATACTGTTGGGATATGTTGAAAACGCAAAAACATATAAATTGATAGAACTTGCAACTAGGAAGTGCTTCATAGAGTATAGTGTTCACTTTGAAGAAAATAAGTAACTTGATCCACCACAATCCAAAGTAGAAGGAGACATAAACACTCTTCCATTTCCATTTGATGATGATATTTTGTCTCATATTTCATATTCAGACGATGAAGAACAACACCAACATGATATTGATATTTAGGTTGCACCTCATGAGAATCTAGATCCAAATCAAGCTCCCATCCCAAATTAGTGTCCTAAGCGCACTGGAAATGGTCATAATCACTCATACTCAAAATTCGTAACCTTGATAGATCATCCATTATTAACGATGAAATTTGACATCGTCTTACTCGTCAACTTTTTTCTTAAATTTCTGTGATATTGGTGACAATAGATTTGAGTGAGACAGATCATGAAATTTCCATGAGATTGGTGACAATAACATATTGAGTGCGAGAGATCGTGAGTCACATGTCAAAATCGGTATAAACTTTAAAATGGGTATTCAATTCAAGAAAATGTTGATTGTAATGAGATCGCAGAAATCATATAGAATCCCAGTTTCAGCTAAATCTTTATCTATTTTAATACCACTGATTCTATTGATTATGATCACAAAATCGCGTACCAAACTTATGCTACGACAATATCAACCATTTGAAAATTGATTCAGAGTATCATTATTTAGTGCCTCCTTGCAAACTTTCGAAACGGCTGGCTGTAATGGAAGAGTCGAGTGAGTTAAGAAGCGGGTACCTGCTGAAACAGATTACAGAGAAGTGATGACTGGAGCAGTGGGGAGTGTAACTGCAACTGTAGAGTATCCAGAGCATTAGCGAGGGGACCCACCGATAGAGAAGTAGAAGTGCCAGGAGATATCCCGGGGATCTCCACAAAATCAGGAAGCGGGGCTGTCAAGAGTAGCGTCTGTAGCAACGGCCCGACCTCCATGACGACCTGCAAAAAAATTCCTCTCTGGGGCCAGAGGGCGCTCTCAAGCTCCACCTAATCAGCTGGCAGTGGATCTGTCAAGTACTGCAGTGTCTGTAATAGCGGCCCGACCTGCAAAAACTTACCTCTCTCGGGCCAGGTACTGCACTCACTCAACTCAAGGTCGGCCTCAACTGATTGAGTCAGATGGGTTGTCATGGTGCACCGGATATGCTCCTGTTGATCGGATTTTTGTTGTTCTATGAGATTTCGAATAGTGAATGTCTCGTTGGTGGGTCGGATCAAGTCAAATGGGTGGGAATTCCAGCAGAATTATTGTTCCTGGCCTTTAAGTTATTTTTATCCTTTCTTCCTTTTCCACCCAACCAAACAATTAGACAAGCCTGATAGGGTAAGATCATAAAAATAAATCAACAGAGCCCTGCCTAATTTCTAGTAAATCATTCTGAATAGACATTTAAAAAGAAATCAAATTACAATACAGGATTGCCGCAGCGATGTTTCCGTACCTCTAGTATGAAGCTCTAAAGAAGGGCGGGGTTGATAGCAGCGGGCTCTTTCACATCCAACACTTGTTTTTATAAACCCAAAATTCTATTTTTTTTTACCCTGATACGTAAATGTGAAAAGCCATTGACTTTGGTTGATATCCGTCCGATCTGCTTATGTAACCTGGTCTACAAGATTATTTCAAAGATTGTTACCATCAAACTTAATCCTATCTTAAACCGTTCATTGTCAGCACATCAATTTGGTTTTCTCAAGGACAGACAGATTACCAAACCGGTTGGTATTACCTAGGAATTACTGCACTCGATTAAGACTAAAAATTCAAATGTCTTGGTATTAAAACTGGACCTGGTTAAAACTTTTGATAGAGCCAACTGGACCTTCATCAAATTGCTGCTCATTCAGATAGGGATCCCTCTTATGGGTGTCAATTGGATTATGGGTTGTGTCACGAGCTCCTGTTTTGTTGTATTAGTAAATGGGACACCCTCAGATTTGTTTCCTGTCTCCAGGGGGCTACGTCAAGGTTGCCCCTTGTCACCCCTCTTATTCATTTTGATTATGGAGGCCCTCAATCGCATTATTATGGATGCTCAGCACAATGGATTGATTATGGGTTTTCAGTACTCTTCTCATCTGTCCTTGACGCACTTGTTTTTCATGGATGATGTTATTCTTATTGGGGTTGGCACTATTAAAGAATGGAGTGCTTATAAAGGTGCTCTTGATTTATTTTGTCGGGTATCTGGGATGTCTGTTAGCCCTATAAAGTCTTCTTTCCTCTATCAGAATGTGGATTCTGACATAGGGGAAAAATAGCTGAGCCGTTTCCTTTCAGAATGGATCCTATTACTGTGGGTTTCAAGTACTTGGGATATCATCTTAAACCTTTGGAGTACCACACCTCGGATTGCAGATGGATGATCGAATTATTTGAAAGAAAAATACATAACTGGACTTACAGGTATCTTTCACTTGGTGGCAAAGTGGTCCTCATTAAAGTTGTGCTAACTAGGTTGGCTATCTATTGGTTTGCTTTGGCTAGATGCCCTAAATCCATACTAAATGCACTGCACAAACTTATTTTCTCATTTCTCTGGGGTTCCTTTGAAGGACATCAGATTTCTCATCTGGTAAATTGGGAAACTCTTTCCTTACCTATTGAATTCAATGGTTGGGATATCAAGAATCTTGAATGGTTTGGGATTTCGCTGAGACTTAAGAGTATGTGGCAACTATTTACTGGTACTGGGATCTGGAGTAGGATTATTGTCCATAAATACTTAAAGAAGAGACCTCTTGAAGATTGGATTCGTGGCCGGACATTCAGTATTGTTGGTACTTCATATTTTTGGAATGGGTTTATAAGCGTGGATTACCTATCCACTGGGATGGAAGGTGGGTAATGGATTAAAAATCAAAGTGGGCATTGACCCCATTGCTGGGCACAACTCGTAGTACTTCCTTTTAGAGGAGCTCAGAGAATATCTCACTGACCTGGGGATTACATATCTTGCACAGGCCCAAAATCTGGATGTTTGTGGTACGGATGGGACTAATTGGTACTCTGCCTCAGACCTGCTATTGGGGGGAGAATGGGCTACTCAATGGTCCTCCTATGTAAAAGGTCTATCACATGGGGGTATTAGGATTGGACATACTGAGGACAGGCTGTTATGGATGTTTGATGAGCAGATGGGTAAGGTGACTGCAAAGAAAGCATATGAACTTATTGTCTCAAATCACAAAACTGTTTTGGAAAATGATATTATGATGAAGATTTGGTACTTTAATATTCCCCTTAAGATTAAGTGTTTTGTGTGGCTCACTTGCAATAAGAAAATTAATACTTGGGACAATTTAAGCAAGAAAGGATGGATTAGACCTAATAGGTGCAATCTCTGCAAAGAGGAAGCTAAATCAGTTGATCACCTATTTGTTAGCTGTCATTTTCTGAAGCAGGTGATATGTGGGCTCAACTGTATTTTTGATGTGAACATACTATGGAATGCCCCTACATTTTTGGAAAATCTTTCTAATTGGGTATCAAATAGGGGTCCTTTACTGTATCTACCCCTTTTCCTTATATGGAATATTTGGAAGGCTAGGAACCGTTTATGTTTTGATGATTGGAAACCTATTATGTCTAGCCTGTTACATATTATTTTTGAGGAGGTAAATACCTTTAAGCATCTTCAAAAGCACAGGCATAAATTTAGGAACATTGGGAAGTCTCCTACTTCTGTGTTTCCTATGATCTTTTTTGATGGTGCAGCTGGAAATAACATAGGTGGAGCGGGCTTTTGTCTTTGGCTGAATGAACATCACCTTTTTGCTTTCAAACTTGGATGTGGCAGCTGCACAAATACTAGAGCAGAACTCTTAGCACTCTGGGCATCACTACGAGTCACCAAGGATATTGGGTTTCCTTACCTACATATCTTTGGCGACTCCTCTGTGATTATAAACTGGGCAAAAAATGAATCTACCCTGGACATGGTGAATCTTGAGGCTTGGTGCTTCAACACCAAAATTCTCATGTCCTCATTTACTTGGGTGGATTTCAGTCATGTCTATAGGGAACATAACAAGAGGGCAGACATCTTATCCAAGGAAGGATTGCACTTGGCTCCGGGCCATCTCTTACTTACTGAATCATTTGGAAATGAGATTATTGGGGTTGACTCATCACAACTTTTTTAGAATATGCTCATTCTATTACAGTTTATCTCTCATGATTCATTGAGCTATTATCAGGTATTGTTGAACAAGCTACTACAGGATACTTGCTTGGATCAGATTTCTGGGCTCCTATTATTTTCTCTAGGGACATAGATGACTGATTCATACAGCTCTCTTATGAGAGGGATATTTTGTAGTGATTCCCAGGTGCTTTGGGTACCTCTGTATTTTTGTGGGCTTCTATTTTGTTTTTTTTTACGCATGTATGTTTGGATCGGAGATTATTACCTGTTATTTTTTGTGCTATCCCTTGAGGCATATCTGTAATGACTGAAGATGTAAAAGATTCCTTTGATTCAATAAATACCAAGAAATGGTTTCTTTTACTGAAAAAGAAAAGAAAAAAAATAATAAAAAATACTAAGAAAATAATTTGAGGACAGGACCGGGACAATGGCAAGAATGTGAAATCCAAGAATTGAAGAAATAGGTTAACCTCACAAGACTCACAACTGAAATAAAAGCCCATGAGTGTAATCTTAAGCACTAGTGCCAAAAGAAATCTTGTGGAACCGTCCTTCTAGAAATGTGCTGGAATCCCTTGTGGAACTGTCCTTCTAGAAATGATATGTTGACCTCGGTTCCCATCAAAATGTAATCTTATTTTATTTTTAAAGTTATTTTTCTATTTTAAAACATGGCATAAATCGAGTGAATGACATTATATTTATCTTTTATAATTATTATAATTTCAGATTATGTGATATATTTTATAATTATTATAATTTCATATATTATATGATAATAATTTCATATCTCAAAATTGTTATTATAAATTATATTTTAAGTAAATTAACTATGAGTGCCATATAATTTCATCTTACTATAATCTTTTTTTTTAAATAAAGTGAAACCTATTATATTTTATATTATTCTATTTTTTTAAAATCCCCTGAAACTTATTATATGTATATTATATTTTATAATTATTATAGTTTTTAAGTATATAAATGTTTTGATTTGATAATTATAAAAAATGAATTTAAAAAATAACTAAAAGAATGTGAATAATTATTGACAAATAGATAAAGAAGAATGGAGATGATAAAAGATGTAACTAGGCATGGATAACTCAAAGTTGAACCTCTTTAAATAAAAGAATAGGAAGAATAAAAAATATTTACGAAGTGTCTTCCATTTCATAACTATATAACTAGCAACAACCATATTAATAAAATTAATATGTTAATGTTTCCTTAAAAATGTTTTTTACTAATATGTTAACTTGTTGTCTATGAATGTTCACTCATTGTTCTCATGATGCTACCTGTCAAATGAAAAGTTTTAATTACCAGGTTCATTTAAATTTGATTTATAGTTATTTAATATAACTACGATCAGATTTGAAGTTAAGCTAATAGTTAATTCAAAAGTTAATATATCAACAATTTCACTTCGAATAAAAGTCCGAATTGGAGTTGAAGTTAAGCTAATAGTTGTATCTATTAATGGAATTGTTGAAGTTGAACTTTAATTTTTTCAACTATGATGAAGTATACTTATAAAATGTTAACAACTATGATGAAGTATTTTCAACAACGCTCATAGAATCAATCTGAAAAGTACATTTGTCTCATTCCTATCCATAGATGAAAAAACTTAAATGGTAGTCCACCCCAAAATTATAAGATATATAAGTCTATCGATGTACAAATATAAACCCTATCGGTGTAATTAACTAGATGCTCAACTAATAGATGGAGGGGTTTATTTGGACTTTATTAGGAGTTTGAACGATTTTATTAGGAGTTTGATTGTTACACGTTTGCACATTAGCTAGACTCCTAGATGCCAATTGTACTTCGATTAAGCCTTAAGCTATTAGATTTGAAGTTAAGCTAATAGTTGTAAAATCATTGGACTTAAGCTAATAGTTGTATATAATAGTTCTCCAATATAATAGTGATTAGAGTTTAAGTTAAGCTAATAATTGTAAAATAATTGGAGTTAAGGTAATAATTGTATCTAACAACTAATTTAAAAGTTAATATATCATCAATTGCACTTAAGTAAAAGGTCATGATTGAAGTTGAAGTTAAGATAATAGTTGTATCATCAATGGAATTAGCTCATAGCTTAGCTGTATCTATTAATTGAATAGTTGTATCTAATAATCGAATAGTTAAAGTTAATGTTTAATTTTTCCAACTATCACGAATTGTACAATTATTTTCTTTTTTTAATTATTAATTATGAATTTTAGATGACACCCATAAAATCAATTTAGATAATTCATTATCGTCCATATATGAAAAAAATAGGTAGTAATACACCCCAAAATTCTAAGATATATATACCTATGGACATAAATATACTAGTATTTATTATATGATAATCTTTTATTTCATACTTAATTATTATAAATTATATTTTAATTAATTTAAATATAATATTATATAATTTTTATTTATATATAATTATATATTTTATGTATTATTTTAAAATTTTAATATCAAATTAATTTTTTAAATAAATGAATAATTCGCAATTGTATTCTTCTCCAATGCTATATAAAACAAAACTGAAGTGGCACATCATATATACATATATATATTAGCAAATGTGCACAATGTTGCACAATGTTGGGATGGTAAACCTTATCATTGCTTTTAAGTGTTTTTGTTGCTTTATATGAGTTTAAGGTGTTTGCTTCCAAAGTTGTTTAGGGCGAGCCACCTAAGTTCATATGGATTGGGAGGTTTTAGTTTGCAATAATGTTCCTGGGTTATTCATCTAAAGCCACATCATATGTTAAATTCAATTATAAACAACTTTCATGAAATTAAAAAATGATTTTCTATGGGGTAAAAATGTTTTATTGGAATATTTGTTGGAGAAACATAGACATGGATATGGATTATATTTAAGAGAGAAATAAAAGGCTGACAATAAAATTGGATCGGATTGAATAAGGATAAGAGGTTTAGCATGTTCCAATAATATGAGATATTTTAGAAGATTTAACATTTTCAATAATTATTTTCATAAAAAAATTATGAATATTAATTTTTTTTATGTGGTTACAATTATTTAATAAGGAAATAGTTCACAACCTCAACCAAATAACTATTTGAGGAAATATGTTATGAAAAGAAAAAGAAATATTATATATGAGTCACAATTAATCATTGAGAAAATGATTCTCCATCCCCTTTAAATAGAGATCATGGACATTAGGAGAGTTTTGAAGTCTAAAATGGACATCATAAGGGAAATAATAAAATAAGAGTTATAATAATAAAATAAAGTTGTAAATTTTGGAGTGGAATAAGAAAAACTACTTTTTCTTATTGTATTTTTTACATATCTCCTTATCGATTCACCCAAATTTCGAGTTTGAGACTCGTTGGATGTAGAATTTAATTCCGCATCCAACTCATATCCACACTGCATACTTCTGAGGTACCCACAACACCAAAAAATGAAAATTTCAATAAATAAAAAAACATATTTTAATATTAAAATACATTTTTTTTATTGAAATTTTCTTTTTTTGGTGTTGTGGGTACCTCAGAAGTATGTAGTGTGGCCATGGGTTGGATGCAAAATTAGTCCCCAAACTCGAAATTTGGGCTAAGCCATAAAGAGATATGTCAAAAATACGATAAGAAAAAATAGTTTTTTTCTTTTTTCCTCCATTTTTTTACAAATTTTACCCTTATTGTTGACATCACCATCTTGAATCCTATCGGTTCTTACAAAGTGAATTTTAATGTACAATTTTTGTTTTGAGACTCTTTTTTTACCTCAAAACTCCCCTAATGGCCAATTGGGTGCTAATCCACAAATAAATAACCGTTAATATCAAGGTGAAGGTGGATCGTTGAATCACTATGTGTCTAGAACATATCATGACCATCTGATTACATAAGTACAAATGCATACTAATGGATACTAAATAAGGACACTTTATCGAAAGACACATTATACCAAGTTGTTCTTAACTAACATTTGAGTGTCTAAATACCCTGACATCCCCCCTTAAAAAGAAATTCAGATAGGATTGAAGGATTTACAAAAATGACACAGTAGGACAATGAAGGAGGAATTAGAGATTATTCCCCCTTGATGGAAAATTCTTGAACTCCTGACATAGATCGAATTTTATAAAACTTTACTTTTGTAAGAGACTGTGAAGATTTATGCAACTTGATCATTTATAGGGGAAAAGAGCACTTCAAGAATGCAATCTTGAATAATATTTCTAATAAAGTGCATATGTAGCTCAATGTGTTTGCTAGATAATGTTGAATTGGATCTTTCATGAGCATGATTGCACTCTAATTGTCACACCAAAGGGTAGTCAAATGTTGTTGCTCAAACTCAAACTCTGGAAGGATCTGTCAAAGTCACAAAGCTTCTTGAATTGCATTAATTTCAGCTCAATACTCTGCTTTTGGTGAAGAAAGAACAAGAGCTTGTTGTTTCTTACAAGCCTAAGTGATAGGTTTGGAACGTAGACTAAAAACATACTTGTAGTAGACTTTTGATCATCAAGGTCATTGACCCAATCTAAATCAGTGAAACCAAGCAACAAAGGACTACTCCTTGAATTGTAATGAATCCCAAACTAAACTATATGAGATAAATCAAAGTATCTTTTTTGTTGTTTTCCAATGACTTCCATGTTAGGATTAATTAATCCTTCTTTGTCCAATATAGTCTATTTGACCTTTTTGCCCAACTTAGGGAGACATTATTACTATACTAGAGCATGGGGAACACATATAGAGGTTATCTGCCACTTACTGCAAGTGCATGCATGAGTTATGTGCCTCTGAGACCAATCCATACATAATAGGAGCCCACTATGAGTGCCACCAGCAGCCTCCATTAGCTGGTCATGGTTGGTAAGTAGTTATGCTGAGTTAACCTCCAGTTTCAATCAGTTAAGCCACTTTCAGTTAGCCTAGTGCTTGTTTTTCATGCATGCAGGAAGAGTGGTGCCTTTATTCACCTACCTCATTAATTAACTGATTGTAGACTAATTTAGACATCTCGACTTAGACTAGTGAGCTCCGACAATGATTTAGACACACTGCTAAGTAAGATTGAGCTCGTAGATTCAAATCCTATCCACATGATTCAAATTCTATTTATTGTATAATCATTGTATTATTGATTAATGAATGAAGATTAATGTTGTGATTATTTGAGCATTTCTTATCCGATTTATCTAAAATTTGTGGCATGAATATCCTATTCAGTGTACATTCTCTTTGATTATTCCACTACATAATTCCCTTCCTACAACTTTCATATTTTCCTCTAGATCAATGGTCCACAAATTTAACATGGTATCATATCCTTGTTCATGCTAGCAGTAAGTCTTGTCCAATCTCCATTTTACAACAGAAGCAACTTATTTTCTAGATAAATCCTGCAATCTTTTCCTTGCTAACTCTGGATTCATCTAGAGAAGTCTCTGCAAGTATGAAAAACTCTGAGAATGTGCACATGTCAAGGTGGAAAGGCTTATACTAACATATGGATGTGAATTGAATTGGTTATGCGTTGTTATTTGCAAGTATCTACGTAGTTTCTTGAGGAATTGACTTATTAACATACATAAAGATGGAGAATTCTTCAGCTCTCGTGCCTAGAATCCTTGCACCATTTAATTTCTTTGAGTGGAGGGAAGATTTGCAGGTATCCTTGCGCAGGATAGGCCTATATAGGATGACAATGGGCAGAGAAACTGGTTCCCAACAATATGTTCAAAAGAACAACTTTTTGAAACAGCTTGATGAAGCCTTCAGCTTCATGTGCTCTCACATCTCCCAGGATATTTTGTTCCATCTTGAGGGACTAAGGAATCCAAAGGAATCTTGGGAAAATCTTGAATCTTTGTTTGACAAACAAGATGAGCTTCGAGGGCATATTCTATAGAATGAGCTCATTGCAGTACATCCCAATAGTTTCGAGACTATTCAACAATTCTTTACAAAGTACAAAACACTAGTACTACAATGCAAACAATGCGGAATAGAGAGGAAAGATGAGCATCTAGTTTTATCGGCACTAAGCAAGCTTGGCTCATAATACTCAATCTTTGTCTTTACATTCAATTCTGGAAGAACTTCTATCCCTAATTGGAAGATGCCTTATCTAAATGCTTTTTTTTAGCCCTTGATACAAGAGAATGATAAATTGGTTCAAATGGTAGTGATTTATACCTCCACAAATCAAGCACTCTTTGTAGGAGACTCAAACAATGCGCAATCAAGAGGGAAGCACAATGGGAGGGAGACCAAAAAAACTAATTCAAATCTAAAGGAGAATCGAAAATATTCCAATGGAGCCTCAAGTTCCAAGAAAAAGAATAAATTCGAGAAGACTAAGTGTCCATACTATATGAGAGACTTTCATCTGGAGAGCCATCGCATGAAGAAGACTATCAACCAGTTTTCAACACTCCTTGAACAAAAAAATATTTCCCTTCCATAAGGAGCAAAGAAGTCTAATGTTGGACAATCGAAAGAAGATTATGAGAGCTGCCATGCCTTGAAGGTAGGATTCACTCTGTCGAAGGATTATTTTATAGATTCTGGAGTATCCATCCACATGGCTTCCTCTAGGGAATCCTTCACTACTTTGAATCTTTGAGGAGGATCTAGCATTCATATGGGAGATGACTCTCAAATCCCATCTATTGGGAGAGGTTCTATTAAAATCGATCATGGTGAGTTCAAGAATGTACTCTATGTGCCCTCTCTTGCAACAAATTTGTTTTATATTTATCAGATGCCTCATACAGGCTCTCCCAAGAGAGTTACATTCGACTCCGACAGAGTAGAGATTACTTAATCATCTACTGGAAATCTCATAGCGAAAGGGTTTGCTAATCATGCCTCCAAGGCATATGAGTTCTCCCATTTGATGCTTGCTTCATAACCAACAACTTTATTGACTCATGCCTATAACACAAGTAAGTTGTGGCATGAGATATTTGGGCATCTCAATTTCAAATATCTCCAGCAACTTCACAATGACAAAATGGTTGAGGAATTTCCACTCATCCAAACTTAAGATGAAGTATGGCCTAGTTGCTTGGTAGGTAAGTATCTAGAGAAGAGATATGAAGTTGGGAAGGCAACTAGAGATGCCTCTACACTTGATATGATACACAGTGATGTCTTAGGACCAATGCCTACAACATCAATCAATGGATCCAGGTATTTTCTTAATTTTGTCGATGATTTCTCAAGGTTTTGTTGGGTATATTTCATGAAGCAGAAATCCGAGGTACTCAAAACTTTCAAAGTTTTTAAAGCCTTGGTTGAAAATAGATTCGAAAAGAATATCAAATCAATTAGATCAGATAATGGAGGTGATTATGCTAAGAGAGATTTGATGTGAATCAAAGGGGATTCTAATGGAACACTCAGTTCCAGACACACCACAGTAGGATGGTGTGACTGAGAGGAAAAATAGATCATTGAAGGAGATGAGAACATGTCTTCTCCAAGCAAAGAATATTCCTCCTTCTCTTTGGGATGAAACTATAAACTGTGCTTCATAAATTCATAATAGAATGCCTCACAAATCAATTATTGGTGCCACTCCTTTCGAAGCACTATTGGTTCATAAGCCTGAAGTCTCTCACTTGAGAGTTTTTGGTTCCAAAGCTTGGGACCGAATTCCCATGGACAAGAGAAAGGCCTTCCAATCATCAGTGTAGCGAATGCATACTGTTGGGATATGTTGAGAATGAAAAAGCATATAATTTGATGGAACTTGCAACTAGGAAGTGCTTCATAGAGCATAGTGTTCAGTTTGAAGAAGATAAGTTACTTGATCCACCACAATCCGATGCAGAAGGAGGCATATCACTCTTCCATTTCCATTTGATGATGATATTTTGTCTCATGTTTCAGATTTGGATGATGAGGAACAACATCAACATGATATTGATATTGAGGTTGCACCTCATGGGAATCTAGATCCAAATCCAACTCACATTCCAAATTAGTGGCCTAAGCCTAAATGTGCCCAAAATCTCATTGAAGCAGCTGGGAATGGTGTCAGGAATCCATATGACAGAATATTAACAAGGTCCCAATATCAGAATGAACATGTTTCCCTCTCTCACACAACTTCGCTATCTACAGAGTGGTGCAACAAAATTCCATAAAAATGATACTTTATGATAGTGAATGATCAACAATTTAGCCCACTGAAGAACAAAATTAATCATTCCATTCCTCCTCCAGAAAGAAGAAACACAATCAACATTCATCAGATCTAAAGAAAATTGAGAGGTTCATATGCATAGTCTCAGGATGTTGTTGCATAGAAGAACCAAGATACTGCATTGTTGCTGCAAAGTGTTGAAGATTGCAACAAAAAATTTACAAGTTTTGTCCCAAAGAGGAAAAATTTATCCTAAGTATAGCTTGTTTCCTTATTCACTGCTTATTTTGAGGGGGGGGATTCCCATGAGGCTTTCCCTATTTTCCTTAGTTTATTAAGTAGTGTTTTATTTTATTTAGATTGTATGGGTGACTTTTGTCTTGTTTCCAGGGCCCAATTTGTCCAAAGTTAGGATTAAGGGGGGGGTGTTAAGATTAATTAATCCTCCTTTGTCCAATATAGTCTATTTGGTCATTTTTCTTAACGTAGGGAGACATTATTATTGTACCAGAGTGTGGGAAACACATATAGAGGTTATCTGCCACTTACCGCATGTGCATGCATGATTTTATGTGCCTCTGAGAACAGTCCCTTCATTATAGGAGCCCTGTCTAAGTGCCACCAGTAGCCTCCATCAGTTGGTCATGATTGGCAAGTAGTTATGATGATTTAACCTCCAGTTACAATTAGTTATATCACTTTCAGTTAGCCTAGCACCACTTTTGCATGCATGCAGGGACAGTGGCACATTTTTTCCACCTACCTCATTAGTTAACTGATTGTAGATTTATTTAGACAGCTGGAGTTAGACTAGTGAGCTATGAAAATGGTATAGACACACTGAGTTTGTTATTCAATCAACTTGAGCTGGTAGATTAGAATCTTATCCACGTGAATCAAATTCTATTTATTGTATAATCATTGTATTATTGATTAATGAATGAAGATTAATGTTGTGATTATCTAAGCAATTCTTGTCCAATTTATCTAAAATTTGTGGCATGAATTTCGTATTCATCGTACATTCTCTTTGGTTATTCCACTGCATAATTCCCTTCCTACAACTTTCATATTTTCCTGTCGATCAAAGGTTCAAAAATTTAACATTCCATGAGTCGTTTGCATATAGTAGGTAGCAATACCAACAACAAATAAAATATCGGGATGCATATGAGTCATGTACAATAGACTACCAACGAGTTGACGATACAAGGTGGAATTTGCTTTGGGTGAAGTGCAAGTGGCACTAATTTTGATTGTAGACTTAAAGGGAAATGAGGTTGGTTTACGACCATCCATGTGAAAGAGATGAAGAAGCTCACATGTATACTTTGATTGAGAAAGAATAATTTGGTTTGGAAGATTTGATGGCAAAGAAAAAATGCAAATGTCATAAGTCTGTCATTTAAAATTTCTTATTAAGGTTGGATTTCACATGGGTTAAAAGGTTATGGTCACTACTACTAAGAAAAATGTCATCCACATAAAAAATAAGGATCATGAGATGGTTTCCTACTTTCTTGGTATAGACATTAGGGTTAGAATGACATCTAGAAAATTCAGTGCCAGGGGTAAAGCTATCCATTTTGGCATACCAAGCCTGAGGAGCTTTCTTAAGTCCATATATATATTTATCAAGGAAATATACAAGGCTATATTCATTGTAAACATAGATAGGAGGTTTTTTCATGTAAATTTCTTCTTGCAAAACCTTTTGCAAAAAGGTAAACTTGACATCCAGTTGATGGACCTAGATTTTATGTGAAGTGGTAAGGGAAAGAACAAGGAATATGGAACTCATTTTGGCAACAGGGGAAAAGGTTTCATTGTAGTCAATTCCATCAACTTGGAAAAATCCTTTGGAAACTAAGATTGTTACCAATACACACTGTCCATTGACACAATATAATATTATGTCGTAGTTAACACACTAGAACTTGCCATGAAATTGGGAGCATCCCATATAGGAGAGAGTGGTGTGGGGATGGATAAGTTGGAGTTGTAGTTAGAAGTGCCAACAATTAAGTTGCATGACATTTCGAAAGGAAAGGAAAAACATGAAGAAGTATGCTGTGTCACATGCAGAATAGAAGTCCACCACAAAAATGAATTCCCAACATATAAATATAACTTGACTACATGAGCTCTGAATCCCTTCCCCATAGGAGGAGGGGTATATGGTGTGATATATGCAGAATGGGGAGGAGCCATCCACCCCACTCTTGTCCTTTGTTGCTGAAGTATCAAAGCACTACCAAAAATTTGTTTTGCATTTTTTGTAAGTCTATAGGCCATTATGAAAATTATTGCCCTGCACTCAACCCAATGAAATAACACACATTGGATGCATATAGAGTTCAAGGGGAAGCTACATTAGAGAGAAGGACACCTAAAACAATAATTAAAGGGATTATAATCCAACAAGGAGAGGAGGTTCCAAAGGTCGAGGAAGAGGAGGAGGTTTTGGTAGAGGTAGATGACTAGTTAACTTCTATAATTCTAACCATCCAGGGCACTATGTGTCATATTTTCTGAATCCATGTACAACATGCACATATTGTAGACAATTGGATCATGCGATGAAGAGATTTCCACAACTCATCATGAAATGACAGGAGAAAAGGAACCAAGCCCAAAATGTATATATGATAATAGCATAAGAGCATGACGATCAACCAAGGATAACTACAGTAACACACTGAGGATAAAGAACATGAATCTATTTCATAGAATAGGAAAATCAAACTTAACAATGCGTTAGGAAGGTATCCCAACCACCTCCAATGTTTAATCCTTGAACTAAGAAGGAAACATACAAGAAAGGAGGGAGATGATAGAGGTTGGATGCAGAGCATCGACTATTAGATTTTAATTGATATTGAGAGGGGGGTGAATCAATATCAAGCACAACTTTTAAAATTTGAATAACTTTTCACTTTAGAAATCACAAAGCAATCAATAGAATTGATAAACACTATGCGCAAAGTATTTATAAAGAAACTTTATATACATAAAATATTTTATTACATGAAATGTTGGGAGACACCAATCTCCAATAATGGTGTGAGAACCTACTCAAAAAATCTGCAGACTCCAATCTTATAGGAACATCAATTCCTTTAAGCAAGCACCAACTTGTTGTCTACAGGAACCAACCTGCGAGGACACCTATCCTCTATGCAAGCACCAACTTGTTGTCTACAAGAATAAATTTGCCAGGACACCTATCCTCTGTGCAAGAAACAACTTGTATTTTACATGAACCAACATGTGAGAACACCAATCCTTTTTCCTTACCCATTCCTACCTCCCAAGTATATATATAAATGCAATTCTATTCTACACGTCCTGATCTTCCCTCATTTATTTTGAAAACTTATCAATACTACTTTCTGCGCATACTCTGCTTAACATTGTTTTGCACACTTACTCCGTATACTCTATGATATTGTGTACTTTAACAATATACTCTACTAAATTTGTGCATCTAACCTTGTTCTCTATTTTATTTTTTATTTTGTGTGCTCAACTCTCTGCTTCTTCTACGACTACAAATTTTTATATGACTCTGTATTGTTCTATCACACTCCCCTTATCGACAAATTTACTATTTTTTCTCGAGTACTTCTCTTCCACTTGCACTCCTCTACATAAAACACATTAACTTGTTTTTTATTTATAATCATTCTAGCACCAACACTTATTTCTTAGTTTCAATTGATTATACACAAGTAAGGGGTTTTTTTATGTTGGTGACACCTCGTCTTCCTTTTTTATAGTCAAGTTTACCAACATAACTATCCATGTCTATTTTTCTTTTGTCGGCATGTAGTCTGCACACTTTGATATATTCATTGATTGCACGATATTTGTTCGGTAGGAACTCATCATTAATTCTCACATATGCCTTGGTAGAACTTATGCACATATTCCCTCTTTGGACAAGTATTACTTATATACTTATTCAAACTGGATTCTAGACTTCATGCTTCTTATTTGAAATCAATGCCAACCCTAAGTTCAACAATCTCCCCCTTTGGCATAGATGTCAACACCAAGTAAAATTGAGTTCCCCAAAAATATGATCGCTTTATCAAAATCGTATATCTCATATCAATATTCGGCTCCTTTTCCATTATTCAGTTATGTAATTCTCTCCCCCTTTAGCATCAATGGAAAAGGAATGCTTGTTTATCTTCTCTCCCCCTTTAGTCTTTTATCTTGGCATTCTATATTTGTGCAATATATATCTTGCTTATTTAGCTTTGTCCCCTGGACTCATGCTTCTATTCCTTCACTACAACAAAACCCTATAATTATCGTCTCTTTTTGCTTCCTTTTTTGCGTTTAGACCATCTTTCAATGTATTTTTCTTCATTTTTTGGACAAAATGGCACAATTTCATGGGTTGGTGCTATTTTAAACATTTTTGCATCCTTTTTCTAAATCTAGCACAAATTATGGCATAATTTGCACCTGGTTTTGCACCTTGTTATGCATCATGTTTTGCATCAGGTTTTGCTCCAGGTTTTGAACCTAGTTTTGTGCCTAGTTTGTACATGTACTCTTGTTGTGCCCACTTTTACGTCCATGTTTGCCTCCACTTTTACACCCATGTTTTCATCCATTTTTGCATCCTTTTTACATCCTCTTCTGCATCCACTTCTCCTTTTTTTGCATCCCCTCATGCGCCACGTTTTGCATCAAAGTTTACATCCTACTTTGAGTCTAGTTTTGCGTCTAGTTTTGTTTCACCCACTTTTGCATCCATTTTTCCGTCCACTTTTGCACCCACATTTTCATCCCTTTTTGCATCCCATTTTGCATCCATGTTTACATATTTTTTTGCATCTACTATTGCATCCACTTTTGCATCCACTTTTGGCATGTCCCAATTCACACCCATTTTTGCGCCTACTTTTCTACCCACTTTTGCTTCAACTTTTGCATCCACGTTTACATCAGTTATTGCATCCATTTTTGCATCCACTATTGCATCGGGTCTTGTGTCGGGTGTTACGTCTAATTTTTTCATCTACTTTTGCATTTGCTTTTGTTGCATCCACTTTCACATTCAATTTTACATTCATGGTTGCATCCACTTTTGCATCACTTTTTCATCATGTTTTGATTCCATGATTGCATCATTTGTTGCATCCACTTTTGGTGCACCACGTTATGCGCCTACTTTTGTTGCATCCATGTTTGCATCCTTTTTTTCATCCATGTTTTTACGCACTTTTGCATCCATGGTTTTATCTGATTTTGCATCGAGTTTTGCACCTAGATGTTGAATATGACATTGAGGATAATGATTATGATATTGAGGATGGCTATGATGATGATGATAATGTTGTTGATAATGGAGAGAACGATGACAATGATGAAGACGATGATGATGATGATGACAATGATGATGATGATGATGATGATGATGATTATGATGATGATGATTATGATAATGGCAATGACGAAGTTGACGATGATTATGATGGAGATGAAAGGAATGATGATGATGGTGATGATGACAATGACAATGATGATGAATACAATGAGAATGATGATGTTGATCATATTAAGAAATAAAATTGTTATTTCTCATGCATAAATCATATGTGTCCTCCATAACCCTTTTCCACTAATCACATCTTTTGGGTAGTTACTATTTCTCATGCCAAAGGTAATGACGAATAACTGATGACAATGTCAATAATCATGATATTGATGATGATGACGACGACGATGATGATGATGTCAAGGAAATTGGTGATGATGATGACGTGAATGATGATTATGACAATGATGATGACTATTGTGAGTATCATGATGACAATGACAATGATGTCGAAGATGATGATGATGATGATGATGACCATCATAAATAACATCATCACTGCCATTTTCATCTAGTATTTCATCATCGTCATCATTTAAAACACTCTTTCTCTCTCTCTCACTCACTATCTATTTGCCTTTCTCTCTCTCTCACTCACTATCTATTTTCCTTTCTCTCTCTCTCACTCTCACTCTCTCTCTAACACACTCTCTCTCTTTCTCTCTCATTATCTCTCTCCCTCTCTCTCTAGAATTATCAATCTCCCCCTTTTCTCTCTCTATCACTCAATCTCTCCCACAACCACTCCATTGCTACCCCGTCCCCTTATTTCACTACATCTCTCGCTCTTATTCCCACCCTCTCTACTTATCCATCCATTTCATTCCCTTCCTCTCTCTATTTCTCTTTCCCTCTCTCTATTTCTCAATCACTCTCTCTCACACACTCTCCTCCTTTATCACTATCTCTCTCTCTATANTTAGTATCTCTCTCCCCCTATATCACTCGCCCTCTCCCTCTCTCTCTCACTACATTACTATCTCTCTCTCTCCCCCCACCCCTCATGCTTTTCCAATCCCATACACACTCCCTGCCTCTCTATCTTTCTCAATTTCTTTGTTTACGCTTTCTTTAGATTCTCTTTGCACATTAACTCTCATGCCAAGAAATGAATACCCTACAAAGAATCACCCTTCCATGATAGGGATTTCCATATGCCCTATCATCATTGGATATATGGGCTTTTTCCCTTTGCTTTTCATGTGTATCTACAACTAAACTTGCGACTATATAATTCCCTTCAAAGATTTATAACAAGCCATTTGGTTTTTAGTTGGAGTGGCACTATGGTACTCTCCATATTTTTTGGGCAGAGTGGCACTATGGAATTCTTCAACTTTTTTATGGCCAAGGACGATGAATGCTCCTTACTTTAGACCTCGTGCTTGAGAGGGGATTGAGGGTTAATAAAGAAAAGAGGCCCACTTACTATACAACTCTACTATTAAATTTTATAATATAAGTATCTTGGTGGGATTTTGGGGAAAGGAGGACTTATCAGATAATACTCAGTGATTAAACAAATGTTTAGTTAAGCTATGCTTAGAATATTTAGACATTTTTTTTCATTTTCAAATTAATAAGTGAATAAGTTTATTTTTTTACAAGTCATGGTTCATTGGTGGTGCTAGATGGATTCCATTCCATCCACCTAGGTTCAATTCTATTGAGACATATTCTAGCTTAGATGTCCATTTAAAAATTTACAACATAAATAATACTTAACTCTAATATAATATTTTGAGAGATAAATGATTATGTAATGCTTAATAAGTGAACGTTTTTTTTTTAAATATTTTTTTATATTATACTTTCTTATAATTTTGAACACACATTTTAATCTTCAATTTTTATGAAAAGTAAATTAATAAGTAAATGAACTAATTTTTTTAACAAAATAAATTTTATTTTTACTATGTTTTTGTTTTCAAATTCCAACATTATAAAATTGTTTAAAACTAATAAAAAATTGAAATTCTGTATAACATTAATTAAATAAAACTATAATTTACAACAACATTTCTATTAAATTTTAAAATTGATCAAATAGAAAACACAAATTTCCATATAACAAGAATTAAATAATTTTCAACAACATTTCTATTCAATTTAACTCTAATTTACATCAATATTTCTATTAAAATTTATTAAAAGAAAATTTCATATTTCTATTAAATTTTAAAAATTTAATTGTGTTAAAAAAACAAAATTCCATAAAACATGAATTAAATAATTTACAACAACAGTAACTATAATTTACATCAATATTTCTATTAAAATTTCAAAATTCATGAAAAAAAAATCCATATAACACTAATTAAAGATTACAACAACATTTTGGAAAAAACAAAGAAAGAAAAGAAAATCCCATTATTAACTTACTCCAAAAATATATATAAAGAGTCTCCATTGTCACCAAATAACAAAAAGTCACACTACATCTGGAAGGTGTTTTGGTCCAAGAAGCTACAGTTGATGCAAATCCGTTTTGGTCAGTTTAAGTAGAATATCTACAAAACATTGGTGCCCATTTGTCAAATATGATCTTGCAGTACACAATATCATGGGTTTGTACATAAACTCAACGTTCTACATGTTGGAGTCATTATCCAACCCACACATCATTATTTGGAATAATTGACCTAATTTACCACTTATCCTAATTTATTGGCTCGAATATCTAACTGCATCATCAACTAGATCATCCTCCTTCAATCAGGGAGGCTAACTGTGTCTTCTCCTTCAATCAGGGAGACTAACTAAGCTTCCTCCTTCAATCAAGGAGCAAATATGGGTTGATCTATATGACCTAAGCACCCCAAATTAGTTAATTGATGGTTATTCCACCTATTTTTAGGTAAACTGTAGCTATAAAGGTGCCTCCGTCATTATTTTGCCTATTTTTGGTAATTTCCAGTTAACTGGAGTGATCTAAGGCGCCTCCAACAAATTCCGATGACTCAATTCAGTTCATTTCACTTGATCTTATCTAGATGAAGTTAGACATGTGCCCTCACCTACTGATTGACATGCTGTTGAAAACTATTTAGTTAGACTCGGTCTAAACTTCCTCTAATTCAGTTAGAGTCAATTATGGTTATGATTAGTGGTTAACTGATGTGTTTAGTGTGGTTAACTGACAGCTAAGCCACTCTCATGTACGCAATTCAAATAACCTCCTTGGGATTCGAATTATCTGGCTATTCATGCCAGTGTATCACATTGTATCACTATTTTTTATTAATGATAACAATTATACAGATGCAACTCCTAATTGCAGTGTTTTCATGTCATTTTTTTGTGTAATTGATCCTTGAATCTTCTGTAAGTTGTGTCTTGGTCCTCAGACTACTGTGACTCAATTTTCATATGGTATCAGAGCCATGGTGGGACAAGGCTCTTCTTCTTCAACAAATTCCTTGATGGATCTATGATGCAATTTGAGCAAAAAGCTCAAAAATTCCATCTCTGCGCCAGAATAGGAGAGTTTATCACATAATTCTTGGGTAAAGGGATTGTTGATCAAGCTTGCTTGATTGACTAAGACGGGTGTGAAGAAAACTACAAAAGTGCAGGTTGTTCGACCTTAGTTTGTAATTTTTTGTGTGATTTGCAGGTTTTTCAAAGTCTTTTATTGCATTTGCTACAACAAAATAATGGCCTCTTCTGTGAATCTACTCATTCCTTTCAACTACCATCAATGGAAGGAGGACATGGAGATTCAGCTGTGGTCCAAAGGACTTGATAAAGTCACAATGGACACATAGGTAGAACTGAATCATGTTGTTAACAAAGAAAAATACTGGAATAAGCTTGATGAAGCATATGTATTTATGTGTCTTTGAATTTCGAGAGATCTTGTCTTCCACATCACTGGATTGAATACTCCCACAGAGATTTGGGATCAACTTGCTACTCTAATTGATAAACAAGATGACTTGAGAATCTATTAGCTGGAGAGTGAGCTGATATCTCTAAACTCAGGCAACTTCAAAACATGAATGAATTATTCACCAAGTTCAAGCACCTGGTGCTCCAGTTGAAATGGTGTAAAGTTGAGAAGGAGGATGATCAACTCATCCTTGCCATCGTTTCGAAACTTGGCCCAGATTACTCAGTTTTTGTGTCCACCTTTCATACCAGGAAGCTTACAATCCCGAATTGGAAGATATCGACCCTCAATTTATTCATTGAGTCTCTCATCAATGAGCATGACAAGCTTGTCCAAATGGGGATCGTCAGATCACCCAAATATCAAGCCTTATTTGTTGGAGGACCCAAATCTACGAATGGAAAGGGCAAGAAAAATAACCAAAAGACTAAGTTTGATTCTCCCAAGCCAAAGGAGAAACACCAGCAGCTACATGAGCCCTTAGGCTCAAGAAAGAACAAGCACAAAGGAAAAGAAGGCAAAGAAATGATCAAATGTTCCTATTGTGGAAGGGGATTTTACCCTAAAATCTCTTGTATGAAGAAACAACTTGATGAAATGACTCTTATCCTTGATAAGAATAGCATCAATCTTCCTGAAGGTGCAAGGAAGAGAGATAATCATGATCAGAACATTCAGCCCAAAGGACGAAATTCCCTCATGGAAAATGTTTCAAAGCCTAGATATCTTCTCATAGAATCTTGTGCTTCGAACCATATGGTGGAAAGAAAAGAATCATTTTCATCCCTAGACTTTGAGGGAAGCATCCATAGCCACATGGGAGATGACTCTCAAATCATTTCAAAAGGAAAAGGTACTGTAAATCTACAACATGGAAGCTTAAAAAATGTTCTTTATGTGCCCTCCTTGGATTCAAATCTATTGAGTGTATATCAAATGACATACACAGGCTTTCCCAAGAGAGTTACTTTCAGCCAAAATGATGTGGATATCTCAGAAATTGCATCCAAAAAACTCATTGCAACAAGTATAGCGAATCATTCAACTAAAACCTATGAGTTCTCCAATTATGTAACTGGTGCAAAGCCCACCGCCCTTTTGACTCATGGGAATGAGATCAGCCAGCTGTGGCATGAAAGGTTTGGACACCTTAATTTCAAATAATTGCAGCAACTTCAAAATCATTCCATGGTGGAAGGCCTCCCTACCATCAAAACCTCTAATGGAATTTGCAAAGGTTGCATTGTCGGCAAGCACCTTGAGCATAAATTTGATCGGGGAAAGGCAATCCAAGCTAAATGTATTTTGGAGATGATCCATTCTGATATAATTGGTCCAATTCTTACAAACTCAATTAATGGATTGAGGCATGTGCTCACTTTCATCGATGACATGTATAGATTCACATGGGTCTTTTTTCTCAAGAAAAAATATGAAGTCCTTGGAAAGTTCATAGAATTTAAGGCTTCTATTGAGAATGCCATTGGGAGCAATATCAAGGATCTCATATATTAAAATGGTGGTGAGTACATCAAATCTTATCTACTTCATTTTTTTGCTGAAAGTGGGATCAAGATTGAGCACTCCATTCCCTACACACCTCATCAGAATGGTGTAGCGGAAAGGAAAAATCAGGCCTTAAAAGAGATGACCACCTGCATGCTTGAAGCTAAATATTGGCTGAAAATATTAGGGATGAAGCTATGAATGTTGTTTCCTACATTCAAAAAAGGGTCCCTCATTCATTCGTGAAAGGAAAAACACCTTTCGAAGCATACTTTGGTCACAAATCGAATGTTTCCAATTTCAGAGTTTCTGGGTCCATTGCTTGGGCTCGAATTCCACTAAATAAGAGGAAGTATTTGCAACCGCAAAGTATTGAGAGTATGTTCATTGGGTATCCATAGGAATTAAAGGGATACAAAATCTTGAATATCATAACCAAAAATATATTCATAGAGATAAGTGTCTGCTTCGAAGAACCCCTCCAAGATGTGCAACTAGTAGAGGAAGAAACTGTTGAAATTCCCTCTCTTTCTGTTGATGATTCGGATGATGAAAATGCAAGTGTGAGCTCTGATATTCCAGATATGATGTTTGATATCAGTGAGCATGATGTATCAGGTTCTGAATTAGATCCTAATGTTCCTACTCATCTCCCAAAATGGGTCGAAAAGACTCTCTCTTCTGTCGGGTTAGATGTTGGGAATCCTGCTGATCCAAGGAGAATTCGGTCAGATTTTCAAAGAGTAGCTATTGCTCTTTCTTGCAATGATTCCTTGCTATCCAAGACCTTCTATATGATGATTGGATCTGATCCTAAGTCATATTATCATGCTTAGAATGATCCCAGATGGCAAGCTTCCATGGATGAAGAGTTCAACTCTCTCCGAAAAAATGCAACTTGGGAGCTAGTTTCCCTTCCACCTGGGAGGAAACTTGTTTAATGCAAGTGGGTATATCGTAAAAATGTTTATGCATATGGATAAACCTACAAATATAAAGTACTACTGGTTTCAAAGGGATTCTCTGAATTCCAGGGAGTGGAATATCATGAGACCTTTGCACCGGTGGCAAAAATGGATTCTATCAGGCTAGTTTTGGCCATTTCTACATCCAAGCACTAGAAGGTCCACCATATGGATGTAAAAAGTGATTTTATTCATGGATACCTGCAAGAAGAGATATACATGAAGCTACTGAAGGATACACATCATATCCATCATTGGTTTGTAAGCTGCAGAAATCTTTATATGGCTTAAAACAGGCCCCAAGATCTTGGTACGCCAAAATGGATTCCTTTCTGCTCTCACAGAACTTTGAAATATGTAAGTCTGATCCAAATGTGTACTTGCAGCAGTATGAGGGTAATTTTCTAATAATAGTTCTATATGTGGATGGTATTTTAGTCATAGGAAGCACACTTTCTTCATTTTCCTTCATAAAAACTGCTTTACATGATGCTTTTGAGATGAGTGATCTAGCCCTATTGAGGCAATTTATTGGGATAGAAATAACCCAATATTTTGATGGGATTATGGTGACACAATCAAAATATGTTTCAAAACTGTTAATTAAGTTTAATATGGCTTATTGTAAGGCTGCACCATTTCCCTTCCCCTCAGGAATCAACCTTGAAGAGGGAAAAACAACTCCACAGGTGGATTCTACTCTTTACCGTTAGTTGACTGGAAGCCTTCTCTACGTGACACGTTCAAGGCCCGACATTTGTTATGCTGTGAGTGTTGTATCAAGGTATATGCAGTAGCCTCATGAGATTCATTGGAGGGCATCCAAGAGTATTCTACAATATGTGCAGGGTACTAGATCCTATGGCATTCACTATGTTGTTGATTATGAACTAGACTTGGTAGGATTTACAGATTCTGATTGGGTAGGAGATTCCATAAATCGAAAGTCCACTTCTGGATATATGTTTATGTTTGGTGGTGGGAATATTTGTTGGTCAATAAAAATTCAGGCTGTCATTTCCCTTTCTTCAACAGAGGCAGAGTACAGGGGAGCGGTCAATGCTTGCTTCCAGGCAGTTTGGTTGCAAGGTATTTTGTCTGAGTTTGATATTGGTAGTGATTCATATACTGTCATTTTTTGTGACAACCAAAGTGCTATCAATATCTCAACATATCCAGTTCAGATGCAGAGAACCAAACACATTGATATCCACATGCACTACAATAGGGATCTTGTGCATGACAGGACAATTGTTCTGCAATACTACCCCACAGATGAGCATATTGCATATATTTTCACCAAGAACTTTACTAAGAAAAATTTCACTTACCTTTGTTCACTATTGGGGGTGAGGTCATATGGATGAAGTCAGTTAATTCTTTAGTGTTCAGTTTGAGGGGGGTTTTTTTTCCCAAAGCGTTTTCCATTTTTCCTCACTTAGATTTTTTTGAGCAATTCAGAGTTAGTTTTTTGTAAAGGGTGATATATGGCCTTTGTTGTCGAGGCCCTATTTTTTTTTACTCCTCCACATGATTATAGATTAAGGGGGAGTGTTGTAGTCATTATCCAACCCACACATCATTATTTGGCCTAATTGGCCTAATTTACCACTTATCCTTAGTTATTGGCTCGAATATGTGACTGCATCATCAACTAGATCATCCTCCTTCAATCAGGGAGGCTAATTGTGTCTCCTCCTTCAATCAAGGACACTAATTGAGATTCCTCCTTCAATCAAGGAGCAAATTTGGGTTGATCTGCATGACCTAAGCGCCCCAAATCAGTTAACTGATGGTTATTCCACCTATTTTCAGTTAAACTATAGCTGTAAAGGCGCATCCATCATTATTTTTCCTATTTTTGGTAATTTCCAGTTAACTGGCGTGATCCAAGGCACCTCCAACAAATTCTAGTTACTCAGTTCAGTTCAATTCACTTGATCTTAGCTAACTGAATTCAGACATGCTCCCTCACCTACTGATTGACATGAAGTTGAGTTCTATTCAGTTAGACTCAGTTTAAATTTCCTTTGATTCAGTTAGATTCAATTATGGTTGTGATTAGTGGTTAACATATGTGTCTAGTGTGGCTAACTGGCATCTAAGCCACTCTCATGTATGCAATTCGAATGACCTCCTTGGGATTCGAATTGTCTGGCTATTCATGCCAGTGTATCACATTGTATCACTGTTTTTTATTAATGATAACAATTATATAGTTGCAACTCCTAATTGTAGTGTTTTCATGTCATTTTTCTGTGTAATTGATCCTTGAATCTTCTGTAAGTTGTGACTTGGTCCTCATATTAAAGTGACTCAATTTTCATACTACATATACATTTTAATACCGGCACATGCATTATCAACGCATTCTAGCTTTTGAGCAGAGGAAGATTTCAAGGTAAGAGATGAAAAAATATTATTTGAGCTTGTTTTTAAATAAAAAAATCGCAATAGAACATCATCAAAATCATCACTGAGGGAATATTGTGTCCAAAATATTGTGAAGCAACGACCTTGCTTGTATCTCACATGTTTTTAGCTTGTAATGCCAACTGTATTATATTTGAAACCTTCAACCCTAAATCCTAAGGCCTCAACCCTATGTATCAACAGTTTTTATGTAATTGAAATCATAAGCAATGCCAAGTACAAGCTGTGATGGAAATGTTTTGAACTTTAAATTACTCAATCCAGTTCATACTTGTGGGACAAGAGAAGAATATCCAAAGGGTCTAAGACTTTTGAATGGATTCAAGGATTTAAATCCTTTTATTTTTCTCTAAGAGTAACGTTTATTTGGACCTTATGCTTTACAGGGGACTCATGATTAGTAGTGAAAAGAGGTCTAAAATTATAGAGTTGATTACACAATTGAAATCCATAAACCCTACTCTAGTGATTACACGATCTCTCAATCTCCTCAGTGGAAAATGGATTGTATATGCACACTCCTTAGTTACTTCATTCTCTAGAAATTTGATTCTTGAATATTAACAGAAACATAAACTTGACTGGAGAACTACCCGTTCTCATCCCTCTCTGTCTTGAAACTACATTAGTTCATTACTATCAACTTTATATGCATAAACCCTCTATCCTATTTCTGTATCTTGTTTACCCTTTTTGGTAAAAAGATTAAGTTACGGATATTTCGTCTATTCTAATTTTGCAAGTATACATCCTTCTCCAAGCTATTCCAATTGTTTGATGTAGGGACTTTTCCATTGGTGAAGGCCAAGGGGACTCTCACAGTGGAAAACATTGTCCAATTTGCAAGACCTATGGCCACCACACCATTTAGTAAAAATGCAACGTTCGAAGTGCAAAGTCCCATGTGATTGCAAGTATGAATTCTAGAGCAGTCTTACAAGCATGGACTTGCATTCTGCAAATATAAAGATCAAGTTTTGACTCCTTTAAGATATATTTCATTTCTATGCCTTATAACCTCACTTTCCTAATGAGAATGCATGCTTATTCAATGGAAGATTGATGCCTAGAAATATTATCTACTAAGAGACTAGATTACGGAATTTACTAGCTCCCCATGCCCTTGCCCTTCTCATTCCTTATCAGTTATACTCATAGTCTTAGGTAGCTTGAGGCCCTGGTTTGATTTAGTTGGGAAATAAAATAGAGCGAGGACTTAATTGGGCTAGGTGGACATTATATTTATGAGTATCTCTTAACAATCATGCGTGCGTGGTCCAATGTGGATAATTTAATTGACATCTGGTGATATTGTTTGGGCACTGCTAAATATAGATGGGAAAATCCACCAAATTGGGTAAATATCAACGTTATAATAAGTGTAAAGTTGTTAGATTTGTTTCCTTTTCCTATTGGGAATTATTCGAGGAACAAACTCCAAAACCATTATTCAAACATTGTTGAGATAAATTTTGAGTAGCATCAACAAGGCTATCTGTAGTATTTATTTAAAAATGCAAAAAACTCTGATATTAAAAAAAAAACCATTTATTAACAAAGATAAATCCCCAAACATGCAGTTTGTTTGACACTTGGCCTCCCACAATACAAGGTAAGTTTTTCATCAAAATATAACATCCAGTAAGGGAAAATTGACTATAGAGTTTAACAATGTGTTTTAGTCCAAATCCTTACCAACATAGCCTAATCCTACCCTTTAGTTAGTGTACCATTGATTAGTGTCTTGAACTCTGCGTATTACTCAGGGTATTGCTTCTCATGCTCTACAAGTTTAGATGACCACTCTACTTCAAAAGCTGCACCTCTTTCCATGTGTCTCCTCCAATGACTGTTGTCATACAACAAAGATTTTTAAAGGTTGAATATTGTCCATAGGCCTAGCCGTGACTACCCATATTAATTTTTAGATGTTTGAAGACAAGTACTAAATTTATCTTAGAAAACTATTTGCAGAGGATGAGAGTCCTGCTATTAGTAAGGTCCTACACCCTGCTAATCAGATCCAACAAAAAGATGCCCTATATTAGTGTATATAACATGTGACCTCTTGCTCAAAAATTCACATTTAATGTATTGGGAATGATCGTCATTTACCATCCAACTTAAACACTTTATTTTGATCATTCAAGGGTTTATCTCCATTTTATACTGGTTTTAGAAACATAAAATACTGCGCTCTTTGTTCTCTTTAATGATGGAAACAACCACTAGTGATTTCTTGATAATATGTAGGAATACTTTGCTAACTAGTTTGGCTTTCAATGACAGGATGGAAATATTTAGATTGGCGTAATCATCCACCACTAGAATTTTAATGGTGGTCTCAAGAAAGGTGTTTACATAGAAAAATCTACTTGGTATATCTATTAACAGTTTTCTATATCAAAGTGGTAGTTTCCTGTATGCACCATGACTAAAAAAGACAAACTTTAAAGAAGATAGGCTTTCATTTGCATTATATAAACCACATCTATTACCATACATTAAACGCAAATTTTGAATATACAAGAAGCAGGTGAGCGCCAGATCTTTTTCAAGAACGTACAATCATTTCTCCGTCGGATCTAATTGTTCTATGATTAACACTATCATTTCCACCATTATGATCTTGTTCTAATTTGGTGCCAATTTCATTCCATATGCATCGAAGGAGACACAAAGATGTTAACACCCATAAATTCACTGTCCTTTTGAGAGAAGACTTCCATTTCTTCAAGTTTTCAAATTGTTAGCAGTTGAGAACGTATGCCTCCATAGATTTGTAGCCTGCACTTTTGGTTAGCATGCAAATGCCAATGTTTAAGCCTATTATTTTCTCTGAACACGCATTCTTAAGGCCTACTGTGTGTGAAAAAATGGATATCTACAGTTTCATGTTGTTGATAATACTAAAAAAGCTAAAGGCCATGGATGATAATTTTCTTCACATTCTCCATACAGAACCGTGTTTGTAGAACATGCAACTTTATGTTGTCCTTTATGGTAGGATTTATGATGTGCCCAAACCCTTAAAAGATTAAAAATTAGGAACATTGGACAACATATAGGGATTTTCTTGCAAATTCTGATGTGGAGAAAATATTTGAAGGAAACATAAATTCACTATATGGAATAGATATATCATGAAAATATGTATTCGTCATGATTTGTTGGAAAGTGACCACAGTTCTATGCATCCAACTTTTGAACTCTCTTATGGAAGACCAATATAGTTGATTCATGCTCATGATCATCATTGAATATGATAAGTCATCAAGGAAGTGAGGACATTCATCAATTTGGGGCTCTATTAGACTTTATTGGGTCACACTTTATGGTTAGCATTTGAATTTTAGCAGCAACATATAGTTGGACCAATAAGTAACTAGTTAATATAGCATTAACTGGATTTGTCCAATGATCAACTAATATGTATGTGCTTCCTTGGGACCAAATATCGCTTGAAAATTGCTCATTGATAACATATTAACAAATATATTTACCTCCAAACTGCCCTCACTTCAACCAATTGCTACAAGAATGTTGTTGGTTAGTAAACCAAGGAGATTGGAATACTTTTAGCATGTGTGTGTCATCCTCAAGGTACTTCTAGTTATCAGTATCCCAAGTTTAGTAGTTTTGATTTGTAGTTGGATTTATAGTTTGAGAGAAGTAAGTTCCAGATTTAGAATTAGTGGTTTTGTTTGTTTCTAGTTAGATGTTATCTCCAAATCTATTTCCGGTTAGATTCTAGTGCTAGTTTTAGCAATTTAGTTCTATTTGTAATTTGTGCATGCAGGGTCGATTAATACAACACTTGTTTCTAGGTAGGGGTTGCATGAAGGAAGCCGGATTAAAGGAATATATCAAGGAGATAGCCGCCTTGTATGGATAACATATCTTTTAGTTGAGGCGCACTCCTTATTGGCTCTTCTATCCATGCATATCCATCTCTAGTAGGCACCATTGTGGATTTCTAGATTGAATGTACTTACCATTTTCCTCATTTATAAAGGAGGTAGAGGGCATAAAATTGGAAGTGTGTGGCTATTATTATTTGAGAGTGTACTAACTTACTATTTTTCCAATACATGAATAAACAAAGTTATAGGTTCGAAACTTTGATTTTCTAAGCATGTTAAGCTTTCAAGTAAGCTTATTGAGCCAAATTTGTTTTCCATTGAAGGGACGGAAACTTTGATTTTCTAAGCATGTTAAGCTTTCAAGTAAGCTTATTAAGCCAAATTTGTTTTCCATTGAAGGGACGGTAAATATTGTTAAAGTGAATTTATAGTAGATGGTGGATGAATTCACCATTTCTTGAAAATAGTTTTTTTGTGAAAGAGGCACATGCACAATTTAATAATATTAAAGGGAGTTACCAAATTAGTAGAGCTCGTAATATTCACACAATTGTTCTATCTTAGTGTCCCTATATGATCAAGGGAACAATGACCATCTATAACACTAGGAGGGACTTAAGCCATTTTAGGGCATCTACAATATGATATCCATAAGGATGTGTGTGGACTGCAAATCCATGAGAAAATTCACCATCAAAGATAAGTATCCTTTTTACTATATTTTTGGTCTCTTGGATAACATAAAGGATGCAATTGTCCTTGTCAAGTAGGATTCGAAAAGTGGGTAATATCAGGTTGGCATTTAGGATAAAGATGCATAAAAAAGTAACTTTTACAACTGGTGATGGAAATCATAAACTTTATGTAATGCTCTTGTCCTAACTCATGCTCCAACTACTTTAATGAGATTAATAAATAATCTCTTCAAGATATATCGTGGAAAGAATGTATAGTTTTGTTCTTAGGTGACATTTATGAATATATCAAGTACAAGGAGCATAAGGGCCATTCAAAGTGTTAACAAGTGGAATAAGCAACGCAATTGCTTAGTACCTGCCACTTATGTAAGAAACAATGTAAAGTAAATTAGCATCGGACATCATTCATGGTCATTTACAACTCCATGAGTGATATAGGCATTAAGTATCCCTTCGTAGTCTTATGAGAAATTTTTGGTAGACATGAAACACCTAACACTAGACACTACCATCCATAGCCTCATAAGCGATTTAAGGCATACATAGCCCTTCATAGTCACGAGAACTATTTTTTATAAGCATTATGCACCCAACAATAAAGTAGTAAGTGATATATTGATTGAGATGTATATAATTTACGCAATGTAGTGGACCATTCATAACTCAAGAGTCATTTAAGGCTTAAATGGCAAGTAAATGAATATGTTTAAGTTATTAATGTTTTTTAAATTAATTTCAGTAAAAATATAATCCACCAAGTCTTTATAAGCATCATATTTATTTTTTTCCAATGTTGCATTTAAGTCTTAAAATATGTAGATGTATTTTTTCAAATATATTTATTGTACTTAAATTATATAAATTTAATAACTAATATTTATAATTTTAATTTTAATATTTTATATATATATTTGTTAAATGATGACATACAATTAAGCTCTTTAAATCATTAATAACAATGTTTTAATGGTATAGTTTTGTTCAAAATTTACTATATTATATGAAAAATTAAGTAAATTTGGATAAAAATACTTTAATGATAAATTTGTGAAATATTTATTGTATTATATGGAAAATAAAGCAAAATTATAAATAAGCTTTAGTTTTATATCTTGATATATAAAATTAGAATATTTATTTTTATTTTTTTATTTTAAATTAAATTTTTAATAATTTAAGTAAAAATATACTTAGTCAAATTAGAATATTTAGTCTAATTAAATTTTAATTCAATGCTTATTAATGGATGAACCAAACATAATCATTCAATTAAAAATTAATTACATTCATTATTCCAATTCTAAAATGAAATATAATAATAACTTATATATATATAATGTATTCATAATATTGACAATAAGCTATATGATACTAAGAATATATGTACATCTATATAATAAACTAAAAATATATATTACCTCAATATCTTTTAAATATCTACACATTCATTTTTTATGTTTTTTATATATGTTTTTAAGTTAATTCAAAATTAAAACAAATCTATAATAATAATAATTAATTTAATCTAATCAAATAAAAACCATTCAACAACTTATTATATATAAAATAATAATAATCTACAAATTTATTATATATAAAAACCTATTTACATTTAAAAAAAATATTTAATAACTTTAAAATAATAAAAAATAATCTTACATAATAATAAAAACACAATGTAAACCACAAATGCGAAAGGCAAGTTACCGAACACAATATAAAAAATAAACCAGTAAGACAAACTACCCTAAGACAGGAAACAAGCAGTATTAAAAAGGTATTGAGAGCAAACAGCTATTACGTATTGGTATCAAGATCAAACAGCTATTAAGATCAAATTAGTCTTTACTGTGTGTAATAATATCCTGCTCAAAGGGTTCCCGAATCCCTGGGATGCCTACTTGGGTTTACAATTGTTTCTTTTGAAATTAAGCGATGCAATGGGACTCCTTAACCGCTGTCCATCACTTCACTTCGATTTGACAGAACAAACCTGTTGGCATAATAATAAATGAAAGTATAGAGCTGGAAAACTGGACCTAGTTTTTGCTCGTTCGAAAGCTTGACTCGCCTGTTGAACTGAAACAAAGCTAATCACCTAATTTGAAGCGAAGATCTAATTTCGCGGCCATTAGAGGGTCCCAAGCCAGCAAGCAAACAACTTCTTGCATATCGACATAGAGTTGGCGCCTTTTCCATATGCAATTTAGAATTATCTCCAATTAGTTCTTTTTCCATATGTAATTTAGAATTATCTCCAACTTCATCATTGTGTAAATTAAAGTTGTTAGCAATAATTGTCACTCTCCAAGTTCACTATATTATCTCTTAACTCTAATTCATTTAGATTTTGAATCGATTCATTCTAAAGGTGTGTATAGTGATTGATTCCTTCTCCTAAATGGTTCTATAGTTTAGTAGTTTTTTTTTTCGCTACAAAGCATTTTACTTTGGGAAAATGTTACTGGGTGACTTTGTTCCAAGAGGTTCTTGCGATAGAAAGCTATATAATTATAGTCTAACACTTGTGACCAATGTCAATCCTCATACTCCAACATCATTTCTTCTAGGCTATCCTTTACTCAAATAAACATCGATATAGATTCAAACAATGATAGAGGCTAGCTTAACCATGTTCTCGAGGCCCAAGGTTATACACTTACTAAGAGTATCATTGCATGGGAGAATTTTATTGCAAATTTCTTGGTAATTTTACTTATATTATAACAAAAGAAAATGATTAAGAATGTAGGCTAAAGCCATGAATCCACTACATCAAAAGAAGAGACCCACTTTGCCCATGAACCAAGGACTTGCACCATGAACAACAAAACCATCGACGATTGAGAAACAAATTGTAAGAAAATAGTCCTTAAATGATGAAAGTTTCACATGAATAAAACCCTTAAAAGGAAATGCTTTTTTTTCACAAAGATTCATTGAAGCATCTCATATTGTAAATCGTGTGATTAACCATTCAAACTCAGAAGCTAAATTTTTATCAACCATTCAACTCAGAAGCTGAATTTGTACAAACCATTCAACTCAGAATCTGATTTTTGTTTTATTTTAAATCCAGTCCTCATGCTAGAATGAATAGGCTATAGTGATCATTGAGCCGTTTTGTTTGTAGTAACTGTAATGATCTGTACGAGATATAAATCGGCCGCTAATTTCAAGCCTAATCCTGAGTTTCAAGACACAATAGTCTTCCTAATGTTTTTTCTCTGACATTCTACTCAGATCGACTGTTGACTTGTGAAATATATCCACATGGCAGGTTTGGATGTAAATTTAAAAGTCTTACAGATTCAGGCAGCCCAGCGAAACCCTCAAAAGGAAATGCTTTTTTTTTCACAAAGATTCATTGAAGCATCTCATATTGTAAATCGTGTAATTAACCATTCAAACTCAGAAGCTAAATTTTTATCAACCATTCAACTCAGAAGCTGAATTTGTACAAACCATTCAACTCAGAATCTGATTTTTGTTTTATTTTAAATCCAGTCCTCATGCTAGAATGAATAGGCTATAGTGATCATTGAGCCGTTTTGTTTGTAGTAACTGTAATGATCTGTACGAGATATAAATCGGCCGCTAATTTCAAGCCTAATCCTGAGTTTCAAGACACAATAGTCTTCCTAATGTTTTTTCTCTGACATTATACTCAGATCGACTGTTGACTTGTGAAATATATCCACATGGCAGGTTTGGATGTAAATTTAAAAGTCTTACAGATTCAGGCAGCCCAGCGAAGTTTTAGGAGGATATGATCCAGTGTTACCATTCGATTGACCTAAATCGCCGCTGCATTTAACAAGTTATGAAAGCATTGCCGGATGATGAGACCAGAGCGAGCATCATTATAATCGCTGTAGCATTTTGAATTTAAACGATTCTCTTTCAGCTACCTACCGAGCAAGCAACAGGCGTTTAAGGCCTGGCAACAAACAGGCCAAACAGACTTCCCTACTGTACAAGCTTCAGGCCGTCTGAATACGATAAGATGCCTCGTTAGGGTTTCAAAACACACTATGCCGTAGAGGATTACAAAAGATCGGCTTTTTTTTTGGGCTGCGAGGTGGGGGTGTTCATTTAGGTCTGTTTTAATTGCCATTCATTCTCGGGTGGGGTATTTCATGGACGTTTGTATTAAAACCATTTATCCATTCACTGGATAATGGTTAGCGTCATGTGTATTTTTCTTTAAAAACAGTCCAAATTTATAGTATTCAGACAATAATAGAAGAACAAAAAGACAATGGAAGAACAAATTAATGAAGCATATTATTCATGAGAAAAAGCTGTGTTTGCTTATTCATGGACAAAAACGAAAAGACCTGGAAAAGACCTGGAGCTTCATTGTCGAGGATCGGACTGCGGTTACAAGATTTCACTCCACAGAAAATGCTGAAATGTAATCTAGAGTTAAGTAAAAGAGGAATTGCCCTAATAATGATCATGGCCAGGCTCCGGAACTCTATTAATCAAATGCACCCTTCACATGGCCTGAATAGCATTAAGAAAGCACTTTTAACAGCAATAGTTCCTGAAACTTGTGGCATGCTTTTAGGGCTAACTAATCCCAATAACTCGACCGGTTCATCAGTAAATCCAATCCTGTGATGAATTATTCGTTACATTAGATTTGATTACTAACAGAACACGTACATGCATTGAATCACTAACTTGAACAATTAGCTATTCGGCTACTACATTTCAATCACTTTGAATCCCTGGAGTCCGAAAATGCTTACAATATCAGAGATCTGACGTCTCTTATTCGGGTCACATACTTCCGTCATAAATAGACTGGCCGAATGGTCTCAGGGAATTTTGCATATCGGAGAAATTTACTTCGGGATTTCCATCTACAGGCTCCTTGGAATTCAGACCCCCTTGATGACGATGCGACAAATATTCTACTGGCCGAGCCGTCTGCGCTTGTTCCTCCGTTCTATTATGATGTTCAGCTGGCTCCAACAAACTGAACATCTGCTGGCCAGCTTCCAGGCTGCTAGCGCTATCACTGCTCCCAACCATCCATTGCGAGCTACCGAGCTCTCTGGAACTCATTGAGCCTGTTAGAGGCAGAAAGTTCTGAACGGAAGAGGCCGAGAAAGCTTCAACATTTGCCTTCTCATGAGATATAATAGGATGCAGGATATTGTCCATATGGCTCGATCCGCCGTAATCTGATGTTGTTCTGAGCCATGGCAGCACCAGCTCCAGCCCGCTGTAATCCTGTGCCAAACTCATTCCCCCAGAGGGCGACGACAGAGATAAATTCGGTCCCTTGTGTCCTCCTCCATTCTGCTGCTGCACGTATTGCTGGTTCGCTACAGGAACCTTCTGAATTACGAGACACAGAACGGGTTGCTGAGCCTGAGCCTGAAAATGGACGGAACGATTCGCTGGAAGGTGGGCACGTGGAAATCTGAACGTTCAAATTCAGTTTTGAATTATGAATAACATAATAATAAAATATAATAAATGCTGAAGTAGTAGCCATGTGTCAAGTGAAAACCAGATACCAAACTCCTGACATCATTTCTGATTGGCCAATTAAAAGCTGACAAAATAGCCTGACATCATTTCTGATTGGCCAATTAAAAGCTGACAAAATAGCAAAGGCAAATATTTTTATTGAAATTGTCATTCCTGATTGGCCAATTAAAAGCTGACAAAATAGCAAAGGCAAATATTTTTATTGAAATTTAAAATATTTTTTGGCAAACTCCAAAGCTAAACTTTGGAAAACAGCTTTTAAATTTTTGGTAATAGGAAGGTCAAAATCAACCGATTACAATATACCTGCTGTGGCAACTATAAAAATCATCGAGGAAGCTAAACTACATGCCCAATTCTTGAAAAGAAATAATAAAAAGGACATGGGGTACTTTGGCAGTATAAGAACTTTATTAGAGGCTAAGGTAACGCCTCTAGATGTCTTTATTTCCCTGTGAGGAAGGTACTTTTTCTATCTACTATTGGTTTTATTTCCACAGTATAGCTGCAACTTTTGCGTCTTAGATGAGGCATAACCTCTTAGTTTGCACTTGTTTTGTTTATATTAATATAAGAAAATGAACTTCCCAACATGGAGGTCCACACAAAATTCCTTCACATGATCCCACAAGACTTTTCGAGACGTTTTAAAAGTTAAACTTTGTTGAATCAACCTGCAATTGATCTATTGATCACTTCACACTTTAAAAATTGCAAATGAGATTGTGAGAATGCATATCTTATCAATGAAATACATTTTATATTTTGTGAAGGAGTTGGTAAAAACCTTAAAATGGCTAGTGATATCCATTCCCATTGATGAAATGCTTTCTCGAATGTATATTCAATGCCATGCAAATGCTAAAATTGATCAATCATCAGAGGCATTCTGTAAATTCCAAAAACAATGCATTTGAAGTCATGGCATGATTCTACCATGAAATAACATTTTCTATAAGGTATAGAAGACTCAAATTTTGATTTTAGTCTTGTTGTTGATCTTGAAATCTCAATCAAACTCTAAATAAATTCACATAACATTCTTGGACCTTTTAAGGTCTTGCAATTCATTTTTGTAGTTGGAAAATGTGTAAGGACTTACGATACTTCTTGGTCCAACCTCATGTTGGACAAAACAAGTTTTTTGATACTTAATGGCTATAAAACAAGGATGGTCTTGAAAATAATAAATATATCCAAATATTGGATGATTGTTTATGGTTAAGAAGTGTGGTGTTTACTCAGTGATTGTAGTCTTATATTTTTCCTAGATATGCACTTAAATTGTGATAAACATTAATGTCTCTGTATCAATGAATGTGAATTCCAAAGCTATGTTTACAATAGCTTCTGACCTAGTTTTAATAATTTTAGTCAAGTATAGGGCCGTTTTTCTCTGCCTGATATGTTTGAACAAAGAAAAACAAACTAGTTTCAACAAATATAACAATCTGTTTCTTGATAATTTTGATATTTAAAATATTGTTTGTATTGTTTTGGAACTAAAATGTCTGTTTTTGTAGACTATTGATTTTAATTCTTTTGCTTAGTTTTCCAAGTTTTTCAGGGTCGGTTTTTGCATAGTTTTCCTTGCAACGATGCCGATTGTAGCACATTTCGAGAGCCATTGATTTAGCAGCGATGCCGAGTGTAGCACATTTCGAGAGCCATTGATTTAGCATTTGCATATTCACTTCTAGACTTTGAACAATGAGCTGAAACAAGATTCGACCAATTGCTTCAGATTCATAATTAACCTCGGGTAAAGGTGGTAGAACCACATTTCCTATTTGTTGAGAAGCCTTTGTCTTTGTTGCTTTGCCTTTATGAGTGGTGATATCCATGTCATTGTCTAACTGTAAAAAAATAAAATTCAAATAACACCAGTGGATCTGCTCTTAACAAAAGGAAAGGGAGAGGCTTGTTTCGGTGAAGGCTTGGCTTGTCTCAACGATTGCTGGGATACAAAGTGGCCAGAGTCAGTGGAAATCTTTCTCCAGACATAAATTGAAACTAAATAAATCAGTAGCAATCTTTCTCCAGACATAAATTAAAACTAAATAAATCCGTAGCAGTAATTAACGACTAAACTTAATAATTGCAAGGATTAAATGTACCAGAAATTGTTTTATAAGACTGAGGGTTAACATAAGTGCTGTAAGATCAAGCAATGGATAACATAATCCACAAAACAATCGGTGTTTGTGACTCAAGTTTTCTGACCTGCACAAAACATAATCCACAAAACCATATAAAAAAAAGAATATGTGCAATGCATAACAATACAGGATGTTTACGTGAATGAATGCACAAAACATAATCCACAAAACAATATAAAAAAGGGATATGTGCAATGCATAACAATACAGGATGTTTAAGTGAATGAATGCACAAAACATAATCCACAAAACAATATAAAAAAAGAATATGTGCAATGCATAACAATATAGAATGTTTACATGAATGAATGAATCAAACTTTGAATATATTATGCACTAATAAATATCAGACTCATCATACCCATCTGTTATAAAGCCATGGCTAGCGAATTCCCAATGTCCTGAATCAGTTATATAGTGAGAATTGTCAAATTTATAAATCCATTATAATCGGAACCTGCTATGAGCCAAGAACTATCAAACCAATTTGATTAATCCTTATCTCAAGGCTGTTGTTAAAATTCCAGAAGAGAAAATAGCAAGAAGAGTTCCTGACAATCATTCAACTGGTGATATACCATTTCTTGTGAGGAGCGGTTCTCACAAGGGTCGACAGATATTTCTAAGGAGATAAGAGAAACTCAAACAGGCTGTAAATTTTGCTCGCTGTAAATTTTGTAAATTCCATGTGGCCTGGGTGCATGCAATATGTGGGCCCATGGAAAGAACAAATGTCTTGCGTCTCTCAGCATGGAATTGTGAATGTGGAGCCAACCAAGAAACAAATGTCCTACAGCTTCTCAACACTAACAAAACTTAACATATTGCAGACACGTTGCAACCTGCATAGCCGCTACTTGGCACAATTTTTCCTTTAGCTGATGCCAATGCCAAGGACGAATGGTCTTCAATTTAAAATCAATATCATATTCGTCATTTTCTTTTATTCAATGCTTTGGATGGTTTTGAATTTCAAATCAACGTGGAATAAGGAGTATTCATTTTTTCTTAAAACAGAAAAGGTAAAAAACTTTAAAATCAATCATAAAAGCATCTTGGTCTTTGTCATGAACCAATCAGGTGGCCACAATCATTGCCAACAGCAACACACAGTACACTTTCACAAAAATTTCAAACGACGTTACCAAAGAATGCATTTCGTCCACAATAAAAGTGATCAAAAGTAGAGCTATAGGGTAACCAATCTAGAGCAACACTAGAAATATTTTCTTTGGCATATATTTGAGCACAACGAGTCAGCTCACAGGAATCCTTGCAAAAAGTAGCACCAAAATTGTTTTCTTTGGCATATATTTGAACACAACGATGATGAGGCAGCTCACAGGAATCCACCACCCATTTGAGGTAAGTTAATGTTGTAATCTGTTTGCTCATTTTCACACTTCAAATGTTAATTGGCACAATAGCTTGTTCAGATATAACCCACTACTTGAATCATTTCCTTAAGCGGCTGCAAACAGAAACGCATTTGGCAAATAGAAAACAACCCTAGCATTTCACACTTTATTAAGAAGGATTGACTGAAGGTCAGCCATATATTCAAAGCAACTACAAACACAATCGCGCCTGGCCTTCCAACTAGCTATGTTCGTGAACACTTGTTTACACTAGTTTTCCGAAGCAACGGCAAATAGAAATGCATTTGGAAAACAAAAACCGTTTTTATATATTAAGTGAGATAATGTCAAATCTCTCTCAATAATTTTTTTTCTCTTCCCTTTAAAATCACCATTTTTATACCTGCCTCAGCAGGTATATTGTAATCGTTTGAATTCAAACCCCTTTGACTTTTGGTATTACTTGGTGCATATTGGTGCATATTTAAAAATTAAAATCTCTAATCAAAGTTTAACTTTGTAATATGAAAAATAGCAATTTTTAAATATTTTAAATTTTAATAAAAATATTTGTATTTGCTATTTTGTTAACTTCTAATTGGCCAATAAAGAATGATGTCAGCCTTGGAGTTTGGTATCTGGTTTTCACTTGACACATGGCTATTATGACATCAGCATTTATTATATTTTATTATTATGTTATTTGTAATTAAAACAATCAGCAGATCCATGACTTCCGAGGACTGGTGGATTTGGCGTTTGCAGGTGTGTGGGTAAATTCACGGAAATTATTGAACGATCTGACTGTGCTTTCCTACAAAGTCCTCCATGAAAACTGAAACCCAGCCACTGCAAAACGCATGAAAGAACCCTATTTCTTCAAGCAGAGGCGACAGTTACTTTTGAAGGCCGAGCATTTTCTTCTGTCCGCACTCAACTTCGATCTGGCTATCCAAACCGCATATAAACCCCTCGCTTGCGCCCTCAAAGAGTTCAATGTATTCCAATGGCATTCGAAGTTTGCACAGGTTTCTTGGAATTTTGTAAATGATGGATTAATAACCACGGTATGTCTCCAGTTCAAACCCCTGCAAGTTGCTGGTGCGGCTTTCTATCTTTCACTTCAGCAATTCGTCTTGGAGTTGACTTTGCAGAAATCTAGAGAAATTCATCCCTCTACCAGTAAGTCACTATTTATACAGCGGAAAGATAATCTTTTTATTTGACTTTTAATACAGCGGAATGGTAATCCATTTTAGTTTCTGCGCAGACGTAATGAAGCTCTAATTCAGGAAATTAGTAAAGCTGTCCCTGGCTCAAATGATTTGAGCTTCAAAAGCCAACAGTTCAAACCATGGCTTGTCTGTGGAAGCAGCATTGGTCTTACTGGCGAAATCCTCAATACAACAGCGTTCGATGCTTGTTCACACTTGCATGTGGTTTGCTTTTTGGCACCACATTCTGGAGAATGGGCCAAAAAACGTAAGCATTCGTTTCAGCTACCAAGAGTATAACACTTCAAATTAAAACCCTTGTTAACCGAACTTAACTTCGGTTCTTATTTATTATTTATGGATGGTTATAATATTTTCCAGGCACACGCAGCAAGATATATTGAATGCAATGGGATCCATGTTTGCCGCAATTCTTTT
>LPNX010929033.1:4294-141466 GCA_001517045.1 Pseudotsuga menziesii | reverse complement strand
TCATTTCCTATTTATGCTAGTCTATAAAGAAACTCGCATATTTTTATAACATAAGTCAAGAATATTACTAGAAGTATGTAAGGAAGCTTGAATATGCTTACAAGTTTTATGCTACATTGCAATAACCTATATCGTATTTAAATGGACATTTTTTAATTCATTTTTGTTTTAATTTCTTTCAAATTGTAATTATATTTGTTTTATCATATATTTTTATAGCAAAATTATCCTAATGCTATATATTTCCAATCTCTTCTTAGGAGGCAGGTACTAAGCAACTTTGTTGCTTATTCCACTTGTCTTATGTTTCAAGTCGATTTGAAATCACCATCTTGTTATGCTTCAAGTTGCTTTAAAATCAGACGTTTTTTAATTCTCCAAGTCACTTTGTTGAAACTATTGGACACCTTATAATTTTGTATATTTTCTTTAAATAGTCATTAGCGTTGGCTAAACTTTAAAGTTGCTTTGAGATTTGCAGTACAACACCTTTGAAATTTATCACAACATCTTTCAGATCTATCACACATTGGCAGGGACTTGCTGCTCTGCAGCCTTCCTCGTTTGCTTTACTCCCATACATGTTATAATAGTAAGCTTAAAGTAATTCTCTATATTTAGCTAATATGGTATTATGCCATGGTTCATTGAAGCATAAAAAGTAATTCTTCTCCTTTATGCATTATATACATAATGAATATGTATATTTTTTATATAAAAAGTGGCGACACTCCCGGTTGATAACTATTAGAAGTTTAATATAACATTAGACTTTTAACAAAATATTAAGAGTTAAAAGTAGATAATATTTGAGGAAATCGTACTTGTATAAATAACCAAGTTGTAACCCCATCTTAAGTACAAACCATTTAGTTATGTTTGTTTAAAGTATCAAAATGTTTTTTAAAGTAAAAATGGATTATTAAAAGAATTGGAAACCAACTTCTTAAGTAAAAACCAAATCCATTGTTTAGATTTGGGCTTAAATTTTAAATGAATTATATCTTATTATTTTTGAATCATAAGAATATTTATTTAAAAGAGAAGGAGCGTACATCATATATTGTGTAGTTCTTGATTAAGTTTTATTTAATAGTAAAGAGTAAGTTTTATGAGTTTATTGAAAGTTTGATTTTCATATTCAAGGGTGTAGATTTTAATATTTAAATGGTAATTTATAATTATAATTAAGTAAGAAGGTTCTAAATTACTTTAGATGGAAATGTCTATGTTTAAAAGGAAGGCCTTGCAATAAGGTTAGTTAGTAAGTGTATATTATCCTATCAAAGAGAGATTTGATATTAAGGAATATGAATTGCAGTAGTTGTACTGCTGATTTGTAAGCTTTTGTTGAATAATTAATAAAAATATTAACAATTTTGGTGGACGTAGCTCCTGGTTAAGGGTGAACCACATATATTGGTGTCTCCTTTGCAATTATATCTTATGTGCCTTATTTATGCAAATTGACCCAAATTATTGCAATTATATCTTATGTGCCTTATTTATGCAAATTGACCCAAATTATTGCTCCACAATCCTGTATTGCTAAAAGAATACTCACTTCTTTATTTGTAAGTAATGAATGGAATATGAATGTTGTTATTTAAATATGAATGTTATTCTTTATTTGTACTTAATGAATGGAATATGAATCTTGTTATTTAAATATGAATGTTAAGACTTTGAAACATATGTTGCATAACAATATAGAGTTGTTCTTGCTAAGTATGAAAAATAATCCTTCGTGTTAATATTCTTGGTAGTCTAAAAATATTTTAAGAAATTGTATACCCCACTTCTATTTAAAAGGTAATTGTGGAAGTCACATATATTACAACTTTTTTTACATAGAAAAATATTTCTCAATTATTTAAAAATAAATATTAATTAAATGTTATATTTAAACTTTTCAAATTATCATAAATCTAAAAATATATTGATTGAGGTTTTATATATATGAATGTTTTATTTCGTGTGAACTTGATTGAGGTTCTATATATATGAATGTTTTATTTCTGCATATGTTTTATTTCTTGTAAACTTCAATTTTTTTTAAGTCATTTTAAAATGTTTTATTTTTGAACTTAAATTTTAGATAATTTTAAATATGAATAAATATTTAAAAATAATTATTCAAATAATTATTAAAAATAAATATTTTATTTAAATTTTTTAAATATTATAATTCCATGAATTTATTGATCGAGATTGTATGTCATCCATAATGTTAATAGCTTACTTTAAACATAAATTGATATTTTAAAGAAGTTATTTCCATTAATGCAAATTATGCACATGACTTATTATCCGTGCCCCATAGGTAGGTAATATTATTTTGACCATTAGCAAGGCCTAAAATTTTGGGAGGTTGGGGGTTGAAGATACCTGTTGTTTTTGCTAAAGCTTTGGCTACTAAGAATTTCTGGAATCTTATCAATTGTCTTACATAAATATGTTTATCCTTTATCTTTAATTGAATGGATTAGAGTTATTGTCTTACATAAATATGTTTATCCTTTATCTTTAATTGAATGGATTAGAGTTACTGTAAAGAAGAAAAGGTGTATGTCTATATGTTGGAAAGCAGTAATTTGGTCTTTTGATCTCATAGGCAACTATCTTATGTGGAAGGTTGGGAATGGTGTTGCTGTTAGAATTGGTTTTGACCCTTGGGTTGGCTGTAAGTGGCGGCATATTCTCCATGCTAGTCTGATTGATAAACTTCACTCTTTTGGTTATTTCTTTCTTAAATACATTGGATGTCCTAGGATGTCTGTGTTGAGGGAACAAGGTTGGCTATCTGTTGACTTGATTGGGCTTTCGGAACAAGATGATATTACAGTTTGGAATGGTTATTTGGCTTGTTTAAAAACATGTCATGTTAGATTTTCAATTGAAGCTAATCGTTTGATTTGGAACCAGTCCAAATTTGGGAAGTATACTCCAAGTATTAGTTATCTTTAGTTGATATTGGATAGAGATGAGGAGGAGCTTTCTTGGTGGTGGAAGGTTCTATGGAAGCTCAAATGTCTACTGAAGACAAAAATTTCTGGTTGGTTCATTTTGTCAAATAAAGCATTAACTTGGGATATTATCTGCAGGAAAGGAAGGGAAGGTCCAGGTAGGTGCTATTAGTGTAAACTAGAGTTAGAAACCAATGTTCATCTTGGAGTAGATTGTACATTTGCTCAAAGTGTGTGGTTTGACATTGAGGTTAAATTGCAGAAATCTAATTTATGGGTTGGACATTCGGTAAGTTCATGTCTAAAAAATTGTTTTTTAAGAGATGATGTAAAACTTATCAAATCCTTACCTATTTTGGTACTCTAGTTCATTTGGTTAGCCATAAACAAGTGTTGTTTTGAGGATTTAACTTTATCACCTTTCCAGGTTGCATCACTTAGTTTGGGATTGCTGAGTAATTTTCCTCAAGATCAGAGTGTGGTTAGGATTAGAGCTCTTGTTGTTGAAGTTATTGATGAATCATATCCTTGGGGATATTTTGATGGATCGGCAGTAGGAGAACCAAAATTGTGTGGAGCTGGTGGATTGATTTTTATCAATGATGAGCATTATTTTACTTTTAAAGATGGATTGGGCTCTGGATCAAATAACTTTGCTGAGTTATTTGGTTTAAAGCTTTTGCTGACTTTGTCCTTGGAAAATCATTTTAAAAAATTGCATATTTTTGGTGATTCTCAACTCGTTGGGTTTCTGGTAAGTACGAATCCAAAATGTTCAGCTAGCACATATTTTGCTGGAAGTCAATAGATTGGTTGACATGTTTGATTCAGTGGTTTTCATGCATATTTATCGTGAATGCAATACTTTAGCAGATGTATTGGAAAAAGATGGTGCTAATGTGATTTCTAGTTCTTGGCAGATTTCAGAGTATAGGATAGTTGAATGCTTTGAATCTGTTAAGTTGTTTTAAACTTTTGGACTTATGATCTTTTTGGGTTTTGGAGTTTTCAGATCCTGGATTTGTTGAAGGATGGTCATAAATCATGTTTTGTAGCTTATATGTTTACATATTTGAAAATGAGTTTTATATGGCTCATTTGAACATGATAGAATGTTGAACAGTTTGTGTTGTAAAGTCTGAAGAATTCAAAATGATACAGAATATTGAGACCTTTTGGTCTGGTGTTTTTACAATGGACAACTTTTTATTGTTCAATCTATGGAATGTAATTATCTTTTATAAATATAATTACCATTCTTTTCTGTGGAAAAAAAAAGTAATATTATTTTGACCAAAAATTAATTTACAATTTCCAAAGTAAACATTATAAATATATTTTTATAAATATAATTATCTATAATCTCATTGGCTTATATAATAAAGGTCTTATTTTGTAATCATTTTTGTTGTACAAAAGCTTGTTTTATCGCATATGTCAGATTTTTTTAATAATTTTCTCCACAAATATAGTTGATCATTTTTTTTTTTGGTTCCACTGAGGAGTTTCCAGATCTATTAGCCATTTCTCATTAATAGTTTCTTTAATATTTTTTCTTTAGTTCCACTCAGGAGTTGCCACATTTAGCAGCCATTTCTCATCAAATTTAAGTAATATCCATAATTGCTATTTTATTACCTATGGAATAGATTTAGAATATTGTGGGAAGCATTTGGCATGATTCATTTAAATTTTGGAAGTACAATTCATTTTAAAATATAAAGGACCCATAATTAATTGAATTATAGTTATAATAATTATGTCTCAAATTAATGAATGAGTAAGATTATGTATGTTTTTTATTTTTTAACCAAACAAATAGTTATAAATACTTATAAAATTAGTTAATTTATTTTTAAATCAATAAAATAAAAAGTTAATAATTAAAAATAGTATTTTTAAAAACTTAATGTTGACATAGGTGCTGAAACATTGCCTTAACTTCTATTGCTTAATAAACTTTTATCCTCTTTGTAAAACACTGGAGGAGAGGCCAATCTTTACTTGTGGCAGTGGTAGGCACAACCAACCACTTAATTTGTGAAAATAGTTGGCCGTTAAATAAGTGCTAAAATATATAATTGTATATCCATTATTCATACCAGATTAGTAGAGTTCATGTAAGCACAAAACAAATACTATGTAATAAATAAATAAAAATACAAAAATATTTATGAAAACACATTTTTTTATAGCCATCATTTAATTGAAGCTTATTTAGATCTTAATTAAATACATTTAAACATAACACGATAATATCCAAATGCATATCCACATAATAATACATTATTACATTAAGTAAGATATATAACAATTAAATTAATACATTTATTTTAATAATCTATGCATTACATTGTGTTTAATATTTTGAAATACAATATGACTACCTATATTCCATTGCTTTTACTTTTTTGAAATATAATTGAACCATATTCTTAAATTAAACACAAAATATATAATTAGATTATCCATATTACATTGTTTACATTTTTTGAAATGTAATTTAACTATCTTTAAACTAAGTGACAAAGACTAGCTACTAAATGACACGTATTACATGTAAAATGATAATAGTAAAATTTAACTTGATTATAATACATCAAACCTATGTAACTTTAGCTCACTTCAAACATAAATTGATATGATATTTAAAGGGAGTTCTTCGTTTGAGTACAAATTATGCACATCACGTATTACATATAAAAGGAATGGTGAAGTTTAACTAAGTTGTAATAATTAAACCATTTATTTGTATTTGCATTTTAACATGTGGTTTTAATATTAATTATGTTATCATTATATTTAGAATAAATAAATTAATAACTTAGTTTAGAAATTAGTTTATATTAATAATATTCACTAAATTAAAAATTAATAATATTTATAATGTTTTTAAAAACTAGATTAAATATTGTTTATTAGATCTAGATCAATAAAAGTCTAAAAAAATATTATTTCGATCTCATTCATAGGTTAGACAATTTCTATGCAAATTCTTGGATTCGAATGCCTTTGAATAAGATCTTGGTATGGATGTAATACATATAATTCGGAATTCCTTCAATGGGAAATTTAAAAAATCCATTTGTTAAAAAAATCATAAATTAAAATTTTATTTTTTAAAATTATTATAAAAGATAAAAATGGTTTAGTTAAGAAATATGTACAACCTATTAAACATTGAGTCAAATTCTTGAAAATTACAGAAAATAAATCACTTTTAAAAAGATAAAATTGATTTAGTTATAAAATATGAAGGAGAAAATAAGAAATCAATTTATTTTATCTTCTTCATGTGTTTGTATGATCTACATCCTTTTATAGAGTAGAATCCTTTTAGTCTTAGTCACTTGCTTAGAGAAGGCTTCATTAGAGTATATTTTATTTTTTACAAGGAAACTTAAGGAAGAAATTGAACCTTTTCTAGCCTTAGGCAAGGGTTGAGTGAAGACTTCATTCTCTTTAGTGGTTGGTGAATGATTTTCTTTAGTGGTTGGTGAATGGATATAGGTACAACCAATCACTTAGTTTTATAAAGAGAGCTAGTTGGTAAACAAAAGCTAAAATATATAATTTTATATCCATTATTCATACTAGATTGTTAGAATTAACCACAAAACAATTACTATTTAATTTTTTTTTAAATTATGAAAAAAACTAAAACAAATTGTTACCTTCTTTAACCACCTTTTAACTGAAGCTTATTTAAATCTTACTCAAAATACATTTAAACATAACAAATTACACAAATTAAGACTATAATAAATTGAATCCATACTATACACTTATTACACTTAAGTTAATCTTATTTATGGCTCAAACAGATCCAAGATCAATAATATGTAAAAATACATAATAAACCATTGATCATAAATATGATACATGTTTACTCAGTATGATATGTCTTTGCATGGACAGCGAGCGAATTATAAATAGCAAAATCCAAAAAATAAATCAAATAAAATGTTAAAGTCATGAAATCAGTGATAATTTTTTTTAAATCGAATTAAATATAAAAGTTGATAATCGAATTTCGATGAAGAATGAATTTGAACTGAACTATTTAGCATAGAAAATCGACCACGTTGAATTAACAATTGCAAATCCGGCATTTCCTTGAAAAGCCGATGACCAGTTCTCACAAGAAAACCAGGAAAGCCAGCAGGTAGAGACGGTAGGGGCCGGTGACCAGTTCTCACAAGAAAACCAGGAAAGCCAGCAGGTAGAGACGGTAGGGGCCGGTGCAGTAAATGACTGGACAAACAAACAAACTAATAAACTGCCCACGACTCATTTTACTTCATGACTAAACAAACAAACCGCCCATGTCTACCTCAGATGGCCATTGGCAAAGCAAAACACCGCTTGGAATTCCAGGCGGCCTAATTGGACTCGTGGATTTACAAACATTGCAACTTAATTTCTAAATACAATTTTACGCGCAGTCTTTTCTTCCACTAAATTTAGCAGGTGATTTAAAACATTTACAACAACATTTGATTTAAAACATTTACACCAACAGTATATATAACATTTAACTTCAAATAAAATTGTATAAACAAGTTCATTGTTTATTCTTGGATATCAATATTTTGAAATCCAACCGCAAGAAATGACTAATAACCAGTTTGTAGCAAAAAAATGAGCTGTTACAAGTTTATAGTTGGTTCTTGGATCTCAACATTTTGAAATCCAAGATCTTGAAATCCAACAGCAATAGATGAGCTTACATGCAGCCACAAGACCAGCAATGACAAATAGATGAGCTTACATGCAGCCACAAGACTAGCAATGAAAAGAAATGACTATTGACCAGTTTGTAACATAAAAATGATTGCTCGTACAAGTTTATTGTTAGTTCTTGGATCTCATAAAAATGATTGCTGTTACAAGTTTATTGTTTGGATCTCAAGATCTTGAAATCCAAGAGCAATAGATGAGCTTGCATGCAGCTACAAGACCAGCAATGAGCATTTGGAAACAATATGACACCTTCCAAAACAACACCGAGGCGTCTGAGCTGAAGGGTCTAGCATGACACTTCGTACTAAGATATTCAACAAAACAAAGAAGAGTTTTAAAAATTAATTTGGTTCTAGCCTCACACCTCGTAATAAGATATTCAATAAAATAAGAAGGGTTTAAAAATAAATTTCAGTGAGCGCACTGGAAATGGTCATAATCACTCATACTCAAAATTCGTAACCTTGCGGATACCATCCACTATTAATTCGTAACCTTTGACATCGTCTTACTCATCAATTTTTTTCTTAAATTTCCGTGAGAGTGGTGACAAAAGATTTGAGTGAGAGAGATCATGAAATTTCCACGAGATTCGTAACAATAACATAATTGAGTGTGAGAGATCGCGAGTCACATGTAAAAATTGGTATAAACCGAAATCTAGTGAATTTATCTCACAAAATCTTTTGTAATTTTTTATTGTCTGTTGGAGAATTTTAAATGCAAAAATGAAATACTAAATCAACAAAGCCGTACTTTGAATAGACTTTTAAAAAGAAATCAAATTACAATACAGGCTTGCTGCAGTAATGTTTCTGTAGTATGAAGCTCTAAAAGCTCTAAAGATATAGGAATTTACAGCTATGGAGAACAATATTCATTATGCAGCAGAGTAATAAATGTTGCGGCTGCAGCACTGTAAGTGGTTGGATCTCAACCTTGGGCCTTTGGAAGATCCAGGATCACAGTGGTGCCGCAGCAGCATTTATTACTCATGTAAAATATTTTTTGCACTTGTTTTCATAACCCAATCTTTCACCTCCAACACTTGTTTTCATAAACCCAAAATCAAGAATAATAAGAAAATAATTTGAGGACAGGACGGGACAATGGCAAGAATTGAAGAAATAGCTTTAACATCACAAGACTCCAACAATACTTAGCCCGCTGCAGAGCATTCAATGCCACTGCAGCAGGCATGCCAACCCTTGGATTAAAACTCTTTAAGATCCAAGGGTTGACATGCCTGCTGCAGTCACATTAAATGCTCTGCACCAAGCTCACTATTGCTGGTCTCAAAGACTAATAGCTAAAAAAGAGAGAGTAAGCTATCTACCCAAGGCCCCACCTAACCCGGTCTTATTCCACATGAGACCAAAACCGATCAGCTAAAGCGGTCTTTTTCCATTACCGTTTCCATAAGACCAAGACCTAAGAAGATAGCTTAGTCAGTTACCAGGTTACCTGGCCTATGGAGAGTGTGATCACATTCTATATATAGATCGTATATGCAAACGTTAACATTAAAGTATACTATTTACTAAGGAGTGCGATGGACAATGATCATGTACCATGTTGTATATAGTTGTAAAGAATATTTATATATTGTGAACCTCTCGGTATATTTCACACAGTGCATGATTTTACGGGAGTGAAAAAACAAGAAGAAAAATCCGAAGCAAACCATAAATTCTTGTTAAGGCAAAAGGAATTAAGATGACTGGAGTTCTAGATCTTCCTCGCTCAATTTGTGTATGCTTGCTTTCAGTCAGCTATTTGGTCATCATTGTACCTGTAGCAGCTTACCCAAGGCTAGGTAGAACCAGCTTTCCAAAGGGTTTTAAACTTGGTGTTGGTACATCTGCTTATCTGCTTCTCAAGTTCTACTTTCATCATTCTTACTCTATACAATGATATTCATTTTTTTTACATTATGTAACTCTTTTCCTTCATAATTTTTTTGATAATATAATTCTAGACGGATTTTAATTGTTTTACAGACAGAAGGAGCTGGGCACGAAGGTGGGATGCATTCTTTTACATTCAAAGTTCACTATTGCTTACATGCCCAGTATTAATATGACAAGTTATTGAAAATTTTAAATAAAATAGTTTATATTTATTTTATTGTTGTTATTGAATTTTGATACATGTTTTTAAAAAGAGAAATAGCAAAGGAATCATCTCCACAAAACTAAGTGGCTAATTGTATCTATAGTCTTTCACAGGCCACAGACACTTCAAGTGTGGCTGTAGCTGTGCTATTAACAATAAGTAATCCATTTTGATTACAGCTTTTTGGATCCATTAACATCAGGAAAGTATCCTGATTCCATGAGAAGTTTAGTTGAGCACGGTTACCACGGTTTAACAGGCAAGAATCAAAAAAGATGAAAGGCTCATTCGATTTACTTGGTTTTAACTATATTCTGCACGATTGCAGTCAACAATCCAAATCCAGATTTCGTTCTTGTGTTAATCTGTCTTGTAAGTTAAATTTTCCTATTCAATACAACCCTGTTTTAATGAGAAATTACAAATCATGTTTAATCATCTTGGTTGCAACTTTTCTTATTAAAATATTCTTGACTTTGTGGGTTTTGGTATTACAGCTGAAGTAAACGGAGTTTACATTGGATCAGAGCTAAGCGATTTGAGTTTTTTTCTTCCCGTAAGTTCATTCTTCGACTGCTTTGTAATACAGTTTGACTTTAATTTAATATTAAACATGTAAAGATTCGTTATGCCGAAATTATTCGTCTCCACGAAGGTGTCAGCATTTTCAGGTCTTATCCAGCTGGATTAAGGGACGTAATTAACTATACAATGAACCGCTATAACAATCCTTTTATATACATCAATGAGACTGGTATGTCCGCCATAAGCTGAATTGAATAAGAAATATATTTATCTTGTTAAAAAAGGGTCTGATCGTTATTTTCAATAGGGTATGCTGATTTTGACAATGGCACAATCCCGCTTAAACAAGCATTGAACAATTCTAAGCCAGTGAAGTACCATTTTGGCCACTTATCTCAAGTACTTCAAGCCATTACGTATGTATGAGAATCTTGTACTTATTTGAGTTTTATAATTCAAGCCACTTAATTCAAGTAGTTTAAACGATATACTATTTGGATCTTTTGGACAAATCTAAATTAGTTTATAAAATGGGCTTGAGTGAAAAGCGTCTCCACCAAAAGCGAAAGTATTTTCAATGGGATTTTTTATGCTGCAGAAGCAGCAATGTTCTGCTCCATAAGATGATTCCAATCTTCAAACAACAGTGGTGGAGTTGCCGTTTAATGTATTTGTCTACCAACATTTAATTTGTTCTGTCACAGTTTTGAGAAAGAGCCATTAAAACAAGGAGTGAGCTAGCTATGGAGCAATGCTCCCTCCATCGGACGGAGGAGGAGCAAAGTCGTCCATGAAGGAGGATTGCTCCATAGCTAGCTTACTCTATTAAAACAAGACTAAGCTATTTTCGATGGATTTATATCTGACCAAAAAAGTAACGAAGTAAGCTGTCATTAAAGTAAATCCCGATACAAATAGTCAACAGTCTAATCTTAAAAACTAGACCTTTGGAATACGTGCCAAAAGCTCTATTGCTTTTTAATTTAATTACGGAATCCCTTATGCAGCCGTCCTTCTACAAATGGACACCAATAAGCTGGAAGCCATTGTGGAACCGTCCTTCTAGAAATGATTTGTTGACGTCGGTTCCAATCAAAATGTAATCTTATTTTATTTTAAAAGTTCTTTTCTATTTTAGAACTTAACATAAATCGAGTGAATGCCATTATATTTATGTTTCATTTTATATTTTATAATTATTATAATTTCATATATTATATGATATATTTTTTAATTATTATAAATAATAATTTTATATTTCATAATTGGTTATTATAAATTATATTTTAAGTAAATTAATTATGAATGCCATATGATTTCATATTACTATAATTTATTTAATTTAAATCAAGTGAAAACTATTATATTTTAGAATATAATTTCATATTATTATAATTTATTTTTTTTGAAATTTATTATATTTATATTATATTTTATAATTATTATAGTTTTAATGTATATAGATATTTTTATTTTATAATTATAAAAAAAGAAATATAAAAAATAGCATGTAATTAGTTGATAAATGGATAATTGGTAGCTATGCATGGATAACTCATAGTTGATAAATGGATAACCAACCGTTTATGGAAGACAACTAAAAGAATGTAAATAATAATTGACAAATGGATAAGAGAAAGAATGAAGTGATAAGATGTAGCTAGACATTGATAACTCAAAGTTAAAGCTATTTAACTAGAAAAATAGGAGGAACAAAAAAATATTTCCAAATGTCTTCCACTCCATAACAATATAAGTATAGTCATATATACTATATCACAATTTTTTTATTTCATACTTAATTATTATAAATTATATTTTCATTAATTTAAGGGAGGCAGGTGCGCGGGGGGGGGGTTGGCGAGGTCATTCTCAACCCTAGAGAACAAACGGCGTTTATGGAAGACAACTAAAAGAATGTAAATAATAATTGACAAATGGATAAGAGAAAGAATGAAGTGATAAGATGTAGCTAGACATTGATAACTCAAAGTTAAAGCTATTTAACTAGAAAAATAGGAGGAACAAAAAAATATTTCCAAATGTCTTCCACTCCATAACAATATAAGTATAGTCATATATACTATATCACAATTTTTTTATTTCATACTTAATTATTATAAATTATATTTTCATTAATTTAAGGGAGGCAGGTGCGCGGGGGGGGGGTTGGCGAGGTCATTCTCAACCCTAGAGAACAAACGGCGTTTATGGAAGACAACTAAAAGAATGTAAATAATAATTGACAAATGGATAAGAGAAAGAATGAAGTGATAAGATGTAGCTAGACATTGATAACTCAAAGTTAAAGCTATTTAACTAGAAAAATAGGAGGAACAAAAAAATATTTCCAAATGTCTTCCACTCCATAACAATATAAGTATAGTCATATATACTATATCACAATTTTTTTATTTCATACTTAATTATTATAAATTATATTTTCATTAATTTAAGGGAGGCAGGTGCGCGGGGGGGGGGTTGGCGAGGTCATTCTCAACCCTAGAGAACAAACGGTAAAAACCTTTGCTTGGGGACTGGGACACAAGACAAACAACGAGGATGAGTGGTTGGCTCTTCTTCAAGGATTGGAAATGCTAGACAAAAGAATCATCTCAAGGTTGCTAGTCTTTGGGGACTCTAGACATGTTATCCTCAAGATGATAACTAGCTACTCAGCAAGTTCCATCAAATGCATAAGGCTTTATAACAGGATCATTCAACTTCCACTTTTTGCTAGTATTGCCTACTACCATATCCTAAGAGCGAACAACGCTAAGGCAGATTCTTTCGCAAACTCAGGTGCCTCTCTCCCTCAAAGGCTCTGAACGATGAAGAGGTTAGCACTAAATTTATTCCCTAACTAACTACAAGGGTCTCCTTCCCCATTACAAGACCTTGGGTTAAGTAATAAGCAAAGGTTTATAGTGTTAGTGGTTGCGTTGATCATTGGAATCCCATGCATCATCCGCTAGGACGCATGGTATCCACCACCCCCCCCCTCCTTAATTCCCCGCCCACTCCATTTAAGGCAATCCCCTCCAAACTTCATTTCGCGTTCAGATCTCATGCTTCTGCCCATCCCCTCGCTCGTGTTATGGCTCTTCCTTGGGATTTTACCATCCGTCTCCCTCCCTAGCATTTTTCATTGTTCTCTCAGGCGTTTGAGTTTTTCCCAAGCAACGAGATACAATCTTCATTGCCTCCCAAGCTTTGTGATGGGTGGTTGATACGCACAGTCCTCTCGAGTTTCCTGTATCCTCGTTCTCCTTAGTCTCTGGAATCGGCAAGTAACCTGACTCTTCCCTCTGTGTGTTTTGTTGTCGGAGAGCTTGAATGCAACATTTTGTCTGTGTGCCCTGAATCTATATTTTCCTCCTTTGGTGCCATTTTATGTCTGTGTTTGGTCATTGGTGAGCTTGGGTGTCGTTTCTCATCTCTGCATCTAGAAGACGTTGTGGGGAAGCCTTTCGTCTCATTTGTTGGTCCCATTTAGAGTATAGGGGTTCCTATTGAGCGAGCTCTCTTCTTTTCCGGGAAATTACATAGCAAGAATTCTCATTTTGAGCCCAAGTAGAGACCACGCAGTAAAATACCCCCACCTGTGTTGGGCATGGAGCGCAGAGGTATGGACCCAGTTCAGCGAAGTGTCAAGGAAGGGTTTGATCATTTGAAGGTCAACATTCAGCGTCTTGCAGATTTCGTGGCTGTTGGAATCACTAATAATAGAGAGACTGCAAAGGAGGTCAAGCAGTTACTGGATGATGTTCGTTATGTTTCCTACCATACTAGCTGTCACGATGCAAGAATTGACGATCATGGTATGGACATGAAAGAGATGATGAGCAAGATTGACCGTATATAGGAAGATCTTCAGAATTTGGTGTAGTTGAACCAGGGAAGCCACGCTTAAGACAATCTACGAGTAGCGGCTCAAAGAATGGAAGAAGACTCTGTCACCCAGCCAGTGGGATTTCCAAGAAAACCTAAATGATTTCCCCTTAGTTCATGTTTTTTTGTATTATCCTAAATCAGCCGTTTATACAAATTTATACTACTACTGTGAATACGCAAAATAGTAACTACTATAACGACTCTAGAATGGTATCTCCATGTCCATTTTTTGTTTCAGTTTCTATTTTACTTCTAGGATTTTCATATTGCTATAATTTTGTACGAAATGTCTCTACACAACCCTTTTAATATACTATTTTCCCAATTTCTATTAAAAAAATTATGTTTTAATTAATTTAACTATAATATTATATAATTTTTGTTTATATCTAATTCTATCTTTTATTTTATAATTAATATATTATATTATTTAAAAATCTTAATATAAGTTAATGTTTTAAATAAATGAATAATTCGAAATTGTATTCTTGTCTAATGCTAACATTTTCTATATACCAAAAAAAAATGCAAGTGTGCACAATGTTGGGATTATAAACCATGTCATTGCTTTTAATTACTTTACATGAGCTTAAGGTGTTTACTTCCAAAGTTGTTTAGGGCTTAGGCGAGCCACCTAAGTTCATATTGGAGATATTGGATTGGGAGGTTTTAGTTTGTAATAATGTTCAGGTTATTAATCTGAAACCACATTATTTGTTAAATTTGTATAAACAACTTTCATGAAATTAGAAATTGATTTTCTATGGGGTAAATTGTGTTGAAAACTAAATTGATTTTCTATGGGGTAAACTGTGTTGAACACTAAATTGATTTTCTATTGGGTAAATTGTGTTGAACACTTTGTTGTTTTATTGGAAATTGTGTTGAACACTTTGTTGTTTTATTGAAATATTTGTTGGAGAAATATAGATATGGATTATATTTAAGAGAAAAATAAAAGGTTGACAATAAAATTAGTTTTGATTGAACAACGGTAAGAGGTTTAGCATGTTTCACTAATACAGGATATATCCAAAAGATCAAACACCTTTAACAACTACTTTCACAAAAAACCCACGAATCAATACATCAATTTTTTTATGTGGTTACAACCCTTTAAGAAGGAAATAGTCTGCAACCCCAACCAAATAACTACTTGAGGAAATATGTTATGAAAAGTAAAAGAAATGTTACATATGAGTTTCTCACAATCAATCATTGAGAAAATGACCCTCCATGCCCTTTAAATAGAGATCACAGTCCAATGGGGTGCTAATCCACAAATAAATAACCGTTAATATCAAGGTGAAGGTGGATTGTTAGATCACTAAGTGTCTAGAACATATCATGACCATCTAATTACATAAGTACAAATGCACTAATGTATACTAAAGAAAGAAACTTTATCCAAAGACACATTATACCAAGTTGATCTTAACTAACATTTAAGTGTCTAAATACCCTAACATCCCCCCTTAAAAAGAAATTCAGATAGGATTGAAGTGTTTACAAAAATGACACAATAGGAGAAGGAAGGAGGCATTAGAGACTATTCACCTTTTGATGGAAAATTATTGAACTCCTAACATAGATTGAATTTTAGAAAACTTTACTTTTGTAAGAGAGTGTGAAGATTTATGCAACTTGATCATTTTTAGGGGAAAAGAGCACTTCAAGAATGCGATCTTGAATAATATTTCTAAGAAAGTGCATATGTAGCTCAATGTGTTTGCTAAATAATGTTGAATTGGATCTTTCATGATCTTGATGGCACTCTAATTGTCACACCAAAGGGTAATCAAATGTTGTTGCTCGAATTCAAACTCTGGAAGGATCTGTCAAAGCCACAAAGCTTCTTGATTTGCATTAATTCCAGCTTAATACTCTGCTTCTGGTGAAGAAAGAACAAGAGCTTGTTGTTTCTTACAAGCCTAAGTGACAGGTTTGGAACCAAGACTAAAAACATACTCATAGTAGACTTTTGATCATCAAGGTCGTTGACCCAATCTAAATCAGTGAAACCAAGCAACAAAAGAGTGCCCCTTGAATTGTAATGAATCCCAAACTAAACTATGCGAGATAATATCATAGTATCATTTTTGTTGTTTTCTAATGACTTCCATGTTAGGATTAATTAATCATCCTTTGTCCAATATAGTCTATTTGGTCATTTTTCCTAACTTAAGGAGACATTAATATTGTACTAGAGTGTGGGGAACACATATATAGGTTATATTTCACTTACTACATGTGCATGCATGAGTTTATGTGCCTCTGAGACCAATCCCTACATAATAGGAGCCCACTCTGAGTGCCACCAACAACCTCCGTCAGTTGGTCATGGTTGGTACGCAGTTATGTTGAGTTAACCTCCGGTTACAATCAATTAGATCACTTTCAGTTAGCCTAGCGCCAGTTTTTCATGCATGCAAGGAGAGTGGTGTCATTTTCCCACCTAGCTCATCAGTTAAATGATTGTAGACTGATTTAGACATCTAGAGTTAGACTAGTGAGCTCCGGTAGTGATTTAGACACACTGAGTTAGTTATTTAGTCAGCTTGAGCTGGTATATTCGAATCCTATCCACATGATTCAAATTATATTTATTGTATAATCATTGTATTTTTTTATTAATGAATGAAGATTAATGTTGTGATTATCTAAGCAATTCTTGTTCGATTTATCTAAAATTTGTGGCATGAATTTTTTGTTCAATGTACATTCTCTTTCATTATTCCACTGCATAATTCCCTTCCTACAACTTTCAAATTTTCCTATAGATCAATGGTTCACAAATTTAACATGGTATCAGAATCTTGTTCAAGATAGCAGTAAGTCTTTTCCGATCTCCATTGTGCACCAGAAGCAACTGATTTTCCACATAAATCCTACAATCTTTGCCTTGCTAACTCTGGATCCATCCAGAGAAGTCTCTACAGGTGTGACAGACTCTGAGAAAGTGCACTTGTCGAGGTGGAAAGGCTTATACTGGCATATGATTGTGAATTGAATTGGTTTTGTAGTGTTATTTGCAGGTATCTACATAGTTTCTTGAGGAATTGAGTGATCAACATACAAAAAGATGGAGAATTCTTCAGTTCTCGTACCCTGAATCCTTACACCCTTCAATTACTCTGATTGGAGGAAAGATATGCAGGTATCCTTATGCAAGCTAGGTCTGTTTAGGATGACAATGGGAAGATAAACTGAGTCCTAATAGTATGTTGAGAAGAACAAGTTTTTGAATCAGCTTGATGAAGCCTTCGGCTTCATGTGCACCCACATCTACCAGGATCTTTTCTTCCATCTTGAGGGACTAAGGACTTTGAAGGAATCTTGGGAAAATATTGAATCCTTGTTTGGAAAACAAGATGAGCTTTGAGGGCATATTATGGAGAATGAGCTCATTGCACTACAACCCAGCAGTTTCAAGACTATTTAACAATTCTTTACAAAGTACAAAGCACTAGTACTACAATGCAAACAATGCGAAATAGAAAGGAAAGATGAGCAGCTGGTTTTATCAATACTGAGCAAGCTTGGCTTAGAATACTTAGTATTTGTCTCTAAATTCCATTCTAGAACAGCTTCCATCCCTAATTGCAAGATTCCTTCTCTAGATTCTTTTGTTGAGTCCTTGATACAAGAGCAAGATAAATTGGTTCAAATGGGAGTGATTCAAACCTCCAACAATCAAACACTCTTTGTAGGAGACTCAAACAATGCACAAGAAAGAGGGAAGCACAAAGGGAGGGAGACCAAAAACACTGATTCAAATCCAAACGAGAATAAAAAATCTTTCGATGGAGCCTCGGGTTCCAAGAAAAAGAAGAAATTTGAGAAGACTAAGTGTCCATACTGTATGAGAGGCTTTCATCCAGAGAGCTAGTGCATGAAGAAGACCATCGACCAGTTGTCATTACTCCTTGAACATATTAATATGTCCCTTCCACAAGGAGCAAAGAAGTATGATGATGGACAACCAACAGAAGATCATGAAAGGTGTCATGCCTTGAAGGAAGGATTCACTCTGTCGAAGGCTTATTTGATATATTTTGGAGAATCCAACCCTCATGGTTTCCTCCAAGGAATCCTTCACCACTTTGAATCTCTCATGAGGACCTAGAATTCATATGGGAGATTACTCTCAAATCCCAGTTGTTGGGAGAGGTTCTATTAAAATCCAGCATGGTGAGTTTAAGAATGTACTCTATGTGCCCTCTCTTGCAGCAAATTTTTTGTATGTTTATCAGATGACGCATATAGGCTCTCCCAAGAGAGTTACATTAAACTTTGACACAATAGAGATCATCGAATCATCTACTGAAAATATCATAGTGAAAGGGTTTGTTAATCATGCCTCCAAGGCATATGAGTTCTCCCATTTCCTTCTTGCTTCACATCCAACAAGTTTATTGACCCATGCCAATAACACAAGCAAGCTGTGGCATGAGATATTTGGGCATCTCAATTTCAAATATCTCCAAAAAATTCACAATGATAAAATGGTTGAGGGCTTGCCACTCATCCAAACATCATATGGAGTATGTCTTGGTTGCTTGGTAGGTAAGCATCCAGAGAATAGATATGAAGTTGGGAAGGCAACTAGAGTTGCTTCTACACTTGATCTGATACACAGTGATTTCTCAGGACCACTTCCTACAACAACAATCAATGGATCCAGGTATATTCTTACTTTTATTGATGATTGTTCAAGGGTTTTTTGAGTATATTTTATGAAGCAAAAATCAGAGGTATTCGAAACTTTCAAAGTTTTTAAAGTTGAAAATAGATTCGGAGATAAGGTCAAGTCCATTAGATCAAGTAATGGAGTTGAGTATCTTAAGAGATATTTCCATCTATTATGTGAATCAGAGGGGATTTGAATGGATCACTTAGTTCCATACACACCACAACATAATGGTGTGGCTGAGAGGAAAAATAGATCATTGAAGGAGATGGAAACATGTCTTCTCTAAGCAAAGAATCTTCCTCCTTCTCTTTGGGATGAAGTTGTGAAATGTGCATCATACATTCATAATAGAGTGCCTCCTAAATCAATGATTGGGGCCACTCCTTTCAAAGCACTATTGGGGCATAAGCCTGAAGTCTCTCACTTGAGAGTTCTTGGTTCCAAATCTTGGGCCATAATTCCTATGGACAAGAGAGAGGCCTTCCAAGCCCAAAGTAGCGAATGCATACTACTGGGATATGTAAAGGATTCAAAAGCTTATAAATTGATGGAACTTCAACTAGGAAGTGCTTCATAGAGCGTAATGTTCAGTTTGAAGAAGATCAATTGCTTGATCCACCACACTTTGAAGCAGAAGGAGGTATAAACACTCTTCCATTTCCATTTGATGATGATATTTTGTCTCATGTTTCATATTTAGATGATGAGGAACAAGATCAACATGATCTTGATCTTGAGGTTGTACCTCATGAGAATCTAGATCCAAATTGAGCTCTCATTCCAAACCAGTGGCCTAAGAATTCCTAACTTGTCGAAGCGTAAGAATTCCTAGGCCTATAACCTAGACTATTCTACCTAGGTATCAAAATGGAGTTGGTAAAGTTATTATTTATCTTAACAATTAAATTATATGTTTGATGGTATAAATATCAACATGTTTTTAGATGATTTGGTACTCGAAGCCTGAAAACATTCTATTATGTTATAAATATGGTCTTTAACCATGTTAATCCTAGCACTTCTTAAGCCCTAACATTATCATTATTAAAATGGAAACTATAGATTAACTATGAATTATAATAAAACTAGGCATAAAATCGATGCATAAAAATATCAAATACACCCTAACAAAAACCTCAACATGTATCCTAAAACTATAAACTAGTTCGAAACTTTAACAAACATAGAATACTTTGATTATTTCTTACCAATTGTAATGGTATTACTATAAATACTTGCAAGGTTGACATGCAGGTAACTATATCACATACCAAAAGAATTTCAGATGAAGTGGAATCCACGTGGTGGATTTTCGCTAGAAGGAGGGTTTTGGCATTAAACCCTAAGCAAAATCATACAAAAGTTTGCCCTAAGCATCGCTTGGCTTCATTTATTGTTGGTTTTGGATGTGGAGGAGTAGGCTGACAGGCCCTCGACCTCTTCGGTCTCTCCAACAGTTGTCAAATTTTTACCTTGGTCGTGGTAATGACAGGTTCGCTACTCTGAGTCTTCGCAATCTCTGCAACATTTGTCACTTTTTAAAAGTCTGTGGTGTTAGCAAGTGGGAAGTTCTTGGCTCTTCGCCATAGCCTGTTCCTTTTAGTTCATCGCTTACACTGTGGTCACTTTTATTTTTCCTGGGGCGTTATCAGTATTGAAGCTCTGATTCTTTTCCATTGTTGTGTTTTTAAAGCTTGGTCGTGGTGTCAACAAGTTAATGTTTTGGTAATTTGTTTCAAAATCCTCTAATTGTTTTTATTTTCTTTTTATTCATCTTTCAAACGAAGCCAAAATACTAACAATTCAAGCACATGTTGTTTTTAGGTGAAAACTTGACAATGCATGGTCGAATGTAAAGGCATTTTCTCTGGAGCTGAAGGGTTTTAACTCCATAGGCTTGGTAAGCCTTAGTCCCATCCCTAGGGTACCCTTTGTCATTGGTTTCTTCGTAGTGATATCAGTGATTCCTGTAGAATCTTGTTGTTTTGTTTGGTTTAGTTATGGAGGTCGTGAGGCCATCCTTGGTGATAACCCTTAGGGTTTCAAAGTGGGCTACGACTCTTGTAAAAAATGAATAGGGTGAAAATAATAATGTTTTAAGGATTTGATATCGTGACTAAATACTGTGATTATGTATGTGATGCCTCCTCGATTCTCTTGCTTAGCTACTGAAATACATTTGAAGATATAAATTTGTAAAGGTTTTGGTGTTTAATCCAAGTGGTTACTGTGTTGCTTAAATACTTGATAGTTGAACGCTCTGTTTATGGTTCTTTCTTTTTAAAGTGATAGATCCTATGGGCCTGAGCGTAAATGCTTGTTAGTGTTTGTTTTCATTTTGCATTTTCGGTTGTATAGTGCACTAAGCTTGGGAATGTTTTTCTGTGATGACAAAAACTAGTTGTAAAAAGTCCTTCGGCTGCGAAATGGTTTTAAGCCATTGGTAAATTTTAATTACTTGAAAACCTATTTGTAAAAGTTGTACTCTAAGGATTATCCTATGGTTTTTGTTTATATTATACAGTTTTGATATTTAGGTTTTCTACGGATATTTGATTATTGGTATAAACAAATGTTAAATTAAGACAATTTGCTCTTTTATAAGGAAAGGCTGGAAATCTATCCTTCGATTTCCTTATCTGTTGGATAATATTTGTGAGTTAAGATTTAGATCTTATTTTAATTACACGGTTGAATAATTTAATTTGATTTCTAGCTATGATAATCTTCTTATTTTGTAAATAGATATAAAAGTTTGTATTAATGAATTGGGTTATAGAAGGAATAGTTTACTAATATTAATAATAATGTTAACGTTATAATGATTGTTTGTTATTTGGTTTACTAAGTACTTAATTTATATACTATAATACCATAAGTGTTGTATTCTTAACCAATTTCAATTTAATGATTGTTCATCATGTGTTCGTCATGAGCTTACAGTGTTAGATGTTTTACAAGAACCAATTGGATATTTAACTGTACATTATTTACTATAATAAACTAGAATACTTGTTTATATTTTAGGTTTTATAGGATTAAAAATAATGTTTGTTTTTTGTTTACTACGTGTAAATAATTAGATTATAATATTGTAATTGTTAATGTATTATATTTCACACAGTTTAATGCCTATGTGACATAAGATTTACTATAATAAACTTTATATAATATCCTACATGCTAAAATAGCTGAAAAATGACATTAAACAGCTTCCAAAGTTAAAACAGTTACTAGAAGATATTTCTGGTAATTTCATCAAAGGAAATATTATTGATTTATTTCAATGGAAAACCTACATTTAATATGAGTTTATATTTATTTCATCCATGTATAATCATTCCTATCTATAGTTGAACAAACCTTCTGTACTAGAGTATTTCATCGTAAGATGAGTGGAAAAATACAGAAAGGGTTTATTCATTAATAAATCAATTCTAACTCTAGGTTCATATATTCAGATAAACTTATACAAGTAAACTTTCTTGAATAAAATGCAGACTTAAACAATCTATTTGCAGATGCAAATTATCCAAGTAATAATACTAAAACTAATCATGACTACTTTCATTCCAGTAATTTGCTTTCATAAAATAAATAAGAGAACACAATGGAACCTGATAACTTGTAGAAGAGACAAACAACCCAAGGAGCCCATTCCACGCAACCTTTTCCTGAAGATAACTCAACTGCTTGTCTTAGGACCCCTAAGCCTGTCCACTGATCCACCAGGATGAAAGAATTGTGTGAATAAATGGTATTAAATACCCCTGCAACTCCACATAAGTACTTAACAGCAGTACTTCTATCCTCAACAGTAAAGAACTCAGGTAACAAGCCGCACTAGTTCTGAAAACAGTCTTAATCACTCAATCCACTTCTGCCTTTCCCCTCATTGAATCTCTTGTGCACCTTTCTCAACTTCAGAAATTCACAAGGTAATGATTGAACCGCCTCCTGCTGAATTCGATGGATAGATATATGCATGCCTAGGTATTTTTGGTCAGTTTTTCAATTAATGAGCCACCTGCTCTGTTCCACTTTCTTGGGGAACATGACCACAAAATTAGGGAAGTTTCCCCCTGCAACAGCTAGAAGTGGTGGAGGATGTTTCCATGTGTCAGTTTACTCTCACCCCAGTCTATTCCTCCTAGCGGATTAGTGGACACTCATTCAACAGCCTCCTTAGGCTATTTGTCTCATCTTTTATTTATTAACTAATAAAATATTCAACATAATTAATTACAGACATCCTTGACCCCACATGGTTAATAGTCATAAACTTTGCAATAAAAGTAAAATATAATGTTTTCTTAAACATAAAATGTTATTGAAATTGGGGTATGTGACAGCCAATTCTGCATGCATGCAGGCAGAGTGGCGCCTTTTTCACACCTACCTTATTAGTTAGTTGATTGTAAACTGATTTATACATATGGAGTTAGACTAGTGAGCTCCGACAGTGATTTAGAGACACTGAGTTAGTTATTCAGTCAACTTGAGCTAGTAGATTCTAATCCTATCCACATGATTCAAATTATATTTATTGTATAATCATTGTATTATTGATTAATGAATGAATATTAATGTTGTGATTATTTGAGCAATTCTTGTCGGATTTATCTTAAATTTGTGGCATGAATTTCCTATTAAGTGTACATTCTCTTTGATTATTCCACTGCATAATTCCCTTCCTACAGCTTTCATATTTTGTTGTAGATCAATGGTTCACAAATTTAACATTCCATTGTTTGCATATACTAGGTAGCAATCCCAACAACAAATGAAATATCGGGATGTGTATGAGTCATGTACAATAGGCTACCAACGAGCTGATGAGACAAGGTGGAATTTAATTTGGGTGAAGTGTAAGTGGAAGTAAGTTTAATTGTGGACTTGAAGGGAAATGGGGTTGGTTTACAATCATCCATGTGAAACAGATGAAGAAGGTCACATGCATACTTTGATTGAGAAAGAATTATTTGGTTTGCAAGAGTTGAAGGAAAAGAAAAGAATGCAAATACCCTAAGTCTGTCATTTAAAATTTATTCTTAAGGTTGGATTTCACATGGGTTAAAAGGTTATGGTCACTACTATTAAGAAAAATGGCATCAACATAAAAAAATAAGCATGATGAGATGGTTTCCTACTTTATTGGTATGGACATTGCGGTTAGAATGACATCTAGAAAATTTAGTGTCAAGGATAAAGTTATCCATTTTAGCATACCAAGCCCGAGGAGCTTGCTTAAGTCCATATAGAGATTTATTAAGGAAATATACAAGTCTAGAGTCATTATAAACATAACTAGGAGGCTTTTCCATGTAAATTTCTTCTTACAAATCCTCTTGCGAAAAGGTGAAATTGACATCCAGTTGATGGACCTCCCTTTTATGTGAAGCAGTAAGGGAAATAACAATGAATATGGAACTCATTTTGGCAACAGGGGAAAAGGTTTCATTGTAGTCAATTCCATCAACTTGGAAAAATCCGTTGGAAACTAACCTTACCTTTTGAAACTAAGATTGCTACCAATATAAACTGTCCATTGACACAATAGAATATTACGTCGTAGTCAACACACTAGAACTTTCCATGAAATTGGGAGCATACCATATAGGAGAGAATGGTGTGGGGATTAATAAGGCGCAGCCGTAGTTAGAAGCACCAACAATTAAGTTGCGGGACATTTCCAAAGGAAATAAAAAGCATGAAGAAGTATGGTGTGTCACGTGCATAATAGAAGTCCACCACAAAAATGAATGCCCAACATATAAAGATTAATTGACTACAATAGCTCTTAATCCCTTCCCCATGGGAGGAGGGGTATATGGTGTGATATATGTGGAATGGGGAGGATCCATCCACCTCGTTCTTGTCCTTTGCTGATGAAGTATCAAAGCACTGCAAAAAAAATGTTTTGCAATTTTTGTAAGTCTATAGGACATTATGAAAAAGATTGTCCTGTACTCGACCTAATGAATTAACACACATTGGATACATATAGAGTTCAAGGGGAAGTTGCACTAGAGAGAAGGACACCCAAAAAAATAATTAGAGGGACTACAATCCAACATGGAGAGGAGGTTCTAGAGGTCAAGGAAGAGGAGGAGGATTTGGTCGAGGTAGATGACTAGTTAACTGTTATAATTGTAACCATCTAGGGCACTATGTGTGATATTGTCTGAATCCATGTACGACATGCACATATTGTAGACAACTGGATCATGCGATGAAGAGTTGTCCACAATTGACTGTGAAATGACAAGAGAGAAGGAACCAGGACCAAAATGTGTATATGATAGCAACAAAAGAGCATGATGATCAGCCAAGGATAGCAACTACAACACAATGAGGAGAAAGAACATGAATCTATTTGATAGAATAGGAAAATCAAACTAAACAATGCGTTAGGAAAGTAGCCCAACCACCTCCAATGTTTGATCCTTGAACTGAGAAGGAAACATACAAGCAATTAAGGAAGGAGATGATAGAGGCAGGATGCAAAGCATTGACTGTTAGACTTAATTGATATTGAGAAGGGGGTGAATCAATATTAAGCACAATTTCTAAAATTTGAACAACTTTTCATTTTAGAAATCACAAAGCAATCAATAACATTGATAAACACTATGCACAAAGTATTTATAAAGAATATTTATATACATTAAATAGTTTAGTACATGAAATGTTGGGAGACACTAATCTCCAATAATGGTGTGAGAACCTACTCAAAAAATTTGCAGACTCCAATCTGATAGGAACATCAATTCATTTATGCAAGCACCAACTTGTTGTCTACAGGAACCAACCTGTGAGGACACCTATCCTCTGCGTAAGCACCAACTTGTTGTCTACAAGCACTAACTTGTGAGCACACCTATCCTCTGTGCAAGAAACAACTTGTAGTTTACAGGTACCAACATGTGAGAACACCAATCCTTTGTCCTTACCCCTTCCTAACTCCCATGTATATATATAAATGTAATTTTATTCTATGCTTCCTGCTCATTCCCTCATTTCTTTTGCAAACTTATCAATACTACTTTCTGTGCATACTCTGCTTCACATTGTTTTGCACACTTACTCCTTGTACTATGTGATATTGTGCACTTTAACAAGATACTCTACTGAATTTGTGCATCTAACTTGTTCTCTATTTTGTTTTTATTTTGTGCGCTCAACTCTCTGCTTCTTCTGTGACTATGAATTTGTATATGACCCTGTATTGTTCTTTCACGTTCCCCTATTAAAAAATTGTTTATTCTGCCTCGAGTACTTTTCTTCCACTTGCACTCCTCCACAAAAAACACATCAAATTATTGTTTATTTATAATCGTTCTAGCATCATCACTAATTTCTTAGTTTCAATTGATTTATACACAAGTATGGGATTTTTTTTATGTTGATGACACCCCTTCTTCCTTTTTCTAAAGTCAAGCTTACCCACATAACTATCCACATCTCTTTTTATTTTGTCGGTGTGTAGTCTGCACACTTTGATATATTCATTGATTGCATGGTATTTGTGCGGTAGTAACTCATCATTAGTTCGCACATACGCCTTGGTGGGACTTGTGCACATATTCCTTTTTTGGACAAATATTACTTCTATACTTATTCAAACTGGATTCTAGACTTCATGCTTCTTATTTGAAATCAATGCCAACCCTAAGTTCAACAATCTCCTCCTTTGGCATTAATGTCAACACCAAGTAAAACTGAGTTCCCCCTTAATATGACCTCTTTATCAAAATCGTATTTCTCATATCAATATTCGGCTTATTTTCCATCATTCAATTATGTAATTCTCTCCCCCTTTGAAATCAATGGAAAAGGAATTCTTGTTTATCTTTTGTATCACTTGTCTTTGGTAGTCTTTTATCTTGCTATTCTATATTTTTGCAATATTTCTCTTGCTTAATTAGCTTCGCCCCCTGGACTCATGTTTCTCTTCCAACTTCCTTCTGCAATGTTCCTTTGATTATGATGATACTCCTGCACAATTTTCATCTATCTTGTTGTGTTATCGCATGACTCTCCTTCTTCTATTATGAGATTTGCACTTTTCATCAGATATGATATATCTAAGATTTTCAAAGGAGTTGACGTAATTATCAAATCCGCAAATTCATGTTATATATTTCATATGATGCAATATAACATGCTTAAAAATTTAAGAAGATAGAGAAGACTTCATCAAATCAATCACATTCAATAATGAATGTGATCTCCTTTTTTTCCTTTCGAATTATTTTGGTAGCACGTGAATTAGCTCATTTATGACGAATAATTATCCCCAATTATACCAAATTTAGTAATTGTATTTGAAATCTGTCAGAATTATTCATCAATTGTTTCTGGTGACCAACTAGACATTTTATAGACTGTAATCCAATCATACTTATCCCATTTGGTAATTGTGTCAATATATCTTATCCCTAGCAACAAGTTAATTATTCTGCAATCATTTTTTTTGTAGTAGTAGTTCAAGCGCAGCAGATGGAATTCATCAAACTCAAGAGAGAGTTGGAAAACTGGACATCCAAAGTAAGAGAATTCGATGTCAAGGAATGGTATGCACAGGTGTCGGTGAACAATGGTCATGCAAAGGAAATTTCATCTCTTAAGAACGGAATTGAGCAGCTGGAAAAGTAACAAGTAACACTTTATAGTATGACAATACTTTGTAGTATGTCCATAATGTTTACATATTAAGCATTTTACTGTATTAATGGACCTCTTCCTCCAATAATTTTCAAACTTCAATGCTCTATGTCCAAACTCATTACAAGAGAAACAATAATAAAGAATAATACTTTTGTACCTGATTATGTGTTTTGTTTTCCTGAAATAAGTGTGCTTTTCTTCCATGCAGATGTCGTCTTTGCGATCTGTGTTGACTTTTTCCTCTACCTCAAGTGATTTGGTGCTATTTTCAAGAGTGTTCTGATTTTTGTCAAACCCAATACCACTCTTGTCATATGGCAATCTTTGGAAACTAATGATATGATATAAGATCATTGTGTTCTTTGCAAACTTTGAATTTGTCTCTAACTGGAAAACTATCTTATCCAAATCTTCTTTTAGTGAGATGATATCAAACTCTTGTTTTTGACAAATCTTATCATTTGCTTGTAGTTGAATTTCCAAATTTTCTTTAGCTATTTTGGCCTCTTTTATTTGACTATCCAAGGTTTATTTGGCTTCTTCAATTTCATTCCTCAAACCATTAGCCTCTTCCTTTTATTTCTGTAGTTGAAGTTGTTGTGCACTAATTATATTTCTAGCAATGTCAATTTATCTTTGAGATTTTTGCAATTGATCTTTTAGGGATTGGATTTCTTCTTTTAATATAGCAACCCCTTATTTTCTTACTTGTTCAACATCCTTCCTTGTCATTTCTAATTCTTACTTTAAATATATAATTTCATTGGATAGCCTCTGACTTCTTTACATTAAGCTTTCAAGTTTTCCTTCTATGGATGCAAGTTCTCATTCATTTATCTCATAATTTTCATCCTTTTTCTGCAATTGGTTGAGAAAGCGTGTTTCCATTGCCTTTGATTCTTCTTTTTTCTTTTTCATAGTTTCCATGATTCTGCAACATTTTAAACTTCTCTATAGCTTTTCATTGAGTGTGTATAACATATCTTTCTTCTTCAATATAGAGATCATCAGAGTCTTCTAAGTTCTCACATTTCTCTTTTGCACATAGATCTTTTGTATAGTTTTCTTTGTGATTGCTTAATGGTTTCTTTAGACTTTTGTTGGGATTTGATTCTTCTTCTATGGCCATAAATAGTAGTTATCTTGTATAATCATTACTATCATCATCAGATGGCACGCTGTTGTTCTCTTTGGAATACAAACTTTTCTTTTGTTTACCAAACCTCTTGTTATTTTTAGATTTGTATCCTTTGTATGTCTTTCTTCTTTCATTGTGGTTATGATCCTCCTCGTCATTATTGTCTCCATTTTCCCTGTAAGGAAATTTAGACACAAAATTACCTATTTTACCACATTCAAAGCATTTAAAAGGTAGCTTACCTTTGTAATTTCCATAACCTCTCTTAAGTTTCTTCTTAAAGTTTGATTCTTCATTATCAAATTCATCAGAGTTACTCTTACGTGTGACCTGCTTGATGTCTTTTATACTTTTGGAAACCTTGAATGTTTCTTCCTTTCTTGTAGGGTTTTCTTTTTTAGTTCTCATTTCATAAGCAGTGAAAATTCCATGGATTTCATCCATTGTTACTTTGTTAAGGTTTTTCCTGTCTTCTAGAACTGAAACATTGGAATCAAATCTCATAGGTAGGGAGCTTAGCACCTTTTATATTGTCGTTCCATCTTCAATTTCTTCTCCAAGACCTATGATCGGGTTGACTATTTTATCTACATGGAGAAATAGGATGTATTGTCTTCATCTTCCTTCATCTTGAGACTCTCAAATTGTTCTCTACGAGTTTGTAAGTTTTCCCTTTTTATTGTATCATCTCCTTAATAAATTTTCTAAAGTTTGTCCCACACTTGTTTTGTTGATTTACACTACATGGCTTTTGTGAACCCTTATTATGTTAGGCTAGATAACATTACTTTTTAGCCTTTGCATTGTATTCATATAAATTTTTCTCAGTTGCATCTATTGGTGGAGTCTTTGGAACCTTATAACCATTTTCAAGAGATTCCCAAACATAAGCCCCAAGTGACCGTATTGAAGACTTCCATTCTTATGATCCAAAAAAGCATAATTGGTTCCATCAAAACACGGTGCCCTATTTGTTGAGAAACCTTCATGTCAATCTATATCTATGAAGTAGTCTAAATTTGTGCAATGATATTTCTTCTAGTGATTAGACTTTAATTGATGCTGAGAGAGAAGTGATGAACCAATATCAAGCACAACTTTTAAAATTTCAACAAATCATCAATTTATAAATCAATAGCATTGAAAAACACTATGCACAAAGTATTTATAAGGAATCTTTATATACATAAAATCTTTTATTACATGAAATGTTGGGAGACACCAATCTCCAATAATGGTGTGAGCACCTAGTCACAATTTTTGAAGGCTCCAATCTGATAGGAACATCAATTCCTTTGAGCTAGCACCAACTTGTTGTCTACAGGAAACAACCTATGAGGACACCAATCCTCTACACAAGCACTAACTTGTAGTTTATAGGTACTAACCTGTGAGAACAACAATCCTATGTCCTTTTTCCTTCCTTCCTCCCAAGTATAGACATAAATGTAACTTTATTATGCGCTTCCTAATCTATTCACTTTGTTCTTGCACAAACTTATCAATAATCCTTTATGCACATACTGTGCTTCACATTGTTTTGCACACTTTCTCCTTGTACTCTATGATATTACACACTTTAATAAGATATTCTATTGCATTTGTGCGTCTAACCTTGTTCTCTATTTTATTTTTAGTATGTGTGATCTACTCGCTTCTTCTTCCACGGTTGTGACTTTGTATATGACTATGTATTGTGATGTCGTGTTCCACTTATCAACAAGATATTGATTCTTCCCTTGAGTACTTCTCTTTCGCACGCACTCCTCCACACAAAACAAATCAACTTATTGTTTATTTATAATTGTTTTATCATCAAAACTTATTACTTAAATTCAATTGATTTATCCACAAGTAACGACTTCTCTACGTCAGCAACACCCCTTCTTCCTTTTCTTACAATTGAGTACCCACATAACTATCCACATCTCTTGTTATTTTATCGACATGTAGTCTACACACTTTGATATATTATCTGATCATGTGATATTTTGCAGCAGGAACCCATCATTAATCGCACAGATGCCTTGGTGGGACTTGCACACATATTCTCTTTTTGGACAAACATTTCTTACATACTTGTTCAATTTGGCTTCTAGACTTCATGCTTCTTATTTGTCATTAATGACAACACTAATTTCAACATCGAATTCAAAACCTATGCATGATATATCATATGTATATGATATGCCTCCAGTCTATGAGTATCCAAGTCCAAAAAGATCACCATAAAATATAGGTACTTTGAGAGGTTTCTTAAGGAGTAGTCTAGAACTGATAAAGGATGACACTGCACTAAACATGTTGTGCATGATGATATACCACTATGCACAAGGTGAAAAACTACATGTTGATCAATGCACAATTAACCAAGTACTGCACAAGAGAAGAACAAATAGAGAGTTTCAAATTAATGCGGAAATTAGAGATTATGACAAATAGAGAGTTTCAAATTAATGTCGAAATTAGAGATTATGATATGGTGTAATATACTTGAATTCCTCAATGTAATTTCTAAGAAAATGGGGTAAAATATTTTTTTTTACTTGAACTAAACTTGCAATAATGTTAGTCCCAGTGGTTATATGATAAAATCGTTAATAGAGTCCAACTTGTAATCTTAAAGGTAGTGAGAGATAAATTCATAAACTCTACACGATATCAGTAAAACTTTAGTTATCACAATGATCAATTCTTAACCATTTATCATAACATATTTCTTTTCAATCTTAATCGAAGTATTAGTATTATTTAACATATCATATCTACATGTATGCTTCAATGTATACTTAAACATCAAAACAATATATACTCTTTAATTTTAATCTTCTTATTATAAGAGTAAGTATATTCATTAACTATTAATCCAACCAATAAATCAAAAATTCAAATACTAATATAAACATGGTAATCATATATAATATATGTTACTATCATACTAGTTTTAACCTCTATTTACTTACATTTAGTTTCAAACATTTACATGATATGGAAATAAAATAATCCACTCTGAAATATTTAATATATATCTAAGATATCAAGAAAACAAAATAATCAAGTGCCTCCTTCAAACAAAACCTCTTTTTAAATAATCATTATTGGTTTATAATGATTAAATTAATGGAGGGAACATAAACGTGTTTGCTACATATTAAGGGATACTTTTAACTAAAACTTAATAATTCCTTAAATAGTGTAGAAGCAACACATTCTAACAAGAGCCACGTGGTGGCAATGTTCCCGACATTGCCACTTGCTATGGGGAGGAGCTATTTGTATGTAGCTTTTGAAAATTGATGCATTTGAAGATGAATGATTTAATTGTTATTTTGGTAAAAGAGGAGAGATATGGATGTATATATTTCAATCCTCTTAACTAGGTTTATGAGGCATTTGGAATCACCCATTGTATCACGTTAAAGAAAACTTGGAATCACCCATTGTATCAAGTGGATTTGTACATTCATATATTGTCGGCATCAATTTTAAAGCTACAAGAATTTGTGGATTTGTACATTGATATATTAGCGGCATCAATTTTAAAGCTGCCAGAATTTTAAAGCAACAATTTGTAAATTGTCGACAGTGTTGTGCATGTTATAAGCACCCGTAGGCACACTTATCATTCTTTCAATACCTTAGCATAGAAATAATACACAAGGAGAATATTATATACACAATTATATACATTAGTGTAGTCCATATATTTACCTTTCCGAATGGTTCTGTATAGCCCAGCGCTATATCTTGGTAATTGCTTTACCCAGTAAATCCAACTTAGATATATCAAGTATGCATATGAGGTGCAAACCCTGCTTCAACAATTGCACTCCAAAAAAGGGTTTGTACCTCAAAATATTTGATCCCTCTCGGCGCATGATAGAGCCGAGTAAAGTTGGATTTACCTTTCACTCTCATATGAAGAATGTTGCGAAGACAGTAATATCCATTATTTAGTGAAAAAAGCATTCATATATATATCCACATTCAAGCTTGGAAATATCTGCACTGCTAAAACAGGTTTACAAAATTTAATCATTTAACCCGAAACACCTGCGAAGATTGTCTTCAATTTCTTCTTCATACCAAAAGCAGTAGCGTCGTCCCTCTTCGAGAGTGTGGTTTCGGATCCCCGGGACTTCATTGGAAACAATCGTTGTAGTAATCCAGTTGTTGTTCCCATTAGTTCATGTTAACATATGCATTACTATATGAATGTCCATTTCCATTGATGGAAATAGTCATGAAAAAGCACAATGTTTTAATTAGAGCCTAAGTGATTCCCACTAAAGTTAAACATAGAATTCTCTACATTTGCACAGCACTGAAATCAAGGAAGTCATATATTCTTGTACTGAAATGCAAGCTATTCATTTTGTCCTCTTCCGTCCTTATTTTTTCAACATATGTTCTTCCTTTCCTTTTTTATTTCCCTGTTATGTCTATTTGAAAATGATAACTCAAAGGAAAAAATCTAAGCAATAAATAATTGATGTCACAACCTTCGAGTCCTGTGAAGGATTTGAATGCTAAAAATTTACTAGTAAACCCTAAAAGGCAAGAAGTATGTAACAAAGAGAGTAAAGTAACTCACCTCCCCCTAATTTATTCCTCTTACTAACCATCATCATAATAAACTGAAGGATTAGTCGGGTGATACCCTGGAAGGTAAATTCCACAACTTCAATTCAGGAAGGCTGAGAATCGCAATGTTCAGGATCTCTAGCATCAGCCTTGAATCCCACTTTTCACATTTGAAACATCTTATATAGCTTCAGAAACATAAAACAAAAAATACTAATATGCAGTAAAGTGACTAAAACAGTAGTACTATAAATTAAAAAGCTGAATAAATCTCATTGTCATACCATTATTAAAGTGATAATAGATGGAGAAAACTGGAACATAGCATGAGGGATGTTCATCTTCTTTGCGACCTATAGATCCCATGGAAGAAATGGATTGTAAGCGATACAACGCACAGGAGGAGCATCCCCCTGGCCACATTCAACCGTTGGATCAACTGCTCTAATGAGTAGGTAAAACCTAACTATTCTTACCAAGTAGATCAAGTTTTAGATTCAATTAATATAAACGACATCAATCCTAAAAGGAATGTTCTTTACCAAGGATGTTACTCAAGGTAAGCTGAATAATCTCAAACACTTTTTTGACCTTATGGGACTTCAATCAAGGTAAGGTTGAATAATATGAGACAAATTTTTGAACTCATGGGACTACACTTAACTTTTCATTTTCATTTTATGTAAGAATACATAGTTAAACCCTAAGATTTATGATGTCGCGGGTATCAAACCGTGTGAATTCACAACGAGCAATCATACCCATGTCATCTATAGAAGAAAACAACAAATAAAATTGAATACAATCATGCTTCTCTTGGTTTTGGATTGGAATGGCTAATTTGGTGTCCTTACCATTTTATGAATCAACCCCAATGAACAACAATCCCTAAACAAAATCCTGGTTCCATAGAATGCTTCAACAACAAGTATCGACATACCAAAGTTTAAGCTACAAGAGTCGGTTTGTTTCTAAGTTTCATGAACAAATGAAGAGAAACCATAGATGGAATAGGATGCAAACAAGAATGCTACACATAATGAAAATGTATAAAGAGCTTCAACGAAAGTATGAAGATGGTCTAATTTTTGCAAAGATAACCAACAGAGATCTGTACCAAAGCTTTTGATTTTTTCTTCTTCTCTCTGGAAAAACATGCAACAACAAACAAATTCAGATTCCGTGGGAAGCTTGAAGACCGAGAAGCTAGGAAATGGTCGAATATGGAAATCATAATGAAAGATAGTGATTGGTGCAGCAAACCTTTGAACAATGGGTTTGCATCCCGAAATTGATGAAAATCTTTTCATTATCTGCTGGATGTCAATTCCAAATGACTTTCAAATACTAATCGTCGATATTATCCCCATCGCCTCTTTGTTCAACTGCAAGCTGGACATTAAACATTCAAATAGATTGTACAAATAAGCACTGGGATAGGATTTATTTTGAAGAATCATGATGTCTAATTGAACCAAGCAAAGGTAAAATGTATGCAATACTGAAATCTACTGTTTGAGTATGTGAAAAAATCGTTAGGTGATTGTTTCAACAAATTTTTGTTCTAGAATTTACCAAATAAACAGGTATAAAAGATAGAATTTACAACTTTAACTTTAACAACGTTGCTGATACAATTTTTTCCCCAAATAAAAATAGAATCCATTTGACCCATTTGTCGCAATCATCGATAGAATCCATTTGACCCATTTGTCGTAATCATCGATAGAATCCATTTGATCCAATATTAATTTATCGCACTGCACTATCTTTTATTTTCTCTTAGGCCAATGGGAGGTATTACAAACCTTGAAAGAATGATAAGATCAATGTGGAATTCAAATCCTTACCAGATGATAAACCTAAATTATTATAAGAGAAATTTGTTAGTTATACTAGATGATAAACCTAAATTATTTAATAAGGAGGGTTTTGAATGTTTTGAAATTTGTGAATATATATAATTTGAAAAATAAAAATCTTAATATTAAATGAAAGAGTATAGATTGTTTACTCTGTTGAATGAAAAAAAAGGTTGAATTTCCAAATATTGAAAATCTAAATACTAGGGCATAGGGCATGCAAAACTTGTGAGGAATTTTTTTAATGCAAAATAAATATATGAACATAAAATAAATTTTAGTTTTTAATTGTGCTCATTAATAACTAATGCATTAATAATTACTACAAGATATATATAAAACTTTGGTCACACATTAGCTTATGTCTAGGTTTTTGTTAAAGCTAGTTAATTACTAGCTAAAACATAAATACTTCAATTTTAATATATAGTGTATACAACTTTTGAAGAGATCTAGTTAATGTGCTAATAAATACTTCAATGATCATGTTTTATTGGTCAAAGGCACTTTCTGATTTCTAAGGTGAATTAGAGGATTAGAAAGCAACTTCTAGATAAGGATTCTTTTGGGGAAGGTGATTTTTTTTCCATTTTTTTCACCTTGCCATACCTAATCTAAGGGGAAAAAATGCATTATATGTTATTATATTTCCAATATAATATTGTTGTCTTTCATAAAGACTTGGACATCTAGATCAATGGGGTAGAGATGGGTGAAAACCTTCATCACATCATGAATGATTCATTGAGTTTTCATTTATATGATTAAAAAGATAACACAAAGTATTTTTATATTTAATGTGAACAAATTAGTTCATTTTCTTATCCTTTATATAATAATTAAAGGGATAAAACAAAGTATTTTTATGTTTAACATATATAATATTTGTTTTGTTTTGTTTTATTATTATGTTTAATTATGAAATAAATGTGGAATATAAATAATTTATTAAAATTTATCATGTAATTATTTTAATAAGAAAAATTGTTTTTTTAATGTGATTTATTAAAAAAGAAATAGTATAATATGGTTAATAAAAGTAAATCTTTCAAATAAAGTACGAGCAAGTGTTAGAAAAATAAACTGAGAATAAGAGTAAGTGTTAGAAAAATAGAGTAAGAATAGTGTAAAAAATTGAAAATTATATTTACCACCTTTTCAGTATCCCTACATAGTGCTTATATCCAAACCAAATAGTTTCTATGTATATATTTATTTTTCTTTATCTTCTTTCTAAGTATACATTTATACATATACACAAGGTATATATCTACCAAACTAAATGCCCATTAGACTGATCATATTATGTATGTTCTACAAACCAAAACTATCCACAAAATAGACAAATAATAGAAATGTGGTATTTCCAGTGAAAACTATTAAAAACTACAAAACTTATTAAGCTTCCATAACCTATCAATTTTATTCTAGAACAAGTGAAAGGACACATCCTACATGACTACACTATGAAAGTTATCACTATATTATAGTGATTCTTTAACTCAACCTATGATTTAATAGAACCCTCTTTATATTATGGCTCTTGAAAACAAGTATATATAATTAATTTTATGGCTCTTAAAAATGCATAGGGTGTTTTTTTTATGTTTTTTTTTGTTTCTTCTGATTAAATTTGATGAAATCTCACAAATACTTTTTATAATTCTTTCAAAATAGTGTTTAAATTATAAAATATTACAAATATCTTTTGATTTTGATTTTTTCTTTTTCTTTTCCTTCTTATTAAATATGATGAAATCTCATAAATAATTTTTATAATTCTTTCAAAATAGTGTAAATTACAAATATCATGGAATTTTTGAAAAAAATTTAAACAACACAAAATCAAGATTTATTAAAAGACAATCTCCAAACAAGAAACTTTAGGTAGACTTTTTCAATTCGATAACGGACATATTTAATAGGACTTAACCGACATATTTAATAGGACTGCAAACTGGTAGTTTCAAAGGGATGAGCAAGATCAGGTTTATGAATATTTGTCTTTGTTGGAAGCCATCAACTTAGATATTTTAGATATTGAAATATAAAATATAAATCTACACACTAAAGATATAAAGACTATTACTATAAATCTACAAATAGTAAAGATATAACTAAGACTACTATCAATTTTTAAACAAAAATAAATAAAAATATAAAATATAAAAAGTTAAGAAAAGTTAAAATTTCTATGTGAAGATTTCTATTTATTTTCTTATATTCTCTCAACAAAATAATAAACTTTAAAATATCTACGTGAAAAATTCTAATTATTCTTTCCAAAATACAATATTAAGCACATAAATTTAAAACTCATCTTATAAAATCCCATTTATTATGAGTAATAATGTACTAAATTTAATTGAGTGCGCATGCAATTTGGCAAGGTAAATACAAGCATTACACTATCTATAAATATATAAAATAAAGATTGTGAATTACCTTTTCTTTGAACGTCAATAAAACTTGATTGCTCTTGGTGGTAGGCAGAGGCAGGTGCTTGTTATAGAGGGAGAGTTTCAAAGCGTTGTCTTCCCAACGTTCTTCATACCGAAGTGACTAAAGTTGCAATATGGTTTAAATTGATCCATGGCAGGTTTTGAAAGATAGGGTTGCATCATCATCTAGTAGACATTAATTTGAGGTGGAGGGCACCGTTCTTGAAGGTCAATTTTGGGTAAAAAGTGACATATGTTTTACAACTCACCTAGAAAATTTAGAGTATTATTCAATTTGTAGATACAAATCAGTTGGTGATTGGATCTTTGAAGGAAGAACAACAGAACAACAATAAAAATATGATGCACTAATCTATAAACTAGGGCCACAACTGATGAACACGAGAGAGAAAGATTCTCCGAACCGGAGGCATCGCAGTCTTTAACAATTATTGAAAGCAATATAGTTATAATTATGGTTTTAAACACCACAAATTGGCTGGCTTTTCCTCGCTTTCCTTTCTGACATTCAAAAGCATCCATCGTTGCGTTATCAGTACTATTATATGTTAGCTGACAGAACCTATCTATCGCGTAACACCGGTCTCGTAGCTCGGGTAGTGCATATAAGGTTGTTGACGACCCTCCTTCAGCACCTCCTTCAGTAAACATATATGGAATGGGCTTAGCAATCGAAGCAATTAGAGTCGGGTTAGTAAAGATGCTCCAAGGATGAGATCCATGGTATTTTCCATGGGACAAAGAGGAGGGAGGCCTATGGGAGGCTCAAGGACATAAGCAAACTCAAATATTCAAGGGGCCATGTCCTATGGAACCGGGTGGATAGTATTCGCAGGTTTCATAAGGCACACCAGACACAGAGAGATGCATTTGTTGGGAAATAGGACTACTCCTAGCCAGGCGCTAAAGAACTGGGTCGAGTGCTCAGGAACTAGCTCAAGAGTGTGTCGATATGGTCAATGTTGGGTGTTGGATGCAAGTGGAGAAAATCCATCTCCGCTAGATATAGGGCTGCTCGATACAGAACCAGTCCGCGAGTGACTAATTACAAGCAGGATATAGGGTTGCTCGATACAGAACCATTCGGCAAGGTAAATATACTATTGGAAGGATCATCCAGCTATAATGATTTGCATATCATGCACTTAGTAGTGATTCATGACTTAAAATAATCTCCACTTGATCAAAAAACCATGATTTATAGATTTATGCTTCTAATGCATAATCAAATTTGATAGGGCCTTTTCCTGTGATATAACTTGTAGGTAGCGCAGAATGCTTGCTATAGAAGTAGTTTACTTAATCTATAACTTCTCATAATCTCAATCAAGAAACCTGCTAGAAAGTTAGAAACAGATCCAGTACACCACGATTAATAGCCATTGCTAGATCAGCATCATTCCATATCAAGATCTGGAACTCTCCTTTCAGAAAGTCAATATTTATATATGTTGAAAGTGAAATTTTCAAACAAGATAGTTTCACATACAAAAATGGCGTACAAAAACAGTGTCAAATACAGAATCTTCAATCTGCCAGATTGCAAATCCTAAATCATAACAATCATAAGTTGCGAAACAAGGAGATGACTAGCAAAGAATAACAATTATCAAACTTGGATTTGGAGCTTGTCAATATTTTCACATGTAAACCCATATATTGTCTAGTGTTCAAAAAAACACTGAGGAAAACCCTAAAGTTACATCACAGGGAAAACAAGATATCATTCTCTAAACTACTGATGTCGAGGCAACTTACAGCTTTGGAAAACACCTAAATCTCTAGTCTCACTTTAAGTTAGTTTTATTGCCCATACTACCATTTCAGTTTTACAACTTAAAAGTAACACCCATCTATCACCCTAAAAAGGCTGAAAAATATAAAACAAAAGCCAATAGGGCATTGGTTCACTAGTGACGTTGAAGGACCATTAAGATTGCCATATGGTCTGCCCACCCATTCTGTCAATAAAGATGAAGCATAATTATCATATTTTGGGCCTACAAACCTACCTACCTCCCCAAATGTAGGCATCTCCCACAGGCAAGTAAAATCATTCAGATATGGAGCTATTATGATCTACCCATCCATTCTGTCACTATAGATAAATCATAATTATCATAATTTTGTCCTTCCAACCTACCTGCTTCCCTAAAGGCAAGCATCTCCTGAGTGCAAGCAACATCATTTGAATCAAAACACCACTGATAAATATCATACAAGTTAGAAGCAAAAAAGAGTCAAAAGTGATTATGGGAAATACAGACATGGATGGTGTGTTAATTACAGCTATGATAACCCCAAGGGTTAGCTCAATTGGTAAATGTTCTTGTGCTAAGTCTACAGAGGTCTCGAGATCAAATCTCATCAGGTTCTTTGGGGTTCCCAGCCGCTTATGTAGCTGGTGGTAGAAAGTGACATAAGTTGGTGGTAAGTATGAGGGTAGGGTGATTCATTGAGGAAAGAGTGGCTACCAACTGGATCTGTTTCTTGAACTAGACCCAATTCTTGGTAGCTACTCCTTACTCTCCTATCTCTATATATGTGATTAGAGACAAAGAAATAGAAACGCATCATATATGTTTCAAAAGGATGAGACCGGGTGCAAGTCCCTGTGATTTTAGTGGAATATGTACCCCTCTGCCCTAGTTTATAGACCTAGAACCTAAGCTGAAGGAAGTCTAATCTTTACAACATGGACTTTAGGGATCCACACTGTGTAACAATACATTGAATCTAGATGGCACAATGAATGTGGACACTAAAACAGACCATCTAAACTTGTGTTTGATATGAGGCGCTTATCATACCAGAGTTTGGAGGGGTTTTTGCTAGTAAGCCATGTGAGAAAATACTTCAAAATATAAGCTTACGCCTATGAATGTTACCTGCAATCTCTCGCTATGATAGCAAGGCCATCCGTGCTGAAGCATTCACAGCTGGCCAATGACAGAACTTGAAAGTTAGGGAATTAATGAACCAAGAGCTCCAAGATTTCATCTGTCACCAGCATCCTCTTCAACATAAGCTCCTCCAACATGGGATAAGAAGACGACATGACAACAATCCATGGAAGAACATCTACTCCCCAGTTGGGTGGAACCAGATTGAAATATGCAAACCTCAGCTTGCCCTTGAGAGTTACCGACCTTATCCTTGTAAACCTCATCACCATCATCTCTAGAGAAACTACAGATATATTGCCTATGATTAAGTTCCTCCACCCCCATGACTCAGCTCTATACCATGCCTTACAAACGAGAGAGGCCGAATTTCGATCTTGTGAGGAGGTCAAGAATACCAAAACATGCTCCAGAACCTCGTCTGGGAACGAGGGCATTTCCTTCACATCCATTAAAACTCAAACTCAAATAACCCACAACCGCTCGTTTAAGGGACATTGATAACCAAATCAAGCTTTGTTGAGTACTGAGCTTAGATGTATGCAGGTACAGAATATGGTGCATTCATCACACGATAAATGCTTCAAGTAAATCAACACTGGTGTCAGCAATTGAAAATGTCACTTGGGTTTGAAGAAAATTCAAATGGTGCACTTGGATTGCTGTGAAAGATAAAGTTAAAAGAAGCAAAGATGAGAAAAAGTAAGTTTTTCCAGATTTTCCTACTAATCAAAGGCTTCATGACGCAGTAAATGCTCGCAATAGAATCTCACTGATAGAATCTAATGTACACGATGAAAATTGCCACATGGGTTCACAGAAAATATAAATACTGCATTTGAGTAGCTACAAACATGAAAAGTCCAAGGGACTAGGGCTTGAACAACCTATGTTTTTCCATGCTTTTCAAGCTACAAACGATCAGTTAGGGTTGTTTAACGATTAGTAATTACCTTTTCTCTGAACATCAATAAGGTTGGCTTGCTTTCTTGGCCCATTGATCCAACCTAGATTTGCGTTATTCCATCTATGTTGCCAGATTCATTCCACCAATATGCATTTTTGCCCCGTGAAAAACTAAAAAGGCTAGTCCTGAAGCAAACAAAGCTCCTACGTCCCTGCGTCTAAACCAAACGATTGGAATATCTAAGTAACACCAAATAGACTGAAATGAAAAACTAGTAGCGGAAAATTCTGATGATGGGTGGGTAGTCCAACACTTATGATAATTTCCTTCCAAGGGATGATTTTAACATTGTGTTTGGCTACCAAGTGTCGATTCTCCTTGTCAATCAACGCAACCAGCCATCAATATAGATTCCTCTTATGCACATACTTATCGATTAGTGGAGGGATTGAGACATTCAAGGTGAGTGGAAAACCACAAATTCTTTATATAAATCTCAGACATTTGCAGACTGTTTATTTGCAAACTGTTGGGTTCTCTGCTCAAAAAAATGAAAATCATTTTCTAATACATGTCAATGGAAATGCTTAGGTCATCTGGCCGCTGGGTCTTGGGGCACAAAGTCCCAAACAAATGTCACCTGCAAAAGACCAATAGAAGCTAAGTTAAATCAATATTTAAATTATTCAAAAAATAAAAATTAATCAAACTACAGTAAAAACATTTGAAAAATAAAAATTTAAATATACCTTTCAAATTAATCCATCTAACCGATTCATATATATTCCCTGTCGGGAACATAATAAAGCATATATGTAATATTTTACATATACATTTTCAAGTATTTTTAATATTATATTCCATCATTAACTATTTTAAGTCTAATGATAAAACCATTACTTTATGTTCTAGAACTTGTATTATCATTAGATATAAGAACTTCTATCATGGTTTGCGACCATTTACTATTTAGTAAATGTTTTTCAGTTTAATTTAATTCTTATGTTCTTATATCTAGAAAACTACAAAATACAATAATCTAACTAACAATACATTGAAATGGTAACTACTTATTTAAATGGTAACTACACTATACAAGGTTATTCTATAAACATACCACCAAATTACTTTAACTAATTTTAACAGGATGAACACTTGGTTATAGTTGTGCCACCATCTCATTTGGTTCGAACATGTATCAACTTATAAATTGTTCTCACATATCACATTAAGGATTAATAATAAATAAGAGTCTAACCAATAATCTTAAAAATCCTAGGGTATTCAATGAATCTCTTTAACCATATAAATTCAATATTGGTTATAGTTGTGCCACTATCCCGATGATCCATCTCATTTGGTTCCAACCTGTATCAACTTATAAATTTATAAATTGTTCTCGCATATTAAATATAAATGTTAGCATATCACATTAAAGATTAATAATAAATAAGAGTCTAATCATTAATCCTAAGAATCCTAGGGTATTTAATGAATCTCCTTAAGCATATAAATTCAATATAAATCAAGGTTTATGAAAGAATAATTATAAGTCTATATCGTTCAATTAACTTCCACATAAAACATGTGTCATTTAATTTAATATCTTATTTAAAACATAACAAAAGAAATAAAACATGTGTCATTTAATTTAATATCTTATTTAAAACATAACAAAAGAAAGTTACATAAATGAACATACTTTTTAAGTAGATCCTTGAAAGCATTATATACATGAATAACATAACAAGTGAAAGATATTTATCTGGTTCAATTATACATAGACGATTTAAAGCTTGACTTCGACTTTCCTTCCAACCGTATGACCCTATCCAGCGTATGTTTCCTGCCTAGTGCCATACCTAGGCATGAATCCACTAGGACAATAGAGATGAGAAAAATCCTTCTACAAAGACTTATACACTTAGTTTGAGGATAATTCTCCATCGAAAACCACCCTCTCAAGTATAACATCTAGTAAATATTTTCAATTTACAATCCATAATTTATCCCTTATATTAAACCCTCTAAGGACACAACAAAATAACATTTATCTTAATATATAAACTTCCAAGATATGAAATGGCCAAGGGACTCCGCGCCTTAGCCATTCCTTAAAAATATATATATATATGCACTACTAGTAAACTATGAAATGTAAGAAATGGAAGTAAGCCCCTTCCTCGGCAGATATGTACACTTTAGTCAATTTTCCAATGATTGTAGGTTTATGCCCTGCCCATATATTGTTTTTCATGTATTTTGGGTTATCAATTAAATTACTAAGATCCTAATCACTTGTAACATCAAGACGAGATTATACAATTATACACACAAAAAAATTTATCACAATGTAAAATGCAGGCATATCTCTCTAAATGAGAGGTTAACCAAACTAAACACTTATCTTCGTAAATAAATAACACAAAAAAAACACAATCGCCTCACCATACAATCCCTTAATCTGTGCCCGGTTTCATTATTCAAAGGTGAGAGATATTTGTTGTCAACAAACAAAGATGAGATGCAAGTAGAAAGGATTTAGTAGGTAATCACTTAAAATTTCAAACCCCCATCTCCCCATAAAAATAAAAAACGAACGGGAACAAAATCCCCCCAAATCCGTTTTCTCTTCTTCGGTCGCCACCTTTCATTTTGGGGATGGGTATCCAAGGTTGTTGAGCAAAACTTCAACAAAAGAAAATATAACTAGCACATTTACATAGTTTGTGGTTGGATCACGTCGATAGAGATCAAATGGTTAAGAAATAGTTATGGAATGGAAGACAGTTTGGAAAAATAAAATTATTCCTCATATTCTTTTAGTTAAACAAGTTAATTGTGAGTTATCCATGCCTAGCTACATGTTATCACTGACATTCTTCATGTTATCCACTTATCATATATCACATTCTTCTAGTTATCTGCCATGAATTGTTGGTTATCCATTCATTAGCTATGAGTTATCCATGCATTGTTACCAGTTAAGCTAGCTACCAATTATTTTTTATATTCTTTTTTTTTATAATTGTTTATTTCGAATTTTAAATGACTACCATATAATCAATCTCGATAGTACACTTGTCTCATCCTCGTCCATATATGAAAAAACATAGGTCGTAGTCCACCCCAAATCTCAAATAAAAACGTCCATCAACGTAAATATAAATGTATATTTTTACTACCTCGCATCTAAGGAAGTGCGCCATCAATTCATTCACCTTTATTATACAAGACTTTATAGTTGTAAATATATAAATCTTTCATCTTTGTTATAATTCTTTATAATGAGGATTTATTCAAGTTATTTATCCATCAAATTGTAGTTATAAATATTATACAACAAAAAATATATATCTTTGTATAGATAGCAATGATAAATTCTGGATTAGGGTTATGGAGCGATTAGGGTTATGGCTGGTCTACTGGTGTGATTTCCTGGTGTAGCAGGGGATTTTATATTGATTTTGGATTGATGTCAAGGTTGGTTCAGACTTATTTCTGGGTCTGATTTACTCAGTTTGTTTGGGTTTGGTTGATTGGGAGACGGGTCATTTTTCTGGGGTGTTTAATTGTCACGATACCTTTCTTTTGCGGTGGTGGTGGCAAATTGGTGAAGGGGTTTACTCTTTTTTGGGTGATTGCCACATTTCTGGAGCTCTGCGGCCTCTGTCAGTGGATTGCGCATTTTCAGTCGGGATGGACGCGGTGGAAAAAACTGATGTAGGGTTGGAGGTGACTTTACCTGTTGGGTCCTGTGGGGGACCGCTTGATTTTGTCCGGACAATTTCTCCTTCATTGGGGGATGGACTTGTTTTTTATTTCTTGGGGGGTTTACCCCTCTCACAGGTTACTTCTCCCCTTAGGTTTACTAACATGGATGGAGACACAAGGGAATTGAACTTCTTGGTTTCTTATGGGCCGACGGGAAGGGTAATATCTAATTTGGATGGTATTGCCGTTAAGGTGGGTTCCAGGGAGGATGCGCCTTTTGTGGTTATTACCGAACCTATTCGGGTCATAAACCCTGGTCCAGTGGCTCCTCAATTTACTCCATGATCACTGTCGATCCCTTCATCTTTTTCGGTGGAGGATTTCTTTGCATCGGGCTCTGGGCGTGAACGGAGGAGTGGTCCTGGGGTGGGTTCGGCTCTAGTGGAGGTTTCCATTGCCCATGCTAGCGTATAGGTTGTCCTCCTGGAGTGGCTGCGGGGCATATCACTAAGGTGGACTTGCCTATTTCTTCAAAGGCTGCTTGAAGTAGACGGGGGACAAAGAAAAAATGACACTGTGTAAACTCTCGGGCTCGTCGAGACTCTTTAATCTTCGGGGTGGACTTGCAAATGGAAGATGTGGTGGACTTTGCTACTACAGCGGTGGTGAGGCATGCTCGTGGTCGTCATTTTGGACATTATTATCTCAATAGGTGGTCAACTAAACATTGGGGGAATTTCCTTCCATGGCTTGACATGACCAAGGTTTTGGTAAAGGACTGGTTCTCATTTATCTTTGATTCTAGTATTCTGGTTGAGCGGGTTCTGGAGCTCTAGTGGAGTATGATGGGGTTCCTTTGGTCCTGAAACGATGGGATCCGCTCTTTGATGTCAAGAAGCAAAAGGTGGCCTGGGAAGCTATATGGGTTTGGCTTCCAGGTTATCCCATGCATCTATGGACTCTGACTAGGTTGGTGGCTATTGGGAATTATCTAGGCGAGTATGTTGTTGTTGATAAGTCTTTTCTCAACAGTGGGATTTTGACTATTGCTCATATTTTGGTCAAAATTGATATAAAACTTGGGCTTTTGAAAGAGATTAAGATTCAGACACCGACGAGTGATTTTACACAACTGCTGGATTATGAGGGGGTTCCATTTCACTGTCATTCTTGCTATGAGTATGGACACTTGTTGGCCAATTTCCCTTTACCTTTTAAAGGAAAAGGACACATGTTTGGTTGCAAGGCGCGGATGTCGTCGGATACGCCCACCTTTCATGGTTGTGGGGTGGTGTCTTCTTGTCCTCCATCCAGTATTGTTATGCGTGGGATGGAGGTTTTTGAGCCTATTCGGCCGACTACTGTTCCTCTTCAGGATGCTGATGCTGGTTATCCTATTTTGCCGGCATCAAATTCAGTTGTTGTACCGGGTATGCTCGCACCTTATTCTACTTTTCTTTTATTGCACCTATTTGTATGGATGATTGTTCGATGGTCTCCTCTCCCTTGGCCAGTTCCCCTTTACTCTCTAGAGGGATTCCCTGTTCTATCCCTGGGGTGAGTGCATTTTTCTCACCTTCCATTATATCTACTAAGATTTCTTCATCTAGCACTTCTGAGGGGAAGCGTATTCATTACAATCTAAGAAACCGTGAGGTGGGGGTGAGGATGCTGGGGCAAAGGGTCTCTCTATTATTTCCCGTGGTGTTTCTTTTGTGAGAAGTAGGGGGAGGAAATCACATTTCTCTCGGGCACAAACCCATGCACTTATAGATGTTGTGTCGGGTAAACAATCTTCTATTAATTAGGCACTTGGAGAAGTGAAAGCCCTGGATGGGGTTTCTTTATGAAGATCATTTCCTTCAACTGTCATGGGTTGACAAGCCCATCTAAAAAATCGTCTCTCGAGTGATTGATTGAGTTAAAGCATCCTGATGTTCTTCTTCTTCAAGAGACTCTTGGTTTAAATGTTGTGGTGTCTACTATTATGGAAGCTCTTCTTCCTGGATGGATGTTTGTTGTGAATGATGTTTGTGGTCGTTCTGGTGGTCTTGCTTCTGGCTAGAACATGCAGAGTTTCCGTTGCAATGGTAGTTAGAGTTTTGCATCTGGTATTGGGCTAGAAATTTATGATGCTCATCTAGGGATGAACCTGATTGTTTTAAATATATATGGCCCTTATCTGAATAGGGTTCCTTTCTGGAATGATTTATTAAGTAAATCCTTTATTTCCATTAGAAAGGTGATTTTGGGTGGAGACCTAAATCTCTCTTTGGGTTGTGCGGAGGTTTGGGGACCTAGGGCGGTGTCGGACTCCCTAGCCCCATTTTTGTCTATTGCTTTTTCCTGTCATGATTTATTGGATATATCTCCTATTAAACTTTCTCCTACTTGGAGAAATAAGAGATCGATGGACAATCGAGTGGCAAAGAGGCTAGACAGGTTTCTTGTGGCGAATTGTTTGATGATGGATTGTGATTTGGTGCGTCAATGGGTGGCTTGTGGGGGAGAATCTGATCATTTCCCTATTTTCTTTGAGATTCTTGGAAGAAATAGGAAACCTCCCAGCCCATTCAAATTTAATCCAGAATGGATTAAAGAACTTTCTTTTTGTAAAATAGTTCAGGATCTCTGGACTCCTATTACTAACGGAACTGATGGATATGCTGGGGTACTTTTCATGGAAAATCTACGGATTTTAAAATAGGCTAATATTACTTGGGCACATGATAAAATACTTAGTGATGATCGAGAACTTATTCATTGTGAACATACTCTGGATCTGCTACTCAAAAAACCTGGTTTGGGGTTTTTAGATACGATTACCAAAGCTGAAGTTTTTTCTTGTGAAGCTAGATGTCGAAAACTATTGGGGGGAAAAGAAGCGGCTTGGATATTAAAAAGTAGGGCTCTTCTGATAAAGTGTGGGGATGAAAACACAAAAATTTTCCAGGCTTTTGCAAAGGGTCGGAGATCTTTCAACACTATCTGGGAATTCAATGATGATCAGGGGGCTCCGATTTCTTCATTTTATGAGTTTGCTGGCTTGGGGGTTAGACATTTTGGGGATCTATTCTTGGCCCCTCCGGGATCATCTATTGGGGAAGTGGTGCATATTGCACAACTTTTTCCTGGATTTGTTAATGCTGATGATAATCAACAGTTGATGGCAGAGGTTACTAATGATGAACTTCTTAAGATTATTCACACTTTCCAAAAGGACAAAAGTCCTAGACCAGATGGTTGGTCAGTTCAATTTTACTTAGGGTTTTATGATCTTATTGGGGCTAATTTGCTTAAGTTTGTGGAGGAATCCATATTGGTTGGACATATGCATGGACCGATCAACACTAATTTTATTTCCCTTACTCCCAAACAGGATCATCCTGTGGACTTTGATGATTTTTTTCATATCTACCTCTGTATCTGCCTTTATAAAATCATTGCCAAGGTGATTTCTAGATGATTAAAGGTTATTCTCTCCTGTTGTATATCCAGTGAACAATTTGGCTTTCTGGAGGGTAGACAAATACATGAGGCAATTGGTGTGGCTTTGGAAGGTCTACACACTATTAAAACAAGGAAATTGAAAGGAGTTGTTGTCAAGATAGTTCTCTCAAAAGCTTTTGATAGGGTTAGTTGGCTTTATATCAGTATGCTTCTTACACACTTGGGGTTTTGTTATGACTTTATTAAGTGGATTATGCCATGCCTCACTACTGTCAGTTTTGTTGTTCTCATTAATGGATCTGCTAGTCCTTTTTTCACTGTGGGTCATGGATTGAGGCAGGGTTGTCCCTTCTCTCCATTATTATTCCTTCTATTGGCAGAGGGCCTGAGTCGATTCCTATTGGATGCTAAGGAACATGGTACTTTTAAAGGCATTATGATCTCGAAGGTAATGTATATCACTCACTTAATCTTTGTTGACGATATTCTTATCTTTTGTGATGGCTCACATCATGCTATATTTAAACTCCATGAAGGACTTCTCTTATTCCAAGCTGCTACAGGGATGGTTATTAACCATGAAAAATATACCAGCTCATACTCATTACTAGATGCTCATGAGATTCGGTGGCACTCCACTCTTTTTCCATTTATTACACTTTAGATTGAGGATGGACTCAAATATTTGGGTTTTCATCTAAAGCCAAATGCATATTATATCTCTTATTGGATGTGGCTCCTTGCAAAATTTGAGAAAATATTTTTGGGGTGGAGTTTTCATTGGCTCTCTAGAGCTGGTAGACTAGTCCTTATCAAATATGTTTTGGAGGCTATACCTGTTTTCTGGATGTCACTTTCTTGGATACCTCTGGGTATTCTAGAATGTATGGGTAAGGATTGTTTTGCTTACCTTTGGCGGGGAAATTCGGATCAATAGGTTATGACTTGGGTTCATTGGGAGCAGTTAGCTATTCCCAATGCATTGGGGGGTTGGGGTCTGAAAAATATTTTTCTTTTTGCTAAGGCATTGGCAACGAAAGTATCTTGGAGACTCATTCACACTAATATTCTATGGTCTTGTGTCATTCTACATAAGTACATTGCACCCCTCTCTATTTTGGATTGGATTAGGATGGATGATAAACAAGTTTGGGGCGGCTCTGTTATTTGGAAGGCTATTAATAAGTCTTTTGAGCTTATTGGTTCCAATTTGATTTGGTGGGTGGGTGATGGTAGATTGGTTCAGATTGGATTAGACCCATGGGTGGGTTCTAATGGTGCACACTTACTCTCTTTGGCTTTGAGGACTTTTCTAGTTGATCGAGGGTTATACTTTCTTTCACATTTGGTTGTACCTGAACTGTAAAATATGTGGCATCAAGGTTGGATATCTGGTACTGTGTTGGGTATTCCTCAATATCTTTCTCAGGAGTGGGATAATTACCCTATATTACTCGGGAACACACACACTAGATTGTCTGCTTGGGTGGACTCTTTGATTTGGGTACACCATACTTCTGGGAAATATACTCCCAAGCATGGGTATATTCGACTAAATTTAGAGGTTCAGAATAGGCATGTCATATGGTGGTGGAATAAACTTTGGAAGTTACAGTGTCCTGCAAAAACTAAGTTTCTTGTTTGGACTATTTTGGAAAATAAAGCACCCACTTGGGATGTACTTCAGCGACGATGCTTTCAGGGACTGGGTTGGTGCCCACTATGTTGCAACTCTCTTGAAACTCTCGATCATATTTTTCTTCACTGTAACTTCACACAGCAGATTTGGCGTGGGATTGTTCTGGCTTTAAATGCCAGTATCAATTGGAGTGGACAATTTTTTTTGGATTCCTTCCACATATGGTTCACCGCGTTTGAGAATTTGCCCTATATGGCTCTTTCGTGTATTATTTCTTGGGGTAGTTCGCTGGCAAGGAACAATATTATTTTTTAAGGGATACAATTGCCTTTGGAGGTGATTATATCAAATATATTGGCAGTCTTCCAACTTTTTCCTCGTAAGATTCAGATATCTACGAGGTGTGTGTGGGTAAAGGAGATTGATCATTCTAATCCTTGGGGTTTTTTTATGGTTCCTCACAGGATCATCAACTTTCTTGTGGGGGCGGGGGCGTTTTACATCTTTCTATCTCGCATAGCTTCTATTTAATGTCCGGCCTGGGGAGAGGTTCCAACAATTTTGCAAAATTAACGGCATTAAAACTTCTACTTTTATTTGCTCTGGAACAACATTGCCACACTTTGCAAGTTTTTGGTGATTCCATGATTGTTCTTGACTGGGCTAGGGGCACTACCAGATGTGATGTGTATCGGCTACTTCCTATCCTTGAGGAAATATTTATTTTATTACATAGATTTAACTATATATCATTTACACATGTGTACAGGGAACGGAATGGGGTGGTTGATCGGCTTTCCAAAGAAGCCATGTAGCTCTCGTTTGGGTGTTGGAAGATCTTAGAAAAAGACTTGGTTGGATGCTATAGCTATTTTCATATACCTTTTATAGAAGAATAGGGTTTTTGAATATATGGACGGGGATTGACAGTACTACTTGGGCTTATCTATTTTTTTTTTATATATGCTATATGCACATACTTTTATGAATTATACTATGGATATAGTTTGTGTTTACATACTGTTTGTCAAGAGGATTGACAGCTCTATTTGGGGATCTCTCTATTTTGTTAAGATATATGTTCATACTTTTTTGGATATATTTTGATAAAGTTTGTAAATATTACTAGATGAGAAAACTGAACAAGTTTTTTGTTTGTGATACTTATGGATTAGTATTTTGCTTTTTCTATCGACAATGTAGGAGGTATTCATATACCTTAATTATACATATGTGAATGTAATTTTGTTCTTTATGAAATAAAATTATGATTTTTTTCGAGGAAAAAAAGCAATGATAAATTCTATTAAAAATTTAGCTTTGTTTTAATTAAGATAACTATACTTTAGTCCCCTAAAATAAGAAAAACTTGGCTTAATTTTATTTAAAAACTCTAAGATAACCCTTTGGCATTTAAGTCCAAAGTCAAGATAGTGATAGTGATAATACATTCACTCAATATTATTTAAGCTTATAATGATACTTAACTTTTCATTCAACCACAAAACATAAAAGCTTGTTATTTTCTAGTCAACTAATTGTTAGACAATGTAATGATAACTTAGTTCATTTAAGACTTACTGTAAGATGGGATGACACCTAAGAGCTTAAATTAACAAGTAAGCAATTTACTTTACTCAAGTGACACCCGTCATCCAGTGGCATTGCTTCCAATCCATTCATCCCTCCCCCTAGTGGATTCATGTCATTTTTGTTTAATCGAGTCAAGCTTTCAGTATCCTACTTCTACATAATAAATACAAATAGGAAATTCACAAAACATAACTTACAATGCTTTGTCGTCATGGCCATAACCTTGAGTCATTTACCTTGTAATTCAGGTTGTAGTAGAGTTGAAATAGCGGAGGAGATGTTACATATATGGATTTTATCATTTTGGATTTGGGATATGACGTGAATGTTCTACCAAGGTAGACATGGGAAATTATGGGTAAATCGATGTTGAGTTAGTCGACTATTCAGTTGAAGCTAGAAAATCAACACGGGATTTTTCCAATTGGAATACTAATAGGAGTGATTACTGATATTTATGGAGTACATAATACATCATACTTTGAAGTAATTGAGATAGTAGATAATAACAAACCTTACCTATCATTGCTTGGGATTGAATGGGATTTTACAAACCAGGATATTATTAACCTAAAAAAGAGGCAAATGACCTTTGAATTAGGATACTTAAAAGTTATTGTTCTCTTAGATCCCATAGAAGGAAGATGATATGTGGAACCGGTAAAGGGAGGATTTAGTAATGAAGAACTTGACAAATTTTACAATATGACCACGTGGATGGAGGACTATGTCCATCCTACTGTTGAAGGTATACTCCGTTGGTGAAATATCAACTATTGTGCATCAGATTCAGAAGAAGCCTTGAATACTAGCAACAAAGGATGCATGAAGTATTTTCTAGGAGATGTGTGTTTGTCACTCATGCATTACTCTAGATTGGAACTTAGGTATGTGATACACCAAAGTATGATGGATTAACATATATAGATTCTTTTGTCAAGGAATTTGAAGTGCATATAATATAGCAATAAATAATGTTGGCTTTGTATGTCACATTGAAAGCAACTTTGGTGTGATGGTGGGATACACATAAGGATGAAATGAAGGACTGGCAGTGATGCAATAGACTATTATAGGTTAGGTTCAGGACTGAACATACTACACATATGTATAATGGGAGGATTTTTCCTGTAGATAATCTGACGTAGTTCATAGTGACACAGTATTCCATAACCAAGAAAGAATGGACAGACTTGTTTGTACACTCTTTGGAAACAATCCTGAAGAACTGGTACATAGAGCTAGAAGTGCGTAGAAGAAAATCCAACTTGGAGGTTTTAGCTCGAAATTTCAAGATAAATTTTAGTTTTGAAGATGAATCTCCCTTAGTAGACATAACTTTTCAAAGTACAAAATACATGATCTTTTCATAAAAATACATAATGGGAAAAATGCCCCTACGTAGCGTGCACAAAATAGCTGCAACTGTGACACAAGTTTGTGAATGATATAATGTCATGGAAGGATACTAGGAGGATGAATATACAAGGAAACTACAAATACTAGAGACTGAAGGAGAACATGTTGTAGAAGGAGCCATGCTTCAATCTATTGATTATACATAACCATTGAAAATGCACAAGGTAAACATTGGTACATAGGAGAACTCGAATTTTGTGAATATTAGGGATTACTGGAATGATGAAACAATGGAAAGTTTGTTGACATACAACACAAATATCAAGATGTATTTCCAACAACATTTTCAATAATGAAAGGAATTTTTTTCGGGCGAGGAAGAATGAACGTCTCATTGAAGCCATATTCCAATCCTATAAAGCAGAGGCCATACCAATTAAACCTAGTATATAAGAAGAAAGTGAAGGAAAATATATATATGATACTGGAAGGTGGAATTATTGAACAATTTGAAGAGTCGCAACGGATTAGTCCAATGATGGTACAAGATAGGAAGAAGAGTGGAATCAAAATCTAGGTAGATATACACAAGTTAAATGATGTATGCCTATATGACCCATTCCCTACACCATTCACATATGACCTGTTGGAGAATGTCGGAAGACATGAAGCTTTTTCATTCCATAATTTGTTTTTCAGGATATCACCAGATCAAGATTGCATGGGAAGATAGGCATAAGACAACCTTTATGGGATGTTATAAATATACAATTATGCCTTTTGGGTTGAGGAATACGCGAACAATATTTTCTCTAATGGTGGTCACACCATTTAAAGAATGTACTCATAAGTTTTGGAAAGTGTATTTGGATGACTAAACAATATTCAATTTATTGAAGAATCATATTGAGGTTTTGCGATTAATTTGGATAGATGCAGACAATTCCATATCTCTCTAAATATGAAGAACTGTGTTTTATGTATGCCCTTCGGTATTATTTTGGGACATGTAGTATGAAACAAAGGATGGTTGGTTGATCCTACAAATATTGTTGTGATTGTTGATCTGCCACCACTTACATCAGTGCAACAATTGCGAGCAATGTTGGGTCATAAAGGGTATTACAAAAAATTTATTTGGGTATATGCACAGATCACAACCTCATTGGAAAAATTCTTGATACATGAAGTTAAGTTTCAATGGAGTGAATAATGTCAATAGAGTTTAGATTCCTTAAAGTAGAAATTGGTGATTACACCAATTTTGGTATTTCTAGATTGAAAGAATTAATTTCATATCCATGAAGATGCATCATTAATAGCGTCGGGCATAGTTCTAGCTCATCTAGGGAAAGGAGACATAGGTCATCCCATTACATTTGCAAGCAAAAATATGTCAACTAGTGAGCATAATTACACTATGATGAAATAAGAAGGCCTTGCAACGGTGTATGCTTTGCATAAATTTAGACGCTATTTACTGGGATCACACTTCAAGAAGTACACTGATAATTTCATTGTGATACCTAGTCAACAAGCTAGCGTTGTGGGGGCAGGGGGGGGGAATATGCATATGGTTTTTATTATTTCAAGAATATGACTTTGAAGTGGTCGTGAATCCAAGAAGTTGAATTAAGGACCTGGTCATTTATCATAGATATTCATAGAGAAGATGTTGGAAACTTAGATGATAGTTTGTTAGATGCGCACTAATTCACAATACTATCGATGACTAATTTGTAGAGATTTCCCAGTTTTTGAACACAGGAGTATCCCCATTTGGCTTTACAGTCACACAAAAGAAACAACTAGTGGTTTAGGCAACATATTATCATCTCATAGCAAAGAACCTGTATAAGTTAGGCGAAAATGGTATTATGCGATGGTGTGAATTATTGCGTGAGAGACCTATAATATTGTTAGAGGAACATGGACAAGTTGTGGGATGCCACTATGCATACAAAGAAACAACTCTAAATATTTTGCATGCAGGAGTTCGATGGATAGCCCTTCACAAGGATGATAAGTATTTTCGTCAAACTTGTGATTTATGTCAGTGAGTAAGGAAACCTCTCGAAGAGATGAGATGCCTTTAATGACGCAGGTCACATTTTAGGTGCTTGATGAAAGGGAAATTGATTTTGTTGGTCCAATAAATCCACCAGCAAAAATTTCAGGAGTGAGGTATATAATCATTGCGACATATTACTTGACTAGGTGGGCTAAAGCAAAACCTATTAAAGATTTTAGTTCACAGATAGTTGCATGGTTTCTATTTGAGAATGTAGTAACAATATTTGAATGTCCAATGTTTTTTTTAAGTGATAATGGAACCTACTTTATAAATAAGAAAATTTCTACTTTGATAAAATAATTCTAGATTTATCGCCCGAAAAGCACATCTTATCATCCTTACGAAAATGGAATAGTGGGAGCATTTAACAAGATCCTATAAATTGCACTGACGAAGTTATGAAACATAAACATACATGAATGGGACTCAAGTATTCTTGCAATATTATGGGAATATAGGACAACTTGTAAGAAGATGATAGGATATACATTATTATGTCTAGTATATGGCCAAGAGGTAGTGATTCCTGTGGAGTTTATTGTGTTGATTTTATGCCTTGTTATGTTTACATGACTCACATATTTTGGCATATTAGAGAAAAGACTATTAAAGCTAATGGAATTGGAGGAAGACTATAGATATCTTAAAACAGTTCCCTGCAGAAGAATCCTACATATTTCAAGCTATTAAGATTCAAGAGAAACACACAAAAAAAACTCAAATAACAAATATCTAGTCTTGATAGATAAGTGAGAGTACAACCCATTTACTTAATTATAATTGTATATACTCCACGATGCCCAATTTTTCAAGATAAAAAAACATGTTAAATCATTAGGTATTCCCTTAACTACCCATTCAATGAGAGATATCCATAAATTCTTAGGATTTAAGCGAGAATCAATAATAATAATGAGAGAACACAAATCCACATATAAACACATTTAAGATAAACACACAATATTTACGTGGAAAACCCAAAACCAAGAAAATACACCATAATAGATCTATTATCTCCCTTGACCTAAATCAGCCAAGGCCGAGGAGCTTGCTTAAGTCCATATAGAGATTTATTAAGGAAACATACAAGGATAGATTCATTATAAACCTACCTAGGAGGTTGTTCCATGTAAATTTATTCTTGCAAATCCCCTTGCAAAAAGGCGAACTTGACATCCATTTAATGGACCTCCCTTTTATGTGAAGCAGTAAGGGAACGAAAAAGGAAGATGGAACTCATTTTCGCAACCGAAAGGTTTCATTGTAGTCAATTCCATCAACTTGGGAAAATCCTTTGAAAACTAACCTTTCCTTTGGAAACTAAGATTACTACCCATATACACTGCCCATTGACACAATAGAAGATTACACCGTAGTCAATGCACTAGATCTCGCCATGAATTTGGAATAATCCCATATAGGAAAGATTGACATGGGGATGGACCAGGTGAAGTCGTAGTTAGAAGTGCTAACATTTCAGTTGCAGGACATTTCCAAAGGAAAGGAAAAGTGTGAACAAGTATGTTGTGTCACATGCAGAATAGAAGGTCACCACAAAAATGAATTCCCAACATACAAAACTTACTTGACTACAGGACCTCTGAAACCCTTCCCCATGGGAGTAGGGGTATATGGTGTGATAAATGCATAATGGGGGGGATCCATCCACCCCACGCTTGTCCTTTACTCCTGAAGTATCACAACTACCAAAAATTTGTTTTCCAATTTTTGTAAGTATATAGGACATTATGAAATATATTGTCCCGCACTTGACCTAATGAAATAACACACATTCGATGCATATAGAGTTCAAGGATAAGTTGCACCATAGAGAGGGACACCCCAAAACAATAATTAGAGGGACTACAATCCAATAGGGAGAGGAGAATCCAGAGACTAGGGAAGAGGAGGAGGATTTGGAAAAGGTAGACAGCTAGTTAACTGCTACAATTGTAACCATCTAGGGAACTATGTGTGATATTGTTTGAATCCATGTTTGGCATGCACATATTGTAGACAACTGGATCATGCAATGAAGAACTGTCCACAACTTATCGCTAAATGACAGGAGAGAAGGAACTAGGACCAAAATGTGTAGATGATAGCAGCAGAAGAGTGTGACAGTCAACCAAGGATAGCAACAGTAACATTTCAAGGAGAAAGAAAAGGAATTGATGTGATAGAACAGGAAAATCGAACTAAACATGGGTTAGGAAAGTATGCCAACCACCTCCAATGTTTGATCCTTGAAATGAGAAGGAAACATACAAGCAAGGAAGGAGCTGATAGAGGCGGGATGTATAGCATTGATGGCTAAACTTTAATTGAAACTAAGAGGGGGGATGAATCAATATCAACCACAAGTTTCAAAATTTGAACAACTTTTCACTTTAGAAATCACATAGAAATCAATAAACTTTGAAAAAAACTATGCGTAAAGTATTTATAAAGAATCTCTATATACATAAAATATTTTATTGCATGAAATGTTGGGAGACACCAATATCCAATAATGGTGTGAGAACCTACTATAAAAATTTGCAGACTCCAATATGATAGGAACATCAATTCCTTTAAGAAAGCACCAACTTGTTGTCTACTGGAACCAACCTGTGAGGACACCTATCCTCTGCTCAAGCACCAACTTGTTGTTTATTGGCACCAACCTGTGAGGACACCTATCCTCTGTGCAAGCAACAACTTTTAGTTTACAGGCACCAACATTTGGGAAAACCAATCCTTTTTCCTTACCCCTTCCTACCTCCCAAGTATAAATATAAATGTAATTTTATTATGTGCTTCCTGATATGTTCCCTCATTTCTTTTGCAAACTCATCAACACTACTTTCTGCGCATACTCTGCTTCACGTTGTTTTGCATTCTTACTCCTTGTATTATGTGATATTGCGCACTTTAACAAGATACTCTACCAAATTTGTGTGTCTAACCTTGTTCTCTATTTTCTTTTTATTTTGTGCACTCAACTCTCTGTTTCTTCTGCGACTACAATTTTGTATATGACTCTGTATTGTTCTATCACATTCCCCCTATCAACAAATTGGTTATTCTTCCCTGAGTACTTCTCATCCACATGCACTCCTCCACAATAAACACATTAAATTATTGTTTATTTATAATTATTGTTCCAGAATCAACCCTTATTTCTTAGTTTCAATTTATTTATAACAAGTTAGGTATTTTCTATGTTGGTGACACCCCTTCTTCTTTTTTTAGAGTCAAGTTTACCCACATAAATATCCACATATATTTTTTTATGTTGGTGTGTAGTTTGCACACTTTGATATATTCACTGATTGCACGGTATTTCTGCAACAGGAACTCATCATTAATTCACACATATTTCTTGGTGGGACTTGTGCTCATATTCCATTTTTGGACAAATATTTTTTATATACGTACTCAAACTAGCTTCTAAACTTCATTCTTCTTATTTGACATCAATGACAACACTAAGTTAAAAAGTCTCCCCCTTTGGAATTGATGTCAACACCAAATAAAACTGAGCTCCCCCTTAATATGATATCTTTATCTACAATATTTGGCTTCTTTTCCATCATTAAATTATGTAATTATCTCCCCCTTTGACATCAATGCAAAAGGAATGCGTGTTTATCTTCTGTATCACTTGTCTTCGGTAGTAATTTATCTTGCCATGCTATATTTGTGGAATATTTCTCTCGCTTATTTAGCTTCGCCCAGTCCATGCTTCTCTTTATTCCTTCTGTAATGATCCTTTGATTATGATGATAATGTTGCACAATTTTCATTTATCTAGTTGTGTCGTCGCATGGCTCTCCCTCTTCTATTATGAGATTTGCACGTTTTACCAGGTATGATATATCTAAGATTTTCAAAGGAGTTGACGTAATTATCAAATCCACAAATTCATGTTACATATCTCATATGACGCGAGATAACATGCCTAAACACTTAAAAACATAGAGAAGATGACGTCAAATCAATCACATTCAGTAATTAATGTGATCTCCCTTTTTTCCTTTCAAATTTTCTAGCAGCACGTGAATTAACTCATTTATGATGAATAATTATCCACAATTCTACCAAGTTTAGTAATTGTATTTGAAATCCGTTGGAATTATTCATCTATTATTTATGGTGACCAACTGAACATTTTATAGAATGTTAGCCAAACATACTTATCCCAATTGGTAATTGTGTCAATATATCTTATCCCTAACAATAAGTTAATTATAGTGTTTTTACCTCACAGCCTCCGCTCATAGACAGTGTTCATTCTCAGATTTGGTCGAGCTCTCTCCCCACTAAGATTGCTTGTTTCATATGGCTAGTGATGGAAAACAAAATACTTACTTGGGATAACCTCCAGAGAAAAGGGTGGATCGGGCTTGGTATTTGTGCTCTCTGTGGTGTTGGTGCAGACTGTGTGCAGCATATTTTCTCTTCCTGTCCTGTATGGAGGGAAGTCATCTGTCATCTCAGTGAAAAATATCAAATCATTCCTCCTCAGCAGTGTGATGACATTTCTTCCTTTATTAGGAATTGGATCTACAGATTCTCCAAGTATACTTCAGCTTGTTTCATCTTATTCTTTGCCTTATGGATCATTTGGAAGGCTAGAAATAAGGCCATCTTCGAAGGAAAAAAGCATTCTGTATGAAACATTGCTTTTCATGTTGACCAGTTTCTCCTTTTATACAAGCCTCCTTGCAAAAAGATCAAAAAGCCCCGTATCATTGGATCTGGGCCTCTGCTTATCTACCCCTGTGGATTTTTTGACGAGGCTCCAGCAAATGATATTGGGGGTGCTGGTATATGTATCTTCCTGACTAAGGACCACTCCTTTGAGTTTTCCCTGGGGATAGGAACTAGTACCAACACCAAAGCTGATATGTTGGGTCTTTGGGCACTTCTGTACATTGCACATGCCATGGGTCTCTCCACTTTGAATATTTTCGGGGACTCATCTGTTATTATTAACTGGGTCAATGGATCCAATGCTCTTGCACCCACTGAGCTCAGTCATTGGTGCAGGGCTATCAGGCATTTGTGTACTAGCTTCTCCAACCTATCCTTCAGTCATTTCTATCATGAATATAATCAGATTGTTGACTGTCAATCGAAGGCTTCCTTGGATTTGGCTCCTGGTACTTGTATCTTTTACGAATATTTTGAAGACCTTTTGGTCTTGCATGACACTCTTATGCTCTTCTAAGCTTGGTGCTGGAGTTTTACTCCCTCTTTTTGTCATAGCACCCATTTACTGTTTTGGAGCAGGCACCTTTTGATTGTGGCTTCAGCACTACTATGTTCACGATAGAGATGGGTTATGAAGGGTTGGTTCTCTTATTGACATGTCTGGTTTATCGGATGATCGTATTGGTGGGTTTTGTTCCTAACTCTCCCTGGGGCAGCTTGTTGTGTTGGATCCTTTTCATGGTGATCTGTATCATATTCCCTCCTCTTGTACTTATTCTTAGTTGTAGCCCATTTTCAGAGTAGGCACGATAGATGCCCTTTGATTCTTCAATGAATATCAAGGTCAGGATTTTTTCCTTCTGAAAAAAAAAAGTTAATTACTCTACAATCAGTTTTTTGCAGTAGTTCAGACGCAACATATGGAATTTATCAAACTCAAGAGAGAGTCCGAAAATTTGACATCCAAAGTAAGACAAGTTGATGTCAAGGAATGGTATGCAGAGGTGTAGGAGAACCATAGGCACATACAGGAAATTTCAACTCTTAAGAACTGAATTGAGCAGGTGGAAAAATAAAAAGGACACATTCTAACACTTCTGAAGCAACTTCAGATAGTTCTCAACAATTCAAGTTTTGGGGAACAATATTTTTTGGACACTCAATTATGCTTATCAACGTAGAAGCCCGATAATTGAAATGAGTAATTTCTCCACTAATGTTGTTTTGACTTTTTCAAATATTAAATTTTTAACCGACAATAGTAAATTTGTAGATCAATGATATTCGATATTCCTATGAATAGGGTGAATTTTGATGTATGTGCTCATGTCATTGTTTTGACTTTTTGTCTCAATGTTGAAATATAATGCAAAATGTGGTTGTTCAAAGAATGTAAATATATTCTTGTTCGGTAGTCTTCAAACATTTTATGTCTACAACTTTATTTTTGTCCTTGAATTCATGATTCTATAGTAATTTGAACTCAAGGATATTCACATGTAAATTTGGACATTAGGAGGGTATGTGTGATCTTTCTACTACTTGGGAACTATTGTTACTGATCTTATCAATATACAATTGTAAAACTTTCCTCACCCACTTTTGAGAGTGCACATGTTTTTGTTGATATGGCACAATTACACAACTTGTATTATATTGAGTATTTCTATTTGACTTCCCTTTTAATCTTTGACAATTTTTAGCTTTGTGTCCAAAGGAATCACAAATATAACAACTTATAGTATGACAATACTTTGTAGTATGTCCATAATGTTTACACATTAATCCTTTTACTCTAGTATTTCTTGTAGTATGTCCATTTACACATTAAGCCTTTTACTCTAGTATTTCTTGTAGTATGTCCATAATGTTTCTTTTTAGTATTTTTCACATTTCAATGCTCTATATCCAAATTCATTACAAGAGAAACAGTAACCAAGAAACAAACTTTTGTACTTGATTATGTGTTGTGTTTTCCGGAAATAAGTGTGTTTTTCTTTCATGCAGATGTCATCTTTACGATTTGTGTTGACTTTTTCCTTTACCTCAAGTGATTTGGTGCTCTTTTCAAGAGTGTCCTAATTTTTTCTAAACCCAAGACCACTCTTGTCATATGGTGATCTTTGGAAACTAATGATATGATATAAGATCATTTGAATTTTCCTCCAACTGGGAAACTATCTTATCCAAATATTCTTTTAGTGAGATGATATCAAGCACTTGCTTTTGACAAATATCATCCTTTGCTTGAAGTTGACTTGCCAAATTTTCTTTAGATATTTTGGACTCTTTTATTTGAATCCAAGGTTTCTTTGACTTCTTCAAATTCATTCCTCAAACCATTAGCCTCTTCCTCTTATTTATGTAGTTTAAGTTGTTGTGCACTAACTATCTTGCTAGCAACATCAATTTGTCTTTGATATTTTTGCAACTGATATTTTAGGGATTGGATTTCTTCTTTTAATTTAGAAAGACCTTCTTTTCTTACTCGTTCAACACCCTTCCTTGTAATTTCAAATTCTTACTTTAAAGATATAATTTCATTGGATAGCCTTTCACTTCTTGACATTGAGATTTCAAGTTTTCCTTCTATGTATGCAAGTTCTCATTCCTTTATCTCATAAGCTTCATCCTTTTTCTGCAATTGGTTGAACAAGTGTGTTTCCGTTGCCTTTGATTCTTCTTCTTTATTTTTCATAGTTTCCATGATTCTGCAACATTTTTAACTTCCCTGTAGCTTTTCATTGAGTGTGTATAACATATATTGTTTCTTCAACAAAGAGATCATCAAAGCCTTCTAAGCTCTCACGGCTTTCTTTTGCACAAAGATATTTTGTAAAGTTTTCTTTGTGATTGCTTGGTGGTTTCTTTACCCTTTTGTTGGGATTTGGTTCTTCTTCTATGGTCCTAAAGAGTAGTTCTCTTGTATCGTCATTATTGTCATCATCAGATGTCAAGTTATTGTTCTCTTTGAAATACAAACTTTTCTTTTGTTTACCAAACCTCTTGTTATTTTTAGATCCATCTCCTTTGTATGTATTTATTCTTTCATTGTGATTATGATCCTCATCATCATTATTGTCTCCCTTTTCCCTGTAAGGAAATTTAGACTCAAAATTACCTTTTTTACCACATTCAAAGCATTTAAAAGGTAGCTTACCTTTGTAATTTCCATGACCTATCTTAAGTTGCTTCACAAAGTCTGATTCTTCATTATCAGATTCATTAGAAGCACTCTTACTTGTGACTTGCTTGATGTCCTTTATCCTTTTGGAAACTTTGAAGGTTTCTTCCCTTCTTGTAGGGTTTTATTTTTCAATTCTCATTTCATAAGCAGTGTAAATTCCATGGAGTTCATCCATTGTTACTTTGTCAAGGTTTTTCCTGCCTTCTAGAACTGAAACGTTGGAATCAAATCTCATAGGTAGGGATCTAAGAACCTTTTGTATTGTCGTTCCTTATTCAATTTCTTCTCCAAGACCTATGATCGCGTTGACTATTTCATCTACATGGAGAAAATAGGATGCAATGTCTTCACCTTCCTTCATTCTAGAACTCTCAAATTCTCCTCTATGATTTTGTAAGTTTTCCTTTTTTATTGTATCATCTCCTTCATAAATTTTCTAAAGTTTGTCCCACACTTATTTTTCTGATTTAGATTGCATGAATTTTGTGAACTCTGATTATGTTAGGCCAGATAATATTTCTTTTTTATCCTTTGCATTGTATTCATACAACTTTTTCTCTGATGCATCTATTGGTGGAGTCGTTGGAAGCTTATAACCATTTTCAATGGCTTCCCAAACATAATCCCCAAGTGACTGTATTGAAGAATTCCACTCTTATGCTTCAAAAAAACACAATTGGTTCCATCAAAACACGGTGCCCTATTTGTTTAGAAACCTTAATGTCAATCTATATCTGTGAAGTAGTCTGAGTTTGCGCAATGATATGCCTTCAAGCGATTAAATTGTATTTTAAGTGACCTGCTCTGATACAAATTGTTATACTTTAATTGATGGTGAGAGGGGGGCGGTGAACTAGCATCAAGCATAACTTTTAAAAGTTTGGCAAATTTTCAATTTATAAATCAATAGCATTGAAAAACACTATGCACAAATTATTTATAAGGAATCTTTATATACATGAAATGTCGGGAGACACCAATCTCTAATAATGGTGTGAGCACATACTCACAAAATTTGAATACTCCAATCTAAAAGGAAAATTAATTCCTTTTAGAAAGCACCAACTTGTTATCTACAAAAAACAACCTGTGAGGACACCAATCCTCTAAGCAAGCACCAACTTTTAGGTTACAGGTACCAATCTGTGAGAACACCAATCCTCTGTCCTTTTCCCTTATGCCTCCCAAGTATAGACATAAATGTAACTATGTTTTACGCTTCATGATCTATTCGCTCAGTTCTTGCACAAACTTGTCAATAATCCTTTCTATGCATACTCGAATTCACGTTGTTTTGCACACTTGCTCCTTGTACTCTATGATATTGAACACTTTAACAAGATACTCTACTACATTTGTGAGTCTTACCTCATTCTCTATTTTACTTTTTATTATGTGTGCTCAAATCTTTTCTTCTTCCATGATTGTGACTTTTTATATGATTATGTGTTGTGTAGTCACATTCCACCGATCAACAGGATATTGATTCTTCCACCAAGTATATCTATTCCGCATACACTCCTCCACACAAAACAAAGCAATTTGTTCTTTATTTATAATCATTCTATCATCAACACTTATTTCTTAGATTCAACTAATTTTATCCACAAGGGCTTTTCTACATCAGCAACACCCCTTCTTCCATTTCTTACATTCAAGTACCCACACAACTATCCACGTCTCTTGTTCTTTTTTCATCGTGTAGTCTACACACTTTGATATATTCACTGATCGTATGGTATTTTTACAACATTAACTCATCATTAATTTGCACAAATTCCTTGGTGGGACTTACACACATATTCTCTTTTTGGAAATATATTTCTTATATACTTTTTCAAACTGCCTTCTAGACTTTATACTTCTTATTTGACATCAGTGACAACACTAAGTTCAATATCGAATTCAAAACCTATGCATGACAGACCATTTGTATATGATATGCCTCCATTCTATGACTATCCAAGCCCAGAAAGATCACCGAAAAATACAAGTACTTTGAGAGGTTTCTAAAAAGTTGTCTAGAACTTATAAAGGATGAAACTGCACTAAACAGGTTGTGCAGGATGATATACCACTATGCACGGGGTGAAAACTTACATTTTTATCAACGCGCAATTAACCAAGTATTGCACAAGAGAAGAGAAAATAGAGAGTTTCAAATTAATGTGCAAATCAGTGACTATGAGATGGATTTTATCATTTTGGATTTGGGATATGATGCGAATGTTCTCCCAAGGTAGACATGGGAAATATGGGTAAATCGATGTTGAGTAACTCGACCGCTCAGTTGAAGCTAGAAAATCAACACAAGATTTTTCCAATTGGAATACTACTAGGAGTGATCGTTGAAATTGATGGAGTACATAGTACATCGTACTTTGAAGTAAATGAGATAGTAGATGACAACAAACCTTACCTAATGATTGATTGGGATTGAATGGGTTTTACAAACCAAGATATTATTAACCTAAAAAATAGGCAAAATGATCTTTGAAGTAGGAGACTTAAAATTTATTGTGCTCTTAGATCCCATAGAAGGAAGAAGATATGTGAGACCAATAAGCCTTGGATACTAGAAACAAAGGATGCATGAAGTATCTACTAGGAGATGTGCACGTATCACTCGTGCATTACTCTAGATTGAAACTGAGGTATGCGATACCCCAAAGTATGATGGATTAACAAATATATATTCTTTTGTCAAGGAATTTGAAGTGTAGCTACTAGAACAACAAATAATGTTTGTTTTGTATGTCACATTGAAAGCGACTTTGGCGTGATGGAGGGATACACATAAGGATGGAATGAAGGACCGGTAGCTATGCGGTAGACTATTGTAGGTCAAGTTAGGGACTGGACATACTGGAGAAAAGGATATTGGGAGGATTTTTCCTGTATAGAATCTGAAGCATTGCATAGTGACATGGTATTCCATAACCAAGAAAGAATGGACACACTTGTTTGTACACTCTTTGTAAACAATCCTGAAGAAATGGTACATAGATCTAGAAATGCATAGAGGAAAATGCAACTTGGAGGATTTAGCTAGAAGTTTCAAGATAAGTTTTAGTTTTGAAGATGAATATCCATTAGTAGACACAACATTGCAAAGTACCAAAGACATGATCTTTCATCAAAATACATGGTGGGAACAGTGCTGCTATGTAGTGTGCACGGATTAGCTGCAACTGTGATAGAATTTTTTGGAATGATATAATGTCGGGGAAGGAGACTAGGAGGATGGAGATACAAGGAAGCTGCAAATACCAGAGACCGAATGAGAATGCGCAGTAGAAGGACCCAAGCTTTGATCTACTAATTATATACAACCATTGAAAATGCATAAGGTGAACATTGGTACAAAGGAGAACCCTAAGTTTGTGAATATTAAGGATTATTGAAATGATGAAACAATGGAAAATTGTTGACTTACAACACAAATATCAAGATCTATTTCCAACCACATTTTCAATAATGAAAGGAATTGTTGTCAAGATAGGCAGAATGAACGTCTCATTGAATCCATATGACAATCCTATAAAGCAAAGGCCATATCGATTAAACCTAGTATTTAAGAAGAAAGTGAAAGAAGAGATAGATAGGACGTTGAAAGCTGGAATTATTGAACCATTCAAAGAGTCATAATGGAATATTCCAATGATGGTCCAATATAAGAATATGAGTGGCATCAAAATCTATGTAGATACACATAAGTTAAATGATGTATGCCTATATGATCTATTCCCTCCACCATTCACATATGAAGTGTTGGAGAATGTCGAAGGACATGAAGCTTATTCATTCCGTAATGGGTTTTTAGGATATCACCAGATAAATATTGCACAGGAATATAGGCATAAGACAACCTTTGTGATGGAATGGGGATGTTTTCAATATAAAGTTATGTCTTTTGCGTTGAGGAATGCCCCAACAATATTTTCTCGAGTGGTTGTCACGACATTTAAAGAATGTATTCATAAGTTTTCGAAAGCATATCTGGATGTCTGGACAATATTAGAATTATTGAAGAGTCATATTGAGTTTTTGTACTTGATGTTGGATAGGTGCAGACAGTTCCAGATCTCTTTAAACTTAAATAAGTGCATTGTATGTACGCCCTTTGGTATTATGTTGGGACATGTAGTATGAAACAAAGGATTGTTGGTTGATCCTACAAATATTGTTGTGATTATTGCTCTGCCACCACTTGCATCAGTGCAACAATTGCAAGCAATGTTGGGTCATAAGGGGTATTACAAGAAATTTATTTGGTGATATACATAGATCACAACCAAGTTGGAAAAATTCTTGATAAAGGAAGTTAAGTTTCAATGGAGTGAAGAATGTTAGCATAGTTTAGATTATTTAAAGTAGAAATTGGTGACTGCACCAGTTCTGATATTTCTAGAATGACGAGGGAATTTCATGTCCATGTAGATGCGTCATCAATAGCGTTGGGCGTAGTTCTAGCTCATCTAGGGGAAGGAGACCTAGATCACCCCATTACATTTGTAAGAAAAAAATTGTCAACTAGTGAGCATAATTACACTACGGTGGAATGCAAAGGCCTAGGAATGGTGTATGCGCTACATAAATTTAGACACTATTTACTAGGATCACGCTTCAAGAAGTGCACTAATCATTTTTCATTATGATACCTAGTCAACAAGCTAGAGTTGGGGGAGAAGATATGGATATGGTTGTATTATTTCATGAATATGACGTTGAATTGGTCATGAATCCAAGAAGGTTGAATTAAGGACCTAACCATTTGTCGTAGATATTCATAGAGAATATGTTGGAAACTTAGATGATAGTGTGTTAGGTGCGTACTTGTTCACAGTACTGCCGATGACTATTTTGTAGAGATTGCCTAGTTTTTGAACATTGGAGTATCCCCATTTGACTTTATAATCACACAAAAAAAACTACTAGTTTAGGCAACATAGTATCATCCCATAGCAAATAACCTGTATAAGCTAGGTGAAAATGGTATTCTACAATGATATGTATTACAGCATGAGATACCTATAATAATGTTAGAGGAACATGGACAAGTTGCAGATTCCACTATGTACACAAAGAAACAACTATAAATATTTTGCATAAAGGAGTTTGGTGGCTCACCCTTCACTAGGATGGTAAGGATTTTTTTCGAACTTGTGATTTCTGTCAGCGAGTCAGGAAACCATCTAAAATAGATGATATGCCTTTAATGACACAGGTCACATTGTAGGTGCTTGATGAAGGGGAAATTTATTTTTGTTGGTCCAATAAATCCACAAAAATTTCAAGAGCGAGGTATATAATCATTGCAATAGATTACTTGACTGGGTGGGATAAAGCAAAACCTATTAAAGATTGTAGTTCACAAATAGTTGTATGGTTTGTATTTAAGAATGTAGTAAAAATATTGGGATGTCCAATGTTTTTTATGAGTGATAATTGGATCCATTTTCTAAATAAGACATTTGTTTCTTTGACAGAAGAGTTCTAGATTTATCGCCAGAAGAGCACATATTATCATCCTCAGGAAGATGGAATAGTGGAAGCATTTAACAATATCCTAGAAACTGCACCGACGAAGGTATGCAACATAAACAAATATGAATGGGACTCGGGTATTCTTGCATTATTATGGGAATATAGGAAAAATTGTAAGAAGATGATAGGATATACACTATTATGTCTAGTATATGTCCAAGAGGTAGTGATTCCTATGGACTTTATTGTGTTGAGTTTACTCATTTTTGTGTTTATAGGACTCACAGATTTTGGCATAGTAGAGAAAAGACTATTAAAGCTAATGGAATTGAAGGAAGACTATATATATCTTAAAACAATGCCCTGCATAAGAGTCCTACATATGTTAAGCTATGAAGATTCAAGAGTCACACATTGAAAGAAACCCACAAATAACATATCTCTAGTCTTGATAGATAAGTGAGAGGACAACCCATTTACTTAATTATAATTATGTATACTCCATGATGCCCATTTTTTCAAGATAAAAAAAAAAGTCTTAAATCATTAGGTATTCCCTTAACTACCCATTCAACAAGAGTTATCTATAAAGTCTTAGGATTTAAACGAGAATCAATAATAATAATGAGAGAACACAAATCCACATAGCAACACATTTAAGATAGACACACTATATTTATGTGGAAAACCAAAAACTAGGGAACCCACCATATTAGAGATATTATCTCCCTTAACTTAAACTGGCCAAGTCAAGACAAGTGAGCTAGCCACCACTCACCTCCAGGCCACTTTGCAATGGAGCCTCCTCAAGCCTTACAAATACTTCCTTACATGAAATACCATTGGAAAATACCATGGAACACCAAAAACCATGGAAAAATACCATTGGCCACCAAATACCATGGGCCCAAAACATGTGCTAGAAATAAACCACCTTTGACTCATTCTCGAGTCAAGGTTAACCCTATTAATCCCCACTTTAAACTTGACTTGGAGTAAACACCAACCCCCCTCAATTTTTTTTCGAGGAATCTCACATACACCCCCTATCACCTATGTCTATCTCCCGACTTTACCAGTGAGTTACCAGGGGTATGCATGCCCTACTAGGTATTACAACCATATGCTCGTTTACATGCAAACTGCTCCAAAAAAAAAATCATATGTCTTCATGGCATAAGGGTTTCACTAGCGAGGACATATCATATTACTTCCATTCATATTGGGGGTTTGAACAGTGATAAAAACCTCAAAAATAGATTGCCTCATGTTAAGGGTTTGAGGGGGGGTTTTTAATTTGACATGGTAATATAAATACTGGGGGTTATTTTATTTGGGTTGGGATAAGAAATAACCCCCAAATTGTGGGATGGATTCATACCTCCAAATAATGAGCTCAACTCATGCCTCCAAATCATGGGTTGGATTCATATTAGTCCTATTTTTGCTAAGGAATAACCTCCAAATCATAGGATAGATTTATGCCTCCAAATCATGGGATGGATTCATATCAGCCCTAGCTGCTTCTAAGGAATAACCTCCAAATCATGGGATGGATTAATACCTACAAATCATTGAACTCATAAAGTCTTATTTTTTTTAGAATATTTTTTTAGGTTGGGATTCAGGTGGGTATTGAGATTCAATCAAACCTTGATCCACGACAACCAAGAAATTGGGATCAACCTTTATAAGATCAATAGAACCAAGTTTCTTGAGTAATTATTCCATTCAAATTTTTGTATTCTTTTTTAACATTTTCACATCGCCAGTTAGGAATAGTCGTTAGATTGATTTATATTTGGCACATTCATAATTGTAATTTCGGTCCGCAGGAGCTGCGGATGCGTAGATGGTGCCAGATGATGGTGCGATAGGGTGGTGGCAGAGTGGGCCGCTTCTTTACAGAGGAGTTGCTAGAGCAGTGGTGGCATCTCCCAGTGTTTATTGAGGAGTACCCGTATGCGGGTATGGACTATCATGGGGACCCTGAGATGCCACGACCTTCAGGTCAGGCATGGGCACCAGCTGGTATGTATGTGTGATGTTTTTGTACTCATCTTTATACATAGAGTAGTTTAGATGGTTGATAGTTGTATGATTATATGCATAGACTAGTGGCATCTTTGTTTTCATATGCAGATATTGGTCCTCGCCCACCACCCGAGTATCAAAGGCCGGTGGTCGCGATTGCGAAGGAAGTGGTCCCTGCAAGGAACCCTCGTAGGCGGTGGTGGGAGGTTGACGCTATTTTACCGCACTTGGAGCGACTTGCTGATGGGATCTCCAACGTAGGCTGGAATCACTTAGACAATGAGCTAATTGCTGCCATTCACAGTGTTCCTACATAGTGGACCTCTCTGATGAGGAGGATGGTCGTGGCCTGTGATTATGTTCATCGGGAGGCGCTAGGGGATCTTCCTGCAGGGGACGATGAGTCCTCTGAGGAAGATGATGACACTGAGCTAGACGATGAGGATGAGTCTAGGTCAAACTAGCAGCTAGTGGGGTTGCCCCTAGTGTGTTGGTGCACTTAGGATTTTTTGTATCGCTATGTATATTCAGCTGAGAAAGCATATGTAGCTTCTCATTTTATACTGGACATATTCTGGACATGCAACTTATATATATATATATATTTGATGCACATGGATGCGCTTTTTATGGTTTTATATGTGAGTCTTTTTATGATGATGTGAATGAAATGCCTATGTGGTGTATTTTTACATGTGTATGCATGTTTATATATGATGATGCACGATGTTGTTTTTTGTATGTTTCCTATGTGCGATGATGAATGTGCCAATTTAGAATATCATTATCCACTTGATCTGCTACACTATTGAGGTTTCTGGGAACATGTGTGAATGTGATGGATTCAAAAGGTCTAACCATCTGTTTAGTGCGCAGGAATTTTCTAAAGAGGCAAGGATCATGTACTCGGTAATAGTTGTTCAACTGAGAGACAAGTAGCTGGGAGTCTAAGAAGACGTCGAGATGGTGGATGCCCATCTGGAGGGCGGTGGCCAAGAGGCCATTGATGCCATCATATTACGCTTGGTTGTTGGTTGCAATTCCCACGCATATTTTGTCGATATGAATCAACCCATGTGACGGGGAGTAGATGACCCATGCAGCTGAGGCGAAATTCGGAGAACATCTACTTGCTCCGTCAGCAAATCCAATGTATCAACATGAGGTAGGATCCATCTAGAGCAATGAAGGAAACAATACATAAGACTCGCTTTAAAAAATGTGTAAAACAAAAAGGGACAAGACTATGTTACAAGTTGAACTGTACATCACTTAAAGAGGTGACATTAGAGGGAAAGTCGTTTGGACATCCAGGGGATTAGCGATCATTCCTTTGTGTGACATGATGAACCCTAGGAGACGGCCCATTGGGACACAGAAAACTCACTTGAAAGGGTTCAAGCAGATTTTGTACTTGCGACATCGCCACAATGGTCCAATACACCACGCACATTCCCATCCCATAACCCCTCCTCCGGGAGGTCTTTGCAGTCTCTTTCACACCACTTAGTCTCAGGCATCTTGCACAAGCATAACACAACTGTCGGCGACAAATTTCAGTGAAAAGGCCACCCAAGGACCAGGTCGCACCTGTCAAGCCAAAAATAATGACCAGGTCGCTCAAAACAGCCTCACAGAAGCAACTGACTCGCACTTTTAAGCCTTAGAGGAGTGACCTCAGATAGCTCCTTTCTTCCCAACAGGAGCGACCCAGTCGCACCTGTTCAGGCAGAATGAGTGACCTAGTCGCTCCTTTACACACGAAAAGTGTGACCTGGCCCATAGCAGCCCTAGCAGGCTCACAGAGGGCCCTCGGGTGGGACAATCCAAAAAGTAAACCACTGAAAAAGATAGATTTTGCAAGAGCTCTTAGCTACAAGTCACAGATCTTAAAACCGTCGATCGAAATGGGAGAAATCAGCAAAATAAGTTCAGGGACCACCTCTCCAACTCGGCATTGAACAGTGACAATGACACTTCACAAAGTGGTCCCCACCCATTTATATGTCCCATTTGACCTATTTTCTTCCTTTTCACATAGCAGGGCCATACGAAGTCTGTTTGGGATGTCGTTTGCACCAGCTGTTTCAGAATTTTGTCCTCTATCTTCTAATGAGACCAGCATCTCATGTTTAACAAGTAATTTTTGGGGCCACCTCCTAAGAGTTACCTCGGTTTATGTACCACAATGTGATATAAGTGTCTTCGGACCTGTACTTGCATCACACCTGCCTATCGCAATGCATGCGGGATCCTGGACCATCTCCCGGAAGGCACATCATTTTATTATTTCAGCATATAACTATCACATCTGCCTACCTCAACTTAAGCAGAGTTCCTGACCACCTCCCAAAAGGCACATCATTTTGTATGTATTTGGCATATAACAGTATCTGGACTTGCACTCACATCATATGTAGTCCAGTCCGTCCACCACAACTCACACAAGCCTCTCCTAACCTCTGTCCAAGAGCCACCTCAGTCTGCATGCCTCTACCGCACCGAATCACGTGCCTCTACCACGATCTATCCCATGCATGTATAGGTATGTTCAAGAACCACCTACTCCATCCATACCGAATGGATGACCTTTAGACGACTATCCATTGTCTCGACATGGGGGCACCATCAGTTCCCCCTCGATCAGTTGACCATACTAGAGTTTTCGTTAAGCTCTTTTCTGACTCCTAAAATAATGAAAAGATTGCCTAGTGCAGCTGCTTCCTTTCCCGCTCATTAAAGTATAGGAAAGGGCGTCTACATCGTTTTGTTTATCTCCTTTTGCGAACCATGTAGAATACCATATGAAAAGGACCACCTTGGCACATTCAAGCCAAGACCGTTCCCCTCTGCATCCTTTTATGCTTTCTGGAGCAGAGGGGCTAGACATTACGAAAAATATCACCATGGGTTGTCGTTAAGCTCTTTTCTAGCCTTCTCATCAAGAAAAGATCATCGATCAAACTTGGTTTCATTCATGCTCGTAAAAGTATCTGAATGACTGTCTAGTCAGTACAGGTTTAACCTTTTTCCGGCCTGATTGGACTGCCGACGGTAAAGAAGTCTCCCATCCCCCAAAGGATGGGCGAGCACTCCTATGTACACTTTTAATCTTTTTTGGGCACAAGAGACTATCAACGAAAAAGAGACCCCACTGGATTCTTCTTCATGCTTTCAGACTCTCTAAAATTGAAAGCACCATCAAGCATTTACTTTCTTGGGCTCCCTAAAAATCCATGAGATCATACAACAACAGTGTCTTTAGACACCACCCCACATGTAACAATTTGGCAGCATTCCCAATTTGGGTTGCCTTTGTTCAGAGTATTATGTGATGTGTCTTCCTTGGATCCCATCAATACCAAAAGTGTCTACCTCCCCCAAGCATTTCCCATATGTATTTACATTCTCGGTATAACAGCTATGATCCCTTTCCCCTGAGTCAGTTTCATTTGCTGCATGGTCTGCCCTGTCGTCATACTCTAAACAAAGGAAGTTTGAGTCCCCCGTGATTCCCTACCCTTGTCCCACCTCCTCCCCCCCCATTCAATGGGTCAGTCCTCATATTGTCTCACATCTTTCGATTATCTCCCTCGTGCTCCTGGTTAAGGAAACACCATTGCCTTGGCCAGTTGCAGGTCTCCCCTTGTCGAAGACAACACACATACTCCAGAGGAGAGACCCAAATATCCTTGTATCTTGGTTTTGTTAACCTCATTGATGAGTTCCTTGGACCACTTGAGAGGATTCCTCAGTGCCTCTCGGGATGGTTGTTTCTCACGTGCTCAACTCCAGCTACATCATCACACCATTGAGATTCGTACAAGGTATTGGTCCATGCAGTATTCGGTCAAAGACCCCGGATGTCACCTAAATCTAGAACATTGATGAGTCTATTGAGGGACCCAAATAGGTTCATGTTCCTTATGATTTCTGGGTTGCGTTTGAGACAGTGTTCAGAATCCCTAGCAGTGATTCTATACAGATTTATGATTGATGCAGCATATTTGTACCACAGAGACTCTGACTCTCTGTCGGTGAGTCCCTATAATTATGTACCAATCCAGATCCAACATACCATCAGTCATGAAGACATAGCATTCCATGAGAATTCCATGAGTCCAATGTAGCAGTTCTTCATATCAGTATTGTATTCAGCCTCTTATTGAGGCAACCACTACATAACAACATTTGTACATGATCGACTCTTGCATTTTAGAGCTTATATCACATTATTCTTTTGACATCGTTACAAGCATGGGGATTCCCGCCTCGTCCATATACATGTCACACATTATTTGTATCTCACCCATTGATGGGAACCATATTAATACAAAAACCAAAATCCACCATGCCCCAACCCAGGAAACACCACCTCTACCCATAAAATCCTATGATGTCCATCGGCCATACGATGAGCTCCTACCCTCACACATTAGGGGGCAATCTGTTAACCCAAAAAATCCCTCAGAGCTCTACATGACCTACACCACCCAAATACATCTATTTCACTACCCTCATTTGACCCTCACACCATTGCAAAGGCTCAAAAACATGAAAAGGGCCTAGAAACCCCTAAAAAGAGCCAAAATAGCTCTCATAGGGGCTAAAACCCCTCAAAGGAGCTTAAAATCCCCAAAGGAGCTAAGAATTGGGCGAAAGGGGTTTAAAGCCCAAAAAGGGGCTAAAGCCTTGACCAAGGGTTTAAAACGCTAAAATTCAAGAAAAAACTATAAATAGAGGGGTGGGAGTCACTCTTAAAACACTCCTTCTCTCCCTATCGTTATGTTTCCCATGTGAGTGCCTTGAGACCCTTTCCTCTCAAGCCATTCACGCCTCTCCATATCTCCATAAGCCAAAATCCCATTCCATAGAGAGGTGCTTCCAAAGCTAGGGCATGGTCGCCCATTTCCACAAAGGCTGAAGGTATAACCATTTGTTTTTGTTTATAGTTTAGTTTTCTAGATCATGTTTATTTGCATGTTTATTTTCTCATAGTTTGTTGCGGGTTCTCCTCTGATTGCTTGTAGCCATTTCTCATTTTTCTAACGGTTTCTTGCAGGGTTTCCATGGCTCAGAGCTAACATTTCCTTGCAGGGTTTTTCTTTCTTCCACAAGAACCCTACCCTTTCGTCCTATAGATGGAAGGTAGTCGTTCCTGCTCGTAGCTAGGGAGAAATCCCTACTACAGTTTGGAGACCATACTAGGGAAATAGGAAGGGAATTGTGTGGATTGGGGAGGAGCCCAAATAACTCCCTGATGGTTGCATTTGAGGATGGGGTTGTGGTTGCGGATGCGGATGATGTTGTGGTTGCGGACGATGTTGCGGCTGCTGTTGGGGTTGCGGCTGCGGTTGGGGTTTAGGTGCAGCAGTGCTGGATGAGAGCATGCACAAATACACAGTCTCATTTGGTGTCAGCGGTGGTGCCACTAAGGGGAAGGAAGCCATCATGGGGGTGTCGGCAAACAACCCAGGGCCCATGTTCAATAATGGGGAGGCAGGTATGTTGTCGACCATGGTATTGGCCATAGGGGTAACATTGGCTGGTGCGGTTAGCCCTTGTGGATCGATGGTATTGATCGTAGGGGTAACATTGGCTGGTGCGGTTAGCCCTTGTGGATCGATGGTATTGATCGTAGGGATAACATTGGATGGTGTGGTTAGCCCTTGTGGATCGTGATAAGTTAATTGGTCAACTGTCATGATTTTCCCGTTATGAGGGAACATCATGAGATGAAAAATAGTTGATGCTATGGATCTCATGGCGTACATATAACTTCTTCCAAGGAGAAGGTTATAGTCCAACTGAGCATTGAAAACCTCTATGCAGGAGGATACCTTAGGCTTTAGTGGGGTGGCCATCATAATCCCACATAGTAGTAGTGGATGGTTGCAGAATTGGGGACCCAAGTTTCTACCAGACTAAGGTTGACATGACACATGTGGATGCCCCCTCGTCGACGATGCATCGGTGCATGACCAAATTTCGAATGGATAGCGGGATTTGGACGGCAATGGTTGATGGCATCCGCGGTTCTCCATTATCTATCTCAAACATGATCAACTTGGAGTCAGAGGGGTCTACAACACCGAGGGCGGCTTGTAAGGCCTTCCGCTGTGTTGGGAAAGTTTTAAGTACCTCAAGAGCAGACATAGTCGTAGGTGTTTGGTCCAAGTCATCCACTATGTTGTAGCTTACAGCAGCTCTCGCCGTGACATTGTTGGCAACCAGCTGTATGGGGGGGCGTGGGGGAAAAGGGGTTAAATGAAGAGGTGTATTGGTTGTTTTGGGCGTGGATGTCGTTGATGGGTCAGGAGGTTTGGTGCTAGTTCCGTACTAATTTCATCTGGTCTGTAAATTGACCTCTTTGGCTATCAAGGCTAAGAGGTGGTGAACCCCTGTTTCTACTGTCGGAGGTGCAGGTGGGGCGATGGGATTGTTTTGGGAAGTAGGTGCAGTTGCTATCAATCCTTGGACTGGTAATGGGTTTTGGAGCACCATGGGTGGAGGTCCTGGTAGTGTCGGGTTGGGTTGAGTTGGGGATGTTGTATTGGTAGCATGTTGAACTTCATTATGAATGGCCTGCTTAGCGCGACCCATGAAGGGGCATTCGTGTGTATAGTGCCCATAAACCTTGCATAGTTTGCATCGTTGATTTGTGCGTAATAGAGCATTGCATCTAGGTTGGTTTGGTTGCTAAGGGTTTTGAGTTGGTCGGTTCACCCCGGCGTTGTTGGGAGGATTTGATTGTTGACCGCCTCCTTATGGTTGGTTGTTTCCTTGATTCCTTGCTTGGTTGTTTCTGGATTTCCCTTGTTGGTTAATAGGGGCTGGTTGGGTGGGATTGTTTTGTTGTGCAAACACTTGTCCCAAAGGAGAAGGCGAAGCTGGGGTGGGGGCTTGAGCGGCTTGCACTAGTGGTGAGTAGTATACTTGGGGGGTTGGGGGTGCTACAAACGTGGGAATCTATCCCACATATTGTTGTGCCAACCAAGTAGGTGCATGGGTCTATTGCTATGGCACAGGTTGTGCATAATAGGTTATTAGGGGATGTTTGGGTGGGATGGTTTTGTTGTGCAAACACTTGTCCCAAAGGAGCAGGCGGAGCTGGGGCGAGGGCTTGAGCGGCTTGCACTAGTGGTGCATAGTAGACTTGGGGGGTTGGGGGTGCTACAAACATGGGCATCTATCCCACATATTGTTGTTCTAGCCAATTAGGTGCATGGGTCTATTGTTGTGGTGTAGGTTGTGCATAATAGGTTGTAGCTCTGGACTGGGACATCATTCTTGCATAGTCATGAGCTTATTTTGGGTAGGCAACACTAGGGGTATTTCTTGGTTACAATGGCATCGTAGGTGGTGTCGATTTGTGTTGTGATTGGTGGGAGACAAAACCTATGATTCCATCTGCGGCATGGGATGCCCCTGGTGCATCCCGATAGGAGGTGCCTGGACAAGGAGCGTCTGGAATGATGGTGTAGAGGTATCCAGACTGTGTGTAAATGAGGTCAAACTGTTGGGCTTTCAAGAGGACCTCTTCCTCTATTTGGGGATGTTCGGAGGCGATGTCCTTGGCTATTGGTGGTAGTAATGTTTTCAAGAACCAGTCAAGGAAGATCATGTCATCAAGCTTGATCTTGCATAAGCTGCGACGTCGCCTTCACTCCTAGATGTAGTCGATGATGTGGGTCGCAGTGTTTTGGCGGCAAGGTAGCAATATTTCTACTCCTTCATCATATCTGACAGGGAGTTGGAAATACTGCAAGAACATAAAGGCCAAGCAGTTGAAGTCTGGGTACTTGGCTTGTGGTAGCTCGATGTACCACTTAGATGTCGCACCTGTGAGGGTGCATTGGAATAGTCTGAGTCTGATTGAATCATCTACGATGTTGTTTAATGATCACCATAGGTGAAACATCATGATATGGTTTTGGGGGCACTCCCCTGCCTTCCCTTCAAACTTAGGGATGTCTGAGGGGAGCTTGGTTGGCATGGGAGGCCAAAAGGTTGAATGACAGATGGGGTCATTGGTTAACCTAGACAAGTCAGGTAGGTTAAGGCGTGCCATGAAAGGGAGGTTTGACCCAAGGTTGATGTGTGATGGACCAGCAATGGTGGTGGGGTTTTTAGGAATATGTTGTACCTGCATGACTGGGGGTACTTGTGGCATAGTTGTGGACGATCCATTGCCCCTAGGCATGGTAAGTGGGACAGTGTGAGCGGAAGGGCCACTACCCCCAAGTATGACAAGTGGGACAGTTTGACTGGTGGGTGCAGGTGGAGGTAGCTAAGTCAGGACAGTCTACATGGCAGTACCAGGACCACCTGCAAGGGTGTTGGTGGTGGTGTGAGGTATGGACATGGGTCCACTACCAATCACCAACAAGAAAAGTGGATTCGGGTTTGCACCAGCCATGGGGCTAGATGGTGCAGTGTGTAAATATGGCTTAGATTGATATGATTCTGAGTCTAAGTCAAAGGCTATGTGGCCTTATGATAGTGTAGAGGGTCGTCAAGAATGGTCTCGATGAAGTTGGCTCAAGGACCCGAACTGTGGTGGATCACCTCTTAGGCGTGAAGAAGAGCATGGGGGATCAATTTTGTCCGGTTGGTAGATCAAGTGGTGTAATCTAGTAATGACGTTCTAGACCCCAGTTTCAGTGGCTTCCGATTGGCTTTCAGGTGGTCACTCAGCCACCAAGATTGCCAAGAGACAATGCTTGGCTTTTCCTCACGGAAGTGCTAGTGAAACGGTTGTGTATCGGAACTTACATGAACATAGGTGAAAATCTAAATCCTTATTTACATACCTTATGTGTTATTGTTACCATGAAATGGCATCATATAATTTTGCCATCTATGTATGTTCATAACTTTTGCATGCTTGAAACTTAAAATGGATATTTTTCCTTCTTCTTTTAAGATAAGAAAAACTAAATATAACCCAAGAAAAGGTAACTAAATGTTTTTTATTCCCTCGATTGCAAGAATAAATGTAGAGGAAGCAGAGACAATTCATTACATCTTGTGAATACCCCAAATCCAACATATGCACATGATCATATGGTGTCATTGGAATGTAAGAGGAATTTTTCTATGTTAATTTTGGTTCAAACATTAATGATGTTTGGTTTGATAGGAAGGTAGGGAAGTCCATCCACAAAAGGGTTTCAATTTTGTATTTTTATGGAGTTTAATTTATTAAGCTTATAGAAAACATGAGCTCTCTATGGCTATACTTGTATTTACGTGATATAGATTTGGTAGATAGCTAGGTTGTGGTGTGAAACATCTACAATTCTCATCTTTTCTAAGCATTGCATTGACTATTGGAAAATCAGTTTTTTACATTCTTTGTTACATTGATCTCTTGACTGGGTTGTCTTTTATTCATTTTTCCTTCCCCATTACTATTTCGTTGGGTCTTCCATGATCCAAGGCTGCAAATTAATCAGTCACCCCTATAGTCCTGATGGGATCATTATTAGCATTATATTATTATTTTATTTACCATCCAGTTTGCTTATACTAAGATGCACTAGGGCTCATGTTTGTTACAACTTGATAATATGATATAAAGGGGGTATTAAAAATGGGTTGATAAAAATGGATACCTACAATATATGGTGAAACTAGGGGTTTTCTTAATTGGAAAGGTATATTGGGAGGGGGGTTGAACAATACAATTTTAGGAACAATTTTCCAATATATAGTGAAATTAGGGGTATTCTTTAGTATCCTATGAATTGTCATTCTATGTAACAAGTTAATTATGTGAACCCCCTGTGCTTCATGGTGACTACACCATCACCATCCGCTGCTTCACCCTCTCGATTTTCCATGCTTTATTTCTTCCTCATCTACTTGCTCATTTTCTGCAATGCTCGTTTTGTACCTACATCCAACCCTGTCATTGATCTCCATATAAAAAGAATCCATCTATCATATTACACAGGTCCTTAGCCATTGTAACTGCCAGTTCTCTAGGAATTCTCTTCACATACATGGTTCATCATTCTTGGTCCCATAATTGAGATTAAACCATCTCACATTCCTCCTACAATCGAAGACTCAACCTATATGATCTACATTAAATTAGGCTATGAGTATACCTAGCACCCTCGTACCTACCCAATGGTTCAGTCCACACTTGATTCAACATCCTTTCTCTGTGCATAAGAGGGATACCTTGTGATTCTAGCACTCAAGGAAATTACATTCTAACCAGGAACCCAAACATAATGTTAGGGTGTCGATTACCACTGAACATTCACCCCACAATTAATTTGAAAACTAGGTACAACACAATGAGCACAACTATATTCCAAACCATGGCTCTGATACCAGTTCTTAGGATTTAAACGAGCATCAATAATAATAATGAGAGAACATAAATCAACATAGAAACACATTTAAGATAGACACACCATATTTACGTGGAAAACCCAAAACCAAGAAAAACCACCATAATATGTCTATTATCTCCCTTGACCTAAACTGACCAAGCCAAGCCAAGTGAGCTAGCCACCACTCACCTCTAGGACACATTACAATGGAGCCTCCTCAAGCCTTATAAGGACATCCTTATATGCAATACCATGGGACAGTACCATGGGCCACCAAATACCATGGAATACCAAACACGATGGAAAAATACCATTGGTCACCAAATACCATGAGCCCAAAACATGTGTTATACCTAAACCGCCTTTGACTCATTCCTGAGTCAAGGTTAACCCTAACATAAAGAGGATTTGTGTTCTTGTGTTAGGGAATGGAGAAACAAGCCAACGAGGTCTAGTTGTTGCAAACTTGCTTGTACTCTCTTCTCAAGATGCTCAAATTGACAGCAATTCACGAAATGACACAACACTCTACATAGTTTCATGGAAGGGATTTGAATGGGATACAATGTTGAATTGATAATAGCAAAGTCGACAAGCATTCATTATAACTGGGCACAAATGGATTTGCATTGGGAAAAAATTCAATATACTTGAGTAACAGTAAATGGAAGAAGTGCAAAAATTATACATGTTGGTGCAGGGTCGGGTCAACCTCAGCCAACCCCAACTAGCACTTCCAGGATCTAGTGTCTCCTACACTTAGCGGGACTGCCAAATTTAGCCTAATAGCCAAATTCTACGCTAAAATTGCCTCCCTGCAATTTTTCCTCAGCAATTGTCGTCCCACATCTCAGTTTCCGCAATAGAGTTTCCGCAGTCGGGTTGCGGGATGCGGGATCTCAAACACCCAATGTTGTGCTCCGAAAATTTCCTTCCACAACGGCCTTCCCGTAAGCGGGTTGTGGGATGTGGGATTCCAACTTCCCAAATTTGCTCCCCCGCAACTTCCTCTCCGCAACTTTTCCTCCGCAATTTCTCAACTATCAAATCTTTGCAGCCTTCACTTCGACTGTCGTTCTTCCTTTTTGGTGCGGACCTCACTGATATCTGCAGATCTGTTTACTCCCTCACAACTTTCGTTGTGGGATTCTTCTAGACCGTCAAATCTCTATCTATGGACTCAAACTATGCCGTCCATTTTCTACAAAAACTTGCTAAGTCATAAAAATTGTGCTTTGTGTGGATTGATCAATTTGACCTCCAATCTCTGTGATTCTTTAGTCTAGTTATCCTACACATGCATCTATCCTATCCTTCAACGATTCAAGCAAATATCTAACCATTGAACTAATGATTTTAGAGAAATCTACAGATATTCATGTACACACCGAATCGGCTCTGCATAGCTACGCAACTCAACATAATGCATACATCTAGACACACAATCCTTAAAACACACTGCTAACTTCTATTAAGCAAATAAAAGTAAATGCACACAGCTTTGGTTCTCTTTCAGCCTCCTCAAATATTTACAAGTTGGTACAAACATAGGTCTGCCCACTTCTTTGCAAAACGCAGTTTTACTCCTGAAAGATGGAACCCCTTCTACTCCCCTAAGCTACCTATTTAAACTAAACGATTAACTCCTACTCTAAGTGGTCCTGCAACCAAAACAAACCACTACCACGCATGCTGAGAAACGTCCCTATCACTTGTGGATTGATCTCCATGCATGGAGTCACGATCTGCCATCATGCCTATTGCTACTAACAACTATGACTCATCAAATAACCAAAAATATTCCTCAACATGACTCATCTAGCACTGACACCTATCATATTAGATCTATTATCCTATCTAGACTTGCTAGGAAGTAAAATACTTTACATGAAAGTTTACAATGGTTTTACAATGAACCCCTCCTTGGGCTAATGTCTAGACCTTAGGGTCTGACCAAAAATCTAGTAGTTGGCCTTGAGAGCTAATGCTCCTGCATCAGACTCCTAAAGTACAAAAGAATCATGACCTCCTGGTCATGCATCTACAGCTTTTGTCTTCCTGGATCCCAAACTTTCATTTGTTGTTGTCCATAAGCTTCGCCATCTTCATTTTTCTTTGGTTGTACCCTTCTAGGATTCCATACTTTATGTTGTAGTACTCCATTGTCTTTTCCTTCCTCATTCCTCACTCTCCATTCAACCTTACAGTGGTCTGCCTACTTTACCCCACTGTAGCTTTTCTTAGGAATTTTCATTAACTCCCATAGTTCATCTATGGCACGTTTCAACTCAGTCTGTTGCTGCAAACAACTCTTGTTTTCTTCACTATGCCACTGCACTCTGTTATACTTTTCCCATTCAGCTCTAAAATACTGAACATTTTCTTCAACTTTTCTCAACTCGATCTCTGTTTTTACTTGCAGAATTGCTACAAATGCGAAAAGAGAACCAAAGTTGTGTGCATTTACTTTTATTTGCTTAATAGAAGTTAGCAGTGTGTTCTGAGGATTGTGTGTCTAGATGTATGCATTATGTTGAGTTGCATAGTTATGCAGAGCCGATTTGGCGTGTTCATGAATATTTGTAGATTTCTCTGAAATCGTTAGTTCAATAGTTAGATCTTTGATTGAATCATTGAAGGGTAGGATAGATACATGCGTAGGAGAACTAGATTGAAGAATCACAGAGATTGGAGGTTGGATTGATCAATCCGCATAGAACACAAGTTTTCTAAATTAACAAGATTTTGCAGAAAATGGACGGCATAGTTTGAGTCCACAAATAGAGATCTTACGGTCCATAAGAAGCCCGCAACGGAAGTTGCGAGGGAGTAAACAAATCCACAAAGATCTGTGAGGCCCGCACCAAAAAGGAAGATCGATGGTCGGAGTGAAGGACACAAAGATCTGGCGGCTAAGAAATTGCGGAGGAAAAGTTGCAAAGAGAAAGTTGTGGGGGATCAGCAACTTTAGGAAGTTGGCATCCCGCAACCCGCTTGCGGGAAGGCCGTTGTAGAAGGAAATTTGCGGAGCGCAACGTTGGGTGTTTGAGATCCCGCAACCCGACTGTGGAAAATTTGTTGTGAAAACAGAGTTGCGGGACAACGAATGCGGAGGCAATTTAGTGCAGAATTTGGCCATTAGGCTAAATTTGGTAGTCCTGCTAAGTGTAGGAGTCACTAGATCCTGGAAGTGTTGGTTGGGGTTGGCTGAGGTTGACCCGACCTTGCACCAATTTTGGTATCAGAGAAAATTGGTGCAGGGTCAGGTCAACCTCATCCAACCCCAACCAATACTTCCAGGATCTAGTTGCTCTTACACTTAGCAAGACTGCCCAATTTAGCCTAATGGCCAAATTCTGTGCTAAAATTGCCTCCCCGCAATTTTTCCTCCGCAATCGTCATCCTGCAACTCTGTTTCTGCAACATAGTTTCTGCAGTCGGGTTGCAGGATGGGGGATCTCAAACATCCAATGTTACGCTCTGCAACTTTCCTTTTGCAATGGCTTTCTCACAAGCAAGTTGCGGGATATGGTATGCGGGATGCCAGCTTCCCAAATTTGCTCCCCCACAACTTCCTCTCTGCAAATTTCCCTCCGCAATTTCTCAGCCGTTAGATCTTTGCGGCCTTCACTCGAACCGTCAATCTTCCTTTTTGGTGCGGACCTCACAGATCTCCGCGGATTTGTTTACTCCCTCACAACTTTCATTGCAGGCTTCTTCTGGACCGTTGGATCTCTATCTACAGACTCAAACTATGCAGCCCATTTTTTGCAAAAACTTGTGTTCTGTGCGGATTGATCAATTCGACCTCCAAACTCTGCGATTCTTCGGTCTAGTTCTCCTACGCATGCATCTATCCTGCCCTTCAATGATTCAAGCAAATATCTAACCATTAAACTAATGATTTTAGAGAAATCTATAGATATTCATGAACATGCCGAATCGACTCTGCATAGCTACGCAACTCAACATAATGCATACATCTAGACACACAATCCTCGAAACACATTGCTAACTTCTATTGAGCAAATAAAAGTAAATGCACACAGCTTTGGTTCTCTTTCAGCCTCCTCAAATATTTACAAGTCGGTACAGACATAGGTCTTCCCGCTTCTCTGCAAAACGCAGTTTTACCCCTGAAAAATGGAACCCCTTCTAGTACTCCCCTGAGCTACCTATTTAAACTAAACTGTTAACTTCTACTATGAGTGATCCTGCAACCAAAACAAACCACTACCGCGCATGCTAAGAAACGTCCCTATCACTTGTGGCTTGATCTCCACGCAGGGAGTCACAATCTGCCATCATGCCTATCATTGCTAACAACTATGACTCATCAAACAACAAAAAATATTCCTTAGCATGACTCTTATAGCACTGACACCTATCAGATTAGATCTGTTATCCTATCTAGACTTGCTAGGAAGTAAAATACTTTACATGAAAGTTTACAATGCTTTTACAATGAACCCCTCCTTCGGCTAATGTCTAGACCTTAGGGTCTGACCAGAAATCTAGTAATTGGCCTTGAGAGCTAATGCTCCTGCATCACATGTGTCAAGAATAAATCTGCAAGCATTCAAGTCCATGCTCTCTTTGACATAGGAGGAGGAAAAATGAAAGGAGTTTATATGCTCCCGAAAAAATGATCTAAAAGGTCCCAAAACATTATGAAATTAGTTTGATTAGAAATTGAAGAGATTTATTTCCAAACGTCATAGAAATTGAACATGCTCTATACGTTGAGGAGAAAGACGACAGAAACAAATAATATGAGCAACACCCACACAGTAAAATCCTCTACCATGCTTCTAACGAGTTAAATAATTAACAATAGATCTGAATATCCATAAAAAAATTCAACATAGCTATGCCTAATTTCTCTAGCCTAGAATTTGTTAGAACAAAATAGTAAATCATTCACAATAGACATTTAAAAAAAATCAAACAATATAGGCTTGCCAAAGAAATGTTATGTTAAGTTTTAAAATCAAAATTATATACCAGGGTTTTTGTACCTCTAGTATGATGCTCTAAAGAAGAAAGAAAGATAAGGGAATTGACAGCAGCGGGCTCTTTCACGTCCAATACTTCTTTTCATAAACCGTAAATCAAGAATACTAAAGAATTAATTTGAGGAGAGAGACAAGGTTGACAACTAAAAAAATCCAAAGAGTCTTTAATCTAAAAAAACAAACGGTTAACTTGAAAAACCTACACAAAATAAACCCAACAAATCCATTGCTTTTTAATCTAATTACGTTATTGGATAGAAACATATATATAGAAACATATATAATCCATTGTGGAACCGTCCTTGAAATGGATCCCAAGCTAGAGAAATGGGCACCGATAGACATACAAATATCAATATAAATGTATTTTATTTTATTTTTAAAGTTATTTTCTATTTTATAATTTTTTATATTAAATTTAACATATTATTACAAATTATATTATTAAGTGAATGATATTATATTTATATTTATATTTTATAATTATTATAATTTGATTGATTTTTTATTTCATAGTTGATTATGATCTATTAAATATTTTAAGTAAGTTAATTATATCATTTCTATTTTGGATGAGTGGGTGTGACACAATAATGTCTCTTTATTTAGGGATATACATGCCTTCATCCTTAAAAAGGATGTGATTAAAGTATACGATCGATCAAGTGGATTGGTCCTTTCTCATGATTGTTTTTATTTAGATAGGTCTCTTAGTGGAAGTGTCAAGTTGGATTATGGTTTGCATTTTATCTGGATTCTTTGCAATTTTAGTTAATGGATCTCCTACCTCTTTCTTCACTTGTAGTAGATGTCTCCAACAGGGATCTCCATTATCGCCATTGTTGTTCCTTTTGGTTATTGAAGGAGTTAGCAGACTTATTGATTGTTGTACAAAGGACAAGAAGATTAAAGGTATTAATGTTTCATATTCCATTTTTATTACTTATTTTCTTTTTGAAGATGATGTTTTATTATTTGGAAGTGGATATGCATCTAAATGGGAGGAATACCGGTCCTTAATTGATACCTTTATGTAGTGCCTCTGGGATAGATATTAGCATTCAGAATTCTATGTTTTTGTATAATTTCTCTAATGCAGGAATTCGTGATCATATTCAACTCCTTTTCCCATATAAAATGGAGAAGTTGGGTGTTCGTTTTAAATACCTTGGATACTTTTAAAAACCTAATTGTTATAGGAAAGAGGGATGGAATCAGATCCTTCAGAAGGTTGACAAGAGGATTAGTAATTGAACATTTAGGTGGATATATATTGGTGCCAGACTCATCTTATCTAAATTCGGTACTTAAAATTATTCCAGTTTATTGGTTCTCTCGTGATATGGTCCCGGTTTCTATCATTATATGTATTAGAAAGAAGATCTTCCATTATCTGTTGGCTGGTAATTTGCAAGCTTTTAAATTCTATTTAAATTCTTGGGAAAGTACCTCTTTTCCAAAACATCTCGGTCATTGGGGCCTTAAGAAACTCGATTGGTTTAGTTAGCCTTTTATTGTCAAAAGTCTTTGAAGGGGGGTATTTGGAGACTGTTTGTGGAGTAAAGTAATTAAATTTTAATATATGAAAAATTCTTAGTATTTCAATGGATTAGACAACCTCAAAAGTCTATTGTAAATTCTTCCATAATTTGGAGAGGAATTATTAAAACATTTCCATATTTGGGAGGTTGGTTGAGTTGGAAAATTGGAAGAGTTACTTAAATTCTCACTAGAATTTATCCTTTTGTTGGTTCAGAAGGAAACAAGAAGTTATATGCTCCTTTGTTATCACAATTGCATAAGATTAACATTCATGTCCTGGAATAGGCTAGGAGGTCAATTGATACTAAAGTTTCATCATCCTATTGGTATTTGGAAAATGACTTAGGATTATCGAAGGAGGTTGTTGAAGAATGAAATGGTTATAATATGATTATGAACAGAGCAATTATTAATTTAACAGATGTTGATGACTTTCTAGTTTGGGACTAGGGTGATGCTAATGGTGTTATTACAACTAAAAAAATTATACGGGGCTATCACTTCTCAACATGGTCTTTATGATCCAAAGTGGTGGGCAAGGACAATCTGGAAATGGTGTATTCCCTTAAAAATTAGATGATTTATGTGGTTATGTATAGAAAACAAAATCCTTATATGAGAAAACCTCCTTAAATGTGGAATCATTGGTCCTTGAATTTGTTTTTTATGTTGGATGGATGTAGAATTTGTTTCTCGCATTTTTAATCAATGTTCTTTCTTCAGAACTATATGGTCTAAATTATGTGGTCTCCTTTATCATGAGGACTACCATGATTTATCAAAATTTCAAGATTATTTTTTCAAGTGGTTTCATACCAAAGTTAATTTTAAGGAGTTACCACTTTTCACTATTTGGGAGGTTTGGAAAGCGAGAAACCAATGTATTTATGAATACATTAAGCCTTCAAGATTCTATGTTTTCTCTAAAGTGATCATCTCTTTCTATGAGTTCTATAAAAAGAGGCCTATATATAAAATTAGTTTTCTATATATCCATTTTGTGGAAGAATATTTGTTTACTATTCTTTCCGTGTAATGTCCCCATCAAAATAAATTGTCATGAATGAAATATTCTACTAACCTACTAGTTCCCTAGGTTGGGGTGGAAGCATTAATACTTGGAATAAGGGATCTACAAGACCCTAAATTGACTGTAGACTTACAAATTCACATTAATTGGGTCAAATAAATGATAATAATATAAAATAAAGTGTGATGTGGTCATGAGGGCACATAAGAGGGTGTGGGGCCCACATGTTGCAATAATCCCCACTGCACTTGGCATCATTCTCTCACAAATTCGATTCCAAGGTAAAGGGTAACGTACATAGGGAAGATGAATAGGAAACATTCATGGCAATAATCTAGGAAGGTATAATTGGAGTGAAAGAATAACTCCCAAAGAAGAGGAAGAGGCATTGTGACACTTGTAGCTAGATTCCATGGAATCTATGACAACAGTGATGAAGGAATCTATGAGAAATATGACAAATTCAGACTTTATTGCAGACCTATGACACTTCTGACATATCAAGGATAAAAATTGCCACTAACAGGACGCGTAGAGGGAGTTATGGTCAGCCAATATTCCCAATTCGAATTAAGGAACAATGAGTGCAAGAATGAGGAGGACAAGTGTCTCACGAAGGAACCAATCACTAAATGGAGTTGGGTGAGATTCAACCTAATGAGTCCACATGAATTCAATAAAAGAAAAGAATGATCAAGGAGAGAATATTTTGGATCATTTTTGTTTTTCACTCTTGGAGAGCTTAGCTTGTCCTTGCGCGGTGGATGTTCATCCACCCTGCTATTGAACCAATTTCAAAGGTGGGATATCCTTGTCCAAATTGGTTGGATTAGATTCCATTCATACCTATTATCAGATCTTAAAGGATGTGTTTAATGCAGGTTCAATCCCTTCTTCAGTTCGAAATTTTCTCATAGAATTCTTTCTGCTTTCTCTTCTCATATTCTCTTGTCAATGTCAATGGTTCTAGTATGGATGGTGCATTGATGGATAAATAAAAAATGTGGATGTTAATTTAGTGATTCCATTGATGTATTTTAATATTTATGGTACTGTATTTAACAACATATTAGAGCCAAATATCGAAATCTCATGCCTACCATGTATAAATTATAAACAAGCTACTTCTTTGACCTAGTTTCCCTTATAATTTCTTGTGGACATTTTGGTGAAGTTATGAATCTGTTTTGTACCAGTATTTCTCTGAGTTTTCCTCTTTTTTATAATTCCATAATTTACTTAATATCACCTATTTAATATATGCAGGCCCCTTTGGCATTTTTCAAAATTTTATGCAACAATTTTCATGTCTTTGCTCTCCATTACTCAAGCAATGTTCATGTGTCACAATTCTCTGTTTAATGGGGCACAATAATCAATAATTTATCATAATTAATGTTGAATTTTGGTTTTTAGTGGAGTCCTTATCCATGCCTAACCTATGTTCATAAATTGGGAGGCTTGTGTAGTGTTTGGGTGGCCAAAAATCAAATGACTAGTGGGGGGTTTCAACACCAAATTCACTAGTATTTTTCCCTTTCTTTCCCCCTTGTTTAATGCAAGTTACAAATGCCACTATAAAGTATCTGAGTGTCTATTATATTTATTATTATGTCATAATACCCCTCCATCCCTTACATACATAATTTGAAATCATTTGGTAGTGTTTGGAACAAGACAAGAAAGATGAGTTTCCTAGTTTTCCTAGTTTTGAAACTAGACAAAGTACAAAAGCAGGGTGTATGTGAAGTGTTTGTAAAAATTACTCAGCCAAAACAATATTAATCAGACACATATATAAAATTATCAATCCAATTAAAAGATCCATATCACTCTCCTAAAGATGCCTTAGTTTTCTCATAACCATGAAATCGGTGTGAGATTCATTGTTAATGAGGGTTTTGAGAAAGAAATCTTCCATTGTATGAAGTTTTAAGAGTATATTGAAATATTTTGTGAAAATGTGCCAAATGTATCCAAATATAAAAATTATGGTGGTATTAGAGCATGGTCCTTCCACCTGTGTAGTGGATCATCAATTGAAGAGAAGAAATCACGACCATGTCTTGGTCAAATGATGAGGAAGAGTCATTTTCTGCCTATGTGGAAGAGGAATGAAAATGGTATGAGGAAGAGGTGCCATCATATAGTACTTCATATTATTAAGGGTAATTTTTAAGGATTCTAATATTATACTTAAGTATATTATTCTAGGCGATTGTTTTGGATTGAAAGAAAAAAAAACATGTTTATAGATAGGTTGGCGAATATTAAATATCAAAACATAAAATTAACACTAAAATGTGTAAATTTTGGCAAATATTATGATAAAAAAAAAACAAATTTTATGTAAATATAGGTGATATTAAACACTAAAAATGACCAAATAGTGAATTTATTTTTTGAAAACCCAAAAATAGCAAATTGTCGAAATTTTGCCCCTAAAAATTACCCTGGCAGAGAGGAAGCCCATTTCTTGAAACGAGACCGAGAACCCTTCTGAACCCCAATTGGCAAGGCGTTTTGGAGGGCTAGCAACGATGGATTTTTCAATCCGTCAAAACCTCCATTCGTTGTTATCCCCTAAAGTTAAGCGTCATTGGATAGACATTTTGGAGGTCGCGTCGGGAGATGTTATTCAAGAGCACACAGTGAGCCTATGCATGGGGTGCGCTATTCAAGAGCGCATGACGTGTTCATAAGATTTTGATAGCCTTGGTCACAGCCAAAGGGAAGTCATCGACAAAGCCAAGAATGGAGTCTGGGATCTTCTTATTCATCTTCTTTCCACTCTAGCGAAGCCTCTTATTCTTTTTGTACACGTGAAAACAACTATTCAAGGTGACCAAAACTATTCAATCATGAATAAATGCAATTGAAATTGTATTTTTTTGGCTTTAATATTTAAGTAAATTATATTATTTATGAGTATCATTGTTTTAAAAGTTATAAGTTAAGCATTACTTTTTGGTTTTCTTAACATTTTACTCTTTTAATGATTAAGTTTATTATTTATTAGGAAAAGGAGGAGAACATGACCCATGAAAATAGAATGTGACTAAGGTTATTGCCGACAAGCTGAAACTTGAACTTTCAGAGGTAATATCAAAAGAACAATTTGGCTTCTTAGCTAAGAGGCAGATCTTAGATGCTATTAGCAGATCTTAAAACAAAATGCATTAGCTCAATTGTGATGAAACTTGACTTAGGAAAGGCTTATGATAAAGTCAACTGGGATTTATTGAGATTGGTTCTTCCTCGGATTGGCCTTCCTGAGCATGTGATGAAATGTATTATGGCATGTGTTTCAACTGCAAATTTTTCAGTCCTTATCAATGGATCCACTACCCTTTTTTTAGAATCTCAAGAGGACTAAGACAAGGTTGTCCTTTATCTCCATCATTTTTTATTAATGACTGAAGGACTAAGCAGAATGATCTTTAAAGCTCGTAATGAAGGTCTATTATCAGGTATAAAAATTCCAGAAGACGTTATAATTACTCATTTGCTTTCCATAGATGATGTAATCTTTTTTGGGTTGGATAATATTAAGGAGTGAAAGGTTATTCATTCTCTCTTGGATCTTTTCTGCAATGCCACAAATATGGAAGTTAACGCTGGAAAATATTGCCTTTATACTTATAAGACCCAACTTGATTTTATAACAAAATTGAGAAATCTCTTTCAGTTTAAGTTTGATCAGGTGGAGGCTTATTTCAGATATTAGGGTTTTTTTCTTAAAACCTAATAACTATCATGTGAAGGATTGGTTTTGGTTGATAAAGAAGATAGAAAATAGAATTTATATCTTGTCTTATAGATTTCTCTCACTAGGTGGTAGGCTTACTTTAATTAAGGCCACCTTGCAAAGTATCCATGTATATTGGTGCTCTCCGGTTAAGCTACCAATCTCCATTATTAATTATATCAAAGCAAAGATATTTCATTTTTTATGGGCATGGACAGGAACAGAAAGAAAGTTTCATTTGGCTCCATGGGAGGTTCTGGACAATCCAATTCACATGGGTGGCTAGGGCATTAAAAATTTGTCAAATGTTAACACAACCCTTTGCTTAAAAAAACTGTGGAGATGCCTCTTTGATAAAGGTTTGTGGAGTAAGGTGATGAAAACCAAATATTTGAAGAATAGTTCAGTTAGCAATTGGCTTAGATTAACAAAATTTGATGTAAATGGAGTCTCGATAGTCTGGAATAGTTTCCTCAAAGTGCTTCATTGGATGAAAAAGGAATCAATTGGGACATTGGTAATGGTAAAAGTGTCATCACTAGAGTAGATCGCTTTGTTGGGGATAAAAAGATTTTTTCTCTGCCTAAGGAAATTCTTGATCATCTAGATTGGATTGGAATGAAGACTTTGGATAAACTAAAGAGACCTAAATGGTCAGTCTTAAAGGGTCGGTACTTGCTAAATGCAAGAGATCTAGATTTGACTGGTGAATGGGCTATGCATTGGGATTCTTATGTTGAAATTCTGAAATAGGCTGGGGTAATACTTAAAGAAGAAAATGATAAATTGGTTTGGCCAGGGAACAAGAAAAATGGGATCATTACTGCTAAGTTGGCATATGAGTTCATGGCAAAGAATTGGAGTAAGGCAGAGCAAAGATGGTGGTATAAAAAACTGTGGAAATGGAATATACCTCAAAAATTGAAGTGCTTTTGGTGGTTATCCCTCAAAGATAAGATCCTGTTGGGCCACGGATTTGTCCATTTTTCCATCACTTATCGACATATATTTCATCCATTTTCTTCCCATTATCGCCCATTTATCATTCCATTTTCCATCCATTTGTTGTAGCTACGTGTAAAACATCATACTACTTCCATTGATGTTTTAAGTGGTTAATAATGATTATTTTCATTTATCTTTGATGAATTGAAGACTATTATGCATAATTTTACTGATGATGGTTTGTGGAGTGATTTGTCACGTGCATGACACTCACAGCTGGTTGTTACAGCCTTAACCAAAAACTCATCCCAGTTAAGAACACCTTGATTCGTGTCTTGATTTGCGGGCAGATGTAAACGAATCTCAAAAATATGGGACATGGGTTTTCTGCGTAACGACCTCATTTACTTGAATCTCTAGGAAATCACCAAACAAAGCTACAGTTTGAGATATACAGGTGGTTCTTCAATAGGGTATTTTCCAGATGTACAGTTATGGTCGGTTTTCCCAAATTAGCAAATTTGTTGAAACATATCACAAGTTGGGGATTTGGTTTCTCATTCTTCTGAGAGAATTTATGTATAAATATGTAATCAATATCATGAGAAGGGGGGGGGAGAAATCAATGTTATGTTGTAGGATTTGATCCATATCTATTGTAATCATTCCATTTTGATAATACATGCTGGCAGTTTCTTAATTCTAGAGTTGTAGACTTTCATTATAGAGATCTAGCTCTGCTCAGTAGAGGAAATGCCCTCTTCCCTGATCAGATGCTAGTAGTGTTAATTGTAAGTTTTTTATTGTGTAGATGTTTAATATCTAGTGCATGCTTCCATTCATTAGATTATTTAGTTCATGCTTTCATTTATTAGATTTATCATGGTTGTTTTCCTGTTAATTTATTTTGATAAATCATTGGCCAACATAGCATTTCTTTCATATTTATGTAGTTAGATCTTGCTTTTTAAGAGTTGATTTTTATTTCCATGTTTGAAGTGTGATTAGGCTTACAGTGTGATTTTATGAATAGGATTAGGGTTTGATTTATTTTCAAGAAGGTGTGATCTAGTTTACAAAGAGTTTCGATTTCATACCAATAGATAATAGTGTCAGGTAGAAATTGTGCTCGGATAGATCTTGCACGATAGCTTTGAAATGAAAGACTTCCTCGGGTTGACAATTTATGTTTAGCACTCTGTGTGTTAAGTTTTAATTAACTAGCATATAGTGGGCCCAACATTTTGGCGCCATTGCTAGGGAAGTTATCAATGGTGCAAAAGTACATCTGACATTGTTTTGTAGATGCATTGTTAAAGTAGGGCATGTAGGTTGCATGATTACATTTCAGTTTATTGAATTTATTTTAAGTGTGAATTTTTTGTCTTTACATTCAGTTTTATTTCATTTTCAATCTTTGGAGCATAAATGTTATCATTCCTCGTAGTGGTGTTGTAAGCCCCACCCATTCTACTAACAAGTTGACAGGAACATTCGAAGGAGGAGCCTCAGAATAGCACATGAAGAATCTATCAAGAGATGGCAGGTAAGAAAGATGGAGAAGTTGTTACCTTCGAATTTCCCATTAGAGATTCAGGAAGACTAGCGCCAATGAAAAGCATCCCCCCACATGTTCTACCAAATTTTCACAGTTTGGAAAATGAAGACCCTGATGTATTTTTATTTCAATTCAAAGTACTTTGTAGAGACTATGGTAATTGTGCTAATGATCAAAAGTTGAATGTGTTTCCCCTTACTCTAAAAGGAACAGCCCTCCGATGGTTCATGAGCCTCAGTTGGAGTTGTATACAAACTTGGGACGACATGAAACATGTATTCTTGAAAAGGTACCAAGATTATTGCAGGGTCAATGAAGACATCTTTGAAATGACACAAGGAGAAGAAGAGAGTCTGGAGAAATACATAAAACGCTTTCAATATAATCTCCAAAGATCCAAACAAAGGAAACTGGGGAAGGAGACCTTAAAAACACTTCTACTCAAGGGAATCCAAGCTAAATATTTAGAAATACTAAATCTGATGGGAACAGGTAATGTATTTCAGTTAGCATAGGATGATATTTGTGAGTTATGTAGAAGGTATTCAATAGGAAACTTCAAGACCGGTAAGAATTCTAAGGAATTTTTATCTTTATTTTTGAAATCTGCTGCAAAAACAAGAGTTTTACGAGCTGAAATCAATAATGTATTTACAAATTCTAAAGTTGATATCAATGATTCACTAAATTCAGAATTGGTTGTTTTACAGGTTAAGGAAAAGCATGAGGAATTTGAAGAAATAGTTTTCCCTCGGTGTCAGAAGAAACATCTTGCAATGGATTTTCCTTTGGATAGTCCCACAAGTTTTGTCATATGTGACTTGAATCATTCCACAGATCATTGTCCCTCCTTACCAAGGATTAAATAAACATATCAAAGAGATCTAGGAGTTGCAGCCAACTCATTGCAACAGTCATGGCAACCGTGGACTACATGTATGGTTCAAAATTCTATCCCTGCATTTCCTTACTCTCATACTCAATCATTGAATACTCTTCCACCATGACAGTTGTTGCAGCCTCAATTTAACTCTTACCTACCTTATCCACAAGGTTGGAATGGCCTATCTTATGATCACATGGCCACTCTCCCTCATGCTGCAACACAACTTGGTCCTTAAATATCAGCCTCACAAATCAATCCTCTACATCGGCCAAATCTATTTTCTCATCAAACTCCTTGGTATCCGACACAATTTCCTATCCAATCCACCCTCCACGCTAACCATAATAAAGTAGTACAGTATGCTTACAGTGTTGAACCGCAAAATGTTCCTACATTTCCCTCTTATTCTACCTCACCTACACCGCTGCAAAAAAAGATTGTGCATTGTTGCAGCAAATCCATATGAAGCCTGAACATGTTTTAAATCCAAGATTTGCAGATGGAGTTTCTTCTAGTCCTCATAAGCAAGCATACAAGATCAACATGCCACACGTAACATTTGATGACGAACGAACATTGGAACAAAAAATTGAAGCATCATTTACATCATTAGATCTGAATCTCTTATGCATTGAGGAAGATCAGTTTACTAAGGAGCTTCATGGTGTAACATCCATGAGAAATCAAGGGAACAAAGACTATATTGAAGCTTGGTCTCAATCTGTCATCGGTCTGCAGCATCATTCCATACTTCACCAATTCTTGGCACCATCATTTCAAGGGAAGTTGATCTCTCATATCCTAGCATTCATAAAGTTATATTTTTCTGTTGGGAGTATGAGCATACTTGAGTCACTTCTTCGAAAGTGGCTCCATTGGAAATATGCATACACTTGAACAATTTTTGTATTTCCAAGTAGAATAGGGTAGGATAGAATAACATATTAAAACTATACTTTTGTTTTTTTAAGTTTTTTTTTTTTGAATAAGTATGCTCTCTTCCTGCGCCTTGTTGCGATCTGGAAGATCAGAAAGTAGAAAGTTAAGGAATGGGTATGAGATGTTTTCAAGAATGTTTTGAAATTGTTGACTATTTGAGTGAAATGCTTAAATCATTTTTGTCTTCAATTTTCAAAATTTAATTTGTCTCTATTTGTTACAAAAAAAACAAACTTTCCTGAAAACAAAATTACAGTAGTTAGGGAAGGTGAATAAAGGATCCACAAGAAAATGAGCCAACGATTATTGAACCCTTCAAGTTTTAACTTGGGTATGAATTTGTTAGCTCCAACACCCAGCTGTGACTGATTACTGTCAGCTACAACAATGAGCTGCAACACCCAGTTGTGACTCATTACTGTCAGTTGTAACGGTCAACTACAACACCCAGCTGTGACTGTCTTGTAGGTGAGAATTTATGAATTTGAGATAGGTGTGTGTTGCACATCATGATATGTATTTAGTTTTCATTTATATATAACACATCCATAAAAATACACATGCTTTATTTCAACATTATATCATTTTTAAGAGTTGCAGCTGCGGCTGCAACAGACTGTGTAAGTCAATCTAGGTGCTCAATGCTTGAAATTGTTTTGTATGGGTGTGTGATATATTTAAATTTACATCATTAAAAACATTGACACCTATTCCGGTCACTTTTTGGCGGTCAAATTTCATTTATTAAATTTTTGGTGGCATTTTGGCTTGAAATTTTTACTGAAACACGGTCGGGAAAATCTATTTTTTGGAGACCAAATGGACTTATTTTTAAAAATTGTTTACATACAAAGTATCCCTTTGAATCTAGTTTCCAAAACAATTTTAATTTTTAATATTGGGTATCAAATGAAAAATTTATAGACAAAATACTAACGGGGTGTCAAGCAGACAACTTAAGAACAGAGCTGGGACAATCAATTTTTGGATGCAGTATTGGACATATCTTGCACACATATTTCATTGGTATATTTTCCTATGAATATATTTTACAATTCAATTTGAATCACTCCATTCTGATATCGTATGAAAATTTTATGACCAAAACACCAACTGCCTATCACAAATCAGCATTCTTAAAACTTTGTTTCCTAGACTGTTCATTGGATTATTTGAACCATCAATTATTATTGAATTAAAAACATATTTCTAATTGAGATACCTATATTAATATACTTTCATCTCCAATTGGAATCACATCAATCCGTTTTCAAACGAAAAAGTTAAGCCTAAAACCGTGACTGTTGATCTAGTCCAGAATTTGAAAAAACACCTTGTCATGGAGGTTGTTACTGAGTGATTTGGAACATCATTACATAGAACTTTAAAAACATGTTTTTAAGGTAAATATACCTATTAATTTACTTTCTTTTGGATTTGTAATCACTCAAACTAGACAAGGAACGAAGAAGCTATGATCAGAATACTGTTGGTGAGTCTAGATGGACATTACTCTCCCGCAGGTATAAAATGGATTTTGATTTGTTCATTTTTATTTGTATTTTTTTATAAGTAATTGTTTTTTTTTTTTTTCATAAGTGTTTGGTGAAGAGAGACCAATCATCTCTCTTCTTCCATCATCTCATGTTTTATTGCAAGCAAGTGCTAGGTTTTTGCAGGTCCTTGGAAGAAAAAGGTCAATACATGCACGAGTGACTCTTGAAGACTTTTTCTCAATTTGCAAATGGATTGAGCACATAACAAATGGAGAGATTGATGTGAAAGCCATATAGAGACCAATGTTCCATAAGTCAAGTACCATTGCTACATGCCAAGCATCCTTTACCAATTGTTTCCAAAAAGAAACCTCTCAAGAAGCGAATTGTGCTATGGTAGATTCATTCACCCTCCTCATTTCAAAATCCTAAAAATCCATTCATGTCAAAGTCTCAATTTCCACTACTTATGTAGTCAACCTTAACCTTTTTATTTGCCATCACTACTACATCACGACTTCACATATACTTTCCACTTCTCAGTTTCATGTTGGGTCTATTTTTCACTATGATTCTTCACAATCATTTATTTTGTACTCGTATTGGATGATGTGGAATTCATCAAGGTCCAACTTCTAACGGTCTTGTCCCATCGACTCCAACACATCATCTGGGATTGAGATTAGAGTTTTATAGTGCCCTGGTATCTGCATGAATCAATGATAGATTTCCTTGTTGTTAATCATGGCGATTCATCAATGCCTCTTGATTAATAAATCTTGCAGGTGACTTAACTCCAACACATCCATTCATACCCGTCAAGATGCACTAAGTTACTTTAGAGCTCACTGTCATCAAAGGTGAGTTGCTTCACATTAGTTAACGGCATACATTAATGGTCAGTAATCCAATGATTTCTTTCCATGCTCGACTTCAGCACATTCATTCGCATGGTAAGAATTGTACCTCGATTTGTAGCAATTGAAGATTATGTGATCTAATGGTTTCAACGGTGACTTGCAGCATCATTTGTTTCAGTAGTTTTGCAATTCCTTTCCATTTTCATTCCAACAGTTTTTCAGAATAAGGGAAGGAGTTTTCTACTTTTGTGGTAGAATTCTTCCTCATCAATTATCTCAGCAGTTAGTCTTACATGCAACCAGCAAAGCATCATTTCAGATCACATTCAAACTCATTTAGTTTCAGCTCTCATATACATCTTTCTTAGCAAAAGTTTGGCCTACATCAGCTCAAGCAGCATCAGTACATTCATGTCAACCAAGGCTTCCATGTAGGTAACACTTGAGGTAAAATAGCATGAGTTTTTTATTTATTAAAGATTTAGAGAAATGTCATGAAGAACCACTAAGCATTATCCATTTCCATTTTCTATATAGCATTTTTTTTCCATTTCCATCATTTCCCACTCAATTCTAACACTTCATCATTCACTCACATCCAATTCAAAGTCCTAACCAACATCTCACCTACCCAACTGTCCAAGTATGAATATAATCAAAGCATACCTTATTGTTGTCACACAAGAACCAACAATAGGAAGTCTTGCTGCTACCACACAAGAACCAGCAGTAAGAAAAAAAATCCTTCCTACTGCCACATAAAAACTAACAATAGGAAGTCTTGCTACTGCCACACAAGAACCAACAGTAAGAAAAGAAGCCTTGTTGCTGCCACACAAGAACCAGCAGTAAGAAACGGTGCTTTGTTGCCACATAAAAATAGTGAGGAGAAATATAGCAGCTGATACACATATTGAAAGAAAAGGATAGGTTGGACACAAGAAGCTACAGTAGAAGAAACTATTGTAGAAGCCATTCCTTCATAAGAGTATTCTCCCATACAATATGGAAGGAAATGCACTCTGAGTTATGAATTGCTTGGTGATTTATTGATGCACATATTAGTTCACTTTCACACAGCTGTTGAAAAGTTAGAGTTGGCATCTTGATACTATGAGTTGATATACAATCAGATTTGATTTACATATGCTCTCATAGTGACTTAAATGCTTGGGTTTTGTTGATTGGAATATAGACATACATGCTCACTGCCCAAACAAATCTAATCATTGCTCATTAAAAATCACTGTCATTTTAAGCTTGGATTATCCATATATCAGTTCTGATTTTTATTGATGCAGCTATCTTCAGCAAGTATGCAACTCTCTTGGTGTTTGAAAAATGAAAAAAAAATCATTAATTATCTTCTCATTCATATTGCATATGGGGTTTCTTGTGCCAAAAGTTCCAGAAGTTGTCATAGGAAAAAGTGCAGCCAATAGCATCAGATACAGGAAATTATAGTGTGCATCTTCAACATAGAATGGATAGCATGGGTTCCAAAATCTCCACTGTATATTCAAAATGCTACTACAGTCTTAGAAGGAAGTCTATGGCAACGTTTGAACAATGTTTGGCATTATTTGAAGTGTTACAAAGCACTGCACAATAAGGGCATAACCAAAGAACATTCTAGCAGCCTTCATTCAACCATGAGAAATGGATGAAATTTACTGTGGTTTATTGCAATAGAATTTGTCATATCTCTTAAGAGTTATGAATTTGATGTGAAAATGGTTCTAAAACTCTTTTATTTCCCATGAATAATAATTCCTGTAGTAGAGTTTGGCTTGTGAAGATCATCGATATCCTTTTTAGCACTTGTGACATATGGAGGGTCTACAAATTCTATGATTGTCGGATGATATTCGAGCAGCTTGGATCATCATAAAAGGAAATTTGCAAGTGTCATCTCTTGCTGGTATGAAGATTTCCTATGCATTGTCATTTTTTATTTTTTTTGCAATACATTATGAGCACTTAACTACAACCATGTGGAATCAAAATCGAGTTCACACGGTCATTTTCAAATAGCATACAGTCATTTTCAAGCAGCCTACAGTCATTTTTGTAAGCCAAGTATGTGTTTCCAGCTAGCACATATATAAAAAAAATTGGATGTTGGGAGTGGTAGTGCAGATACAAGAAAACAAAGTTCCCAAAGTTCACTTGATTTCATGATGGTTATCTAAACCAATGAATGGAAGGTAAGTTAATGAAAAATGGAATTTGAGAAAAGTTTGCAAATGGATGGACAATGCTCTCACGCCAAGTACAACAAATTATGAATACATAAGTGGGAAGTAGTAGAAATCTTGTGTCATCGCAAAGTGCAGCAAAGAAGTGAAAGTATCTCTTCCTTTACCTGAGGACTAGTAAAATATTCAGTTTGGGGGAGATGTGGATAAACAAGCAGCATCTGGTGCAACGTCCTAAAGGTAATTCATGACATAATACACACAATGATATATATTGCACTTGACTTTAAAATGATATATATTGCACTTGTCCCTCCTCAATCCATTGGAAATTTGATGGGTCACATGCTTTGTTCAAACCAAGATCCAATCTCATCACCCAAGGTGGAGTCTTAGCTTACAATCATCTATTGCATTCTAATATCTTTTGAAGATGACATGACTGTCATTCAATTTGCTCGATCGTGGCTTTGCATTGACCTATATCTAGTCAACCAGATGAGTGGATGTTGAGAGCAATTTTTGCAATCAAGTTCATGCTTTTATTTCCCCACAGTGTTTAGCAAAAGTGCAGAAAATTATTCAAGGATATCTTGCAAACCGTGAGCTGGTATTTCATGAAATTTTGAGGAACGAAGCATCATGTTAAGAAGAACAAATGTGGCAAGTTTTAGTTCATTCCAGCTCACGGTTCTTGATAAAATGAGCATCATCACCTATAGCCAATTTGCATTTTTCTCGAAACTCATGATGTGGGTTTCTCTCATTTTTGGTGTGGACATGCATTATAATGGTAAATACTTGCTTGAAAAAATTCATCCCAACCCAGTGTGTATTTTGTGAGATATTGGTTCATGAAGTTTAGCTACAACACATTTTTATTCGTGTTTGTTTACAAAAGTGCATAAATTGAAATGCGTATATATTGAAATTGGTAAATTGAATTCTCATTATTTTTGGACAAGAAGTGCATTATATCAAGATGAACAACTCTGGTACGTTTCGGCCCAATCCAATGCATGGTTTTTGAGAAAATGGCCATCATCACCTACAGCCAATTTGCATTTTTCTCAAAATTCGTGAGGTGGGTATCTCTAATTTTTGGTGTGGAGGTGCATTGTACTTGTAGAAACGTTCCTGCAAAATTTCATCCAAACCCAGTTCGTCATTTGGGATAAATTAGTTTAAGAAGTTCACTGTTATATTGGCTACAACACCGCTAAATTCTCCTCCAAATCCTCTGCTAAGTAGCTACAACACCGCTAAACTCTTTGCTAAATCCTCCGCTAAGTAGCTGCAACACCGCCAAATTCTCTACTAAATGAGCTGCAACACCGTAAAAATCTTGTCTTTTTCCCGTTTAGCGCAGCTGCAACAGTATAAAAATCTTGCCTTTTCTTGTTTCGCGCAGCTACAACAGCGTAAAAATATTTCTTTTTTCCCATTTTGCACAGCTGTAGCACCGTAAAAAAAAAATCTTGCCTTTTCCCTTTTCACGTAGGTGTAACACCATAAAAATCTTGCCTTTTTTTCGTTTCGCGCAGCTGCAACTCCGTTAAAATTTTGCCCATTTTTATTCTTTTCGCAACTGCAACTCTGCCATATTTATCCTATGTATAGTTATGACTCCACTAAAAATTTGCCTATCCTTCTACTTTTCGCAGCTGCAACCCTGCTTGCATAGTAAAATGAAAAGCAACAAGTGAATGAGTTCTTCTAGTTGGATGCTACACAGGTATTGGGTTGCATGAGGACATGCAACAAGTTTAGTTTGGGGGTGATGTTGGGCCACAGATTTGTCCACTTTTCCATTACTTATCAACATATATTTCATCCATTTTCTTTCCATTATCGCCCATTTATCATTCAATTTTCCATCTATTTGTTGTAACTACGTGTAAAACACCATACTACTTCCATTAATGCTTTAAGTGGTTAATAATGATTTTTTTTTTTATCTTTGATGAATTGAAGACTATTATGAATAATTTTACTGATGATGGTTTATGGAGTGATTTGTCACGTACAAGACACTCACAACTGGTTGTTACAGCCTTAACCAAAAATGGATGCAAGTTAAGAACACCTTGATTTGCATCTTGATTTGCGGACAGATGTAAACGAATCTCAAAAATCCGGGACATGGGTTTTGTGCGTAACGGCCTCATTTACTTGATTTACTAGGAAATCACCAAAGAAACCTATAGTTTGAGATATACAGGTGGTTCTTTGATAGGGTATTTTCCATATTTGCAGTTATGGCTAGTTTTCCCAAATTAGCAACTTTGTTGAAACATATCACAAGTTGGGGATTTGGTTTCTCATTATTTTGAGAGAATTTATGTATAAATATGTAATCAATCTCATGAGGAGGGGGTGGAGAGAAAGCAGTGTTATGCTGTAGGATTTGATCCAGATCTATTGTAATCATTCCATTCTGATAATACATGCTGGCAGTTTCTTAATTCTAGAGTTGTAGACTTTCATTGTGGAGATCCAACTCTGCTCAGTAGAGGAAGGGCCCTCTTCCTTGAGCAGATGATGGTAGTGTTAATTGTAAGTGTGTTATTGTGTAGATGTTTAATATTTAGTGCATGCTTCCATTCATTAGATTATTTAGTTCATGCTTTCATTTATTAGATTTATCATGGTTGTTTTCCTGTTAATTTATTTTGATAGATCGTTGGCCAACATAGCATTTCTTTCATATTTATGTAGTTAGATCTTGCTTTGTAAGAGTTGATTTTTATTTCCATGTTTGAAGTGTGATTAGGCTTACAGTGTGATTTTATGAATAGGATTAGGGTTTGATTTATTTTCAAGAAGGTGTGATCTAGTTTACAAAGAGTTTCGATTTCATACAAATAGATAACAGTGTCAGGTAGAAATTGTGATCGCATAGATCTTGCACGATAGCGTTGAAATAAAAGACTTCCCCGGGTTGAAAATTTATGTTTAGCACTCTGCATTTAAGTTTTAATTAACTGGCATATAGCGGGCCCAACATATCCTAACTTGGAATAATCTCATGAAGAAGGGATGGAAAGGCTGTCCACTTTGTAAACAGGAAGAAAAAACAATCTTACATATCTTTGTAAATTTCCTTTTTTGTAAACATGTTTGGTCTGTTGTAAAAGACATTTTTGGTTTCACTTTGGATTGGGGTACTAAAAATATGGAAATTTCCTTTTCATGTTGGTTTCATAACATAGATTCCTTAACTTGCTTCCAATTTTTATCTCCTGGTCTCTTTGGATTTTGAGGAATAAAGTTGTTTTTCAAGATATCAGCCCCAATGCTTTTCTCTATGGGATTAATGCTATTGTATTTTTTAAATATTTTATGAACAACAATCCCCCAAGGAAGATCAAAAGTTATTATCAAGAAGACCTCACTTGTTTTTGTGTTGGAAGTTTTTTTAATGGAGCCTCCAATAACTCCTCTTGTGGTTGTGGTATGGTAGTTATATTAAACAAGGATCATTATTTTTCTCTAAAGTTGGGTGGAGGACAGGGAACTAATACCAAAGTGAAACTGTTGAGTTTAAGGGTTTTACTTCAGTTTTCTACCCTTTTTGTCATATATGATATCAGTATATTTGGTGACTCCATAGTGTTAATTGCATGGATGAATGGAAATTGCAATCTACAAGTGTTGTTGATCAATCACTGGTGTCAAAGAGTTTATACTTTAAAAATATCCTTCAAGCAGATCACTTTCAGACATGTTTCCAAAACCTTTAATTCAAGGGCTGATGTTCTCTCAAAAAGTGTAACTTCACTTAAACCTAGCCTTTTACTGTTTCAAGAATTTTCAAGAGGACTTTTGATCCATGAAGGAGAATTTGATCTCATAGATCTGGTCTAAATGATGGTTGGAAAGTTCAAATGTTCAGTTTCTTGTGGAAGTATTTCAGATAGAGGCATAGATTTTGAAAAGGAACCTCTCTTTAAGCATTTTTATATATGTATGAAGGAAGAAGACTGTAAGGATGATATGCAGATGTAAATCTTTTTCTTTGATTAATATAATAGCAGGAAAAAGATCGTTTTTTATGAAGAAAAAAAACTCAAATCTGTATAAAGACATACACATTCTTTTACAATATTAATAATATGTACATTAATCATAATATTGATAGTTTTCCGTTTATCTTTCACGATGGGAACATAGCCACTGTTGTAGAGCTTGCTAGGTGGCATTGTTTATAATATGGTAATTTACACTTTGATTCGATGATTTGATAAAAGATTGGATAGGTATGTGTTATGATGCTAAAGCGTGTATGACTTATAACAATATATAGATGATTTATATTGATAAGTGAAGTATAAGATTGAGGTGTGAATCAAGAAGGGTTAGTTCAAGAGTTTGAATTTCTTGATTCCCTCAAGGTTAGGTTTTAGGTGACATTGTTTATCATAAGATAATTTATAGGTTGATTTGATGATTTGATAAAGATTACATAGGAATGTGTTATGATGCTTAAGCATGATGATTTATATGATTTACATTGATAAGTAAATAATAAGATTTAGATATGAATCAAACAGGGTTAGTTCAAGGGTTTAACTTTATTGATTCCCTCAAGGTTAGGTTTAGAAAATATGCAAGTTATTTATACTTCATGGCTTCACTAATCTTATAAGAGGTTCAGTTTCTTTAATGAATTACTTGTGGAAAAGTTAAATCCACTCTATAAAGAAATGTAGATTATACAAACACATGAAGAAAAGATAAAATAGTGTGATTCCTCGATATCTCCATCATATCCATAACTAAAACGACTTAATTTTCCTAGAAGTGAAACATTTTCTTTGGTGAGTGTACTTGTGAAGAATTTACCTACATTTTATAATGGGTTGTAAATTACACAAGAACATGAAGAAGATCAATATCTCAATATCTCATTTGTATTTCATAACAATTTGACAAAAGAAAAATTACAATTCGTGTTTTTTATCAAAATGATTTCCTTACATTGCATAAGCAATGATAGGAATCACATACACATGGAGATATTACTCAAATACGTTAGTAAGTGAAAACACAACAATGCATAAGGTGGAGTCCAAGAATTTGCATGGAATTGTGTATTAACCTATGAATGAGATCCAAGCAATAATTATCCTATGTCATACTCAAAGAGTTCTAGAATTAGCCTACTAATTTTTTAACTCCCCATGTAAACACAGTAGTGGAGTCGATAAGGATGGAATCCAAGATGTACATCTCACAATTTAATCACTTTTCAATTTAACCAAGAGGTCATTTCAGTAAACTTAGTTGTCCCTTTGGACTTTAATTGATCTAACTCTAAGAAACATTATTTGATGTAGCTCTAAGAAACACCATGAATATTTAAAAAGTTAGTTTAGTGATCATTCCTAGACTAAGTTGTAATCCTGCTTTTTCCAAGAGAGGAGGGTAACATGATCAATATTGAAACCACGCCTTAACATGTAAATGAATGGTTTTATCTAGTACTATCTAGGTGAACTTCACCATTCCTTTCAAACATATAATACTTCATGTGCACCATTAGTACTAAGGGGAATAACTTGCTTTATATATCAATTCATGTTTCAAGCGAGCTAAAATTATTTAGGTTCACAAGAAAGGAAAAAATCCACATGTGTTGATCTTGATCTATCACACGAGACATATTTGCAAAAACATCATACATAATACTTGCCAAAAGGCAGTAGATTAGAAGAAAGAAAGAGAATTGAGCAAAATGACCATATCTTATTTAGAATAGTAAGCAATCTTAGATAGAGAATTGCTATTACAAAGGTCAGAAAGAGTTTGAAACTACAACTAACTAATTTAAATCTTGATATGTCACACAAGACATATATGCAAAAAGATCATACATAATACTTATAAAAAAACAGTAAATTAGAAGAAAGAAAGAGAATTAAAGAAAATGACCATATCTTATTTAGAATAGTAGGCAGTCTTATATAGAGAAATGTTATTATAATGGTATGAAAGAGTCAAACTATAGTTAACTAATTCCAACATCTAGTTAGCTAACTTCCTAATTGTCTTCTTGGAGATTGCACCCTGCTTTTATTATCCACCACTAGCTAAGTCTGATAGTGTGCCTTCACCTCTTTGACTATCCAAAGGTGCGCCCTCCTTGGGAGGTGCACCTTGACTTGCATAAATTCCCAATTCCTTGTTTAGTCCTAGAATTGTCTCTACTTCCGTTAGTAAATGTGGAAAGGACCAACGCATTGCATCCTTAGAAAATTAGTGAGCTTGTGTTGGATTTTGTCCTTGGATATTAACAAGAAAAGAAGTATGTTGGTTGTGCCGAGTGGAAATAGTACGAGCGCTTAGCAGCGTGTCTTGGAGCATAGGAGGCGAGAATTCATGTATAAACTTTGTGGGATGTGATATGGTAACCAAATTCTAGAGAAAGGGAGGCTCATAGTGTTTGAGTTTATTAACAATGACCACATCATACATACCCAACTAAGGAGGTAATTCAAGAGGATATGCATTAGATCCAATTTATTGTAGAATAGTATAGGAGCCATAGGGAAAAAAGTGGCGTTGAAGGTTGCAGACTTCTTTCTTTACACCAAAATGACCACCATAAGAGGATGCATGAGATTCTTTAATTAAGGTCAATTTATCATCTTTAACAACAACACACAATTGATTGAGCTTGTACAACCGATTGTCTCTGACAGTATAGTTCAGGAATGGCATTTGATTAACTAAAGTAGGGTTGTGCATAACATACCATATATCAGAAAGGAAGAGATTAGAGGCATAGAGAGGCTTCCAAGTCTCATATGTAATGCAACGTACAACCAATGACTGAAGGGCCTTCACTAGAGATCGACCATATGATTGGAGGTGCCCCTCTTGTATTTAATCACCAAATGAAAGTGTTGGATATAGGAGGCCCATTTGAGGTGTTGCTTCTCCTGAATCTTGTTCTAGGAATTGAGAAAGATAAGATGATGGTTATTAGTATGCATCATTATTTATTACCCAAAATGTAATGTTTCCATTGCTTCAATGCTTGGACCAAGCTATTAAATTCTTTGTCATAAGTGTTGTAGTTGTGCTTTGCATCAGCCAATTTTTCTGAGTGGTATGCAACAGTTTGTCCCCCATGTTGAAGAACTGCACCAATGGCATGTTGAGAAGCATCCATCTCAATTTCAAAAGGCAGTTCAATATTTGGAAGTTAAAGGACCAAAGCAAAGTAAAGAGCATCCTTTAAAGACTAAAATTAGTGTTGTTCCAAAGAGTTCCAACTAAAGTGCGACTGATTAGAGAGATGATGTAAGGGTCGGGCCAACTGAGAGAAGTTAGAGATGAATTTGTGGTAAAAAATAATTCTACCCAAAAACGATTGAGGGGCCAATGCCGACTGAGGAATAGACCAATGTGCTAGAGCCTAAACTTTGGTATGATATGGACCTACCCCTTTAGTTTAGATGAGAAAACCCAAATATGAAACTAAAGTATTCCCAAAACAATATTTACGGCACTTGAATTGAAGGTGATGTTCACGCAAAAGCTGAAGGATGGTGTAGATATGAAGCAAATGATCTTCCCATGTCTTGCTAAAGATAAATATATCATCAACATAAATGACCGTTAATCTTTCCATGATGATCCCTAAAAATATCATTAAATGGTCGCATAAAAGTGGTGGGGGCATTAGTAATACTGAAGGGAATGACCATCCATTCAAAGAGACCGAACTTATCCTTAAATGTTTTCTTCCAGGTGTCAGTAGTATTCATACAGACTTGATGATATCCCATGGTCATATCCATTTTAGTAAAGAAACAAGCACCCTTCAAATGGTTCAAGAGATCATCGATGTGTGGTAGTGGATAGCAATTTTTGACAGTGGCTTTATTGAGAGAACGATAATCTGTAACAAGGTGCCATTCCTCATCTTCCTCTTTTGGGATGATAAAGGCGAGAGAGGCACAAGGGGATGATTTGGGTTGGATATGTCCATAATTCAACAATTTTGGAGTTGGTGTTCAATTTCTTGGGCTTCACAAGGTGCCAATGGATAGGAGGGATCATTTGGTAAGGTAGCACTAGGAATAAGATCAATAGAGTGTTGAATAGGGCACCGTGGGGGAATCCCAGTAGGAGTAACAAACACATCCTAAAAAGTTTGGAGAAGCTCTAGTACCATATCATACAAAAGTTCATGAGAGGATGTGTCAGGCTTGAGAGGGTGCACAAGACAAAGAGATAAGTGGTGATGCAGACTAACTTGGTGCACAATAGCTTTACCCATGAGTAAAAGAGGGGACTTCAGAGAAGAGAATGTGAGGACATAAGTGTGTGTGTCCTTCTGAATGTGATATTGTTGTTGATGAGCATGATAGATTGTGTGTCATTACTATTGATAGGATATTTCCAAATGGAATATCTGCACAAACGAGAGGAGCCACATCACAATGGATAGTGTCATGAAAGGGGATGATAGCAAACTTAAGAGCACAATGGTGCATCGCCATGACACAAGGGCCATATTTCTCAACCCACCCCAACTGATATGGTGTTGTGTGAGGAGTAGTGGGTAGTGCAAGGTGTTATACTGGATCATGAGCCACCAGATTATTTTGGCTACCATTGTCCATAATGAGGGTTGCAATAGTGTGCTTAATTTGGCAGTTGTGCATGAACAACTAGGCTAGTGAAAGAGGTGAAGAGTATTTGGTCATGAGGACTAAAGAGGGATTGGGATCGAAAGGATTATTTAAAGGAATTAAATCAGGCATCGATGTGGGAGGAGTAGATGTCTCCATGAGGTCTGCAAAAATATTTTTAGCAGCTTTAGAGTGGCAAAGACCACAACATTCGACAAATGAATGGAATTGGGATTTATGAAAGGAATGCCATCTCCAAACATTAGGATTGGGAGAGGAAGAAGCAAGAGAGGAAGGGGCTCAGGAAGGAATCAATCATGGAAAATGAGAGTGGAGGTGGGGAGTAAGCTTATGTTCCACTGCAAAAGCTTGTAGAAGATAATTATCCAAGTAGAACTTTCAAATAAATTGACTTCCCTATGCAACAGTGCTAAAAGACTAGAATTGAATTTAACAATGAGTATTTGTTTTGGATCTTGAATATAGAGTTGAATGCAAAGCTTGGTGAAAATATTAATGTAACTCTGAACTAATTACTCGGCAAGTTGATGCACTTGTAACCAACAAGCAAGGAGGTGTTGTCGATATACATGAGGGTAAATACGCCAACTGGGAGATTCGCACAAGGCATCCCATGAATCCAAAGGAGAGGTTGTGGTCGGATCCCCCAACATTTGAGTATCATACCAAGCCTAAGTGGTGCCCTCAAGTTGTAGACTAGCAATCTGAAGCTTCTTGGTCTCATGTAAAGCAAGTCTGGTCTTAAAATACATAGAAATATTATGTATCCAAGAATCAATGGACTCCCCATTCATCTGCCCAAAAAAATAAGGTAATTGGTATCTAATATCTAATTGAAGAGGTGTAGGAGATCTATGTTGGAAGTTGATAAGATCATTAATGGCAAGAGATAAATAATGAATGGGGGAGGAGTCACTAGAAATAGAATCATTGAGGTAGGTCTCACTGTCTGGAGGCATGATCTTCGTAAGTTGTTCACTGGAAGAAAGAAAGTAGAACACCATAAGAGTGCACGCAGTGACAATAGAAGCACAGACCAAGAGATGCCCCAAATATCATATTGAGCAGAAGACATGGGGGGCATAAATCCGTAGCATTGCTATGAAACTCAAACACACGACCCTTGGAAAAAGAAATGAAGAGAGATATTCAAGGAGGTCTTGAAAACTTGAGTGCACAACAGAGTATGAGAGGGAGAGCATAGGTTCTCCAAGTGCCTCTCAAGAAGAGCAAATGGGACATAGGATGGAGAGAGAGAGACAACCCCTAGTGCCTCTTCGTCTAAAAAATCATAGTCTCTGGTAGTGGAGGTCTTGGAGAACCCTAGTGCATTGGAGATGATAAGAAGGAGGGGAATTTTTCCCTTTGCGCCTCTCCTGGAAATGGAGGTCTTTGAAACCCTAGCTCATTGCCTAAGGGGAGGAGGGTGGATCCACCCCTGGTGCCTCCTTGATTAAATCACCAACTCTGGCTGTTTGGAACTAAGTGTAGCATAAGCACCTCAAATCATAGCTCTAATACCATATGATTTGTCACACAAGACATATCTCCAAAAATATTGTATGTACTATGGAATACTTGTCAAAAATTAGTAGATCACAAGAAAGAAAGAGAATTGAGAAAAATGAACATATTTTATTGACAATAGTAGGTAGTCTTATATAGAGAACTACTATTACAATGGTCTAAAAGAGTCAAACTATGGATAACTAATTCCAACAGCTAGTTAGATAACTTCCTAATTATCTTATTGGAGATTGCACCTATTGTTATTACCCACCACTAATTAAGTCTAATAGTGAACTTCCCTCTCTTTGATTGTCCAGAGATGTGCCATCCTTGGGAGGTGCGCCTTGACCTATGTAATTTCCCAGATCTAACACATGATTACAAAGGAACAACCATGTGCATTGCTAAATGAACGATATGTAATGGCTATGATGATGACTATGTTATGGTCAAATGCTATGTAAAATGTAATTTGTTGTTTTGCGAATAAGATGTGTAGAATTTGAAAAATATGCAAGACCCTAAATAAATCCATATTTTATTTGATTTGATGTCCAATAAAGAAACAGTTAAACAATAAAGATAAGATTTTGAAAATCAAGGAAAAGTTTAGGGAATCATCAAAGAAATTGGTAATATGAGATGTTATGGAGGACACAATACCCTTAAATCAATGAGATGAACCTCTTTGTAACATAAAAGATATATAATCAAATTGCATGCTCGTTTCAAAGGTCATATAAAAATGTTACATGAAGTATGCTTATAAAAGAAGTGGTAAAGAGTTAAAAAAAGAAATTTATATTATTTTTAAATATGGTACACAAATTTGGGCCTTCGCGACACGGAAATCATGGGGGAAATACAGGGAGCCAAAATATCGTGGAGATGGTTCAATTACATACAAGAACCATGGGCTAAGATTTGGCATATAAAGTATGCAAGAGACCGGCCCAGATCCCAGCTGATAAGATTCAATGCGGATCCTCAAGGGTCTCACATTTGGAAAAAGGCTTCGGCAGGCCAGAAAATAATACAGGAACACAGCTTTTGGGAAGTCAAAGCAAGGAATTATGCCAACTTCTGGGATGACTCATGGAATCAACTCCCAAAATAAGGAATGACCCTCGCTGGCAGCACATACAAACCAGAGGAATAGAGGAAGGTAAAATAAAGATCAATCAATACTGGGAGGAAGGCATCCAGGAAGACCAACGCAGATGGGTGGTTCTGAATAGAAGAGAAGACGGGATTTCAGAAGAAGACATCAGATCTTTCATGAGAGAAATTCAAGAGCGCTGCATTCTACACAAAGATGGGGATGATATTCTTCGATGGGGCTACTCACAAAAAGGGTCATTTAGAATAAAAGAGGCCTACAACATCAATATTAGGAATCAAGCAGAGGAGGAAGAGATTTGGGAAAATATATGGATGACCAACCCATGGCCAAAAGTGGCCACCTTCTCCTAGATGGTGGTTAGACGAAGGATCTTGACGACGGAAAACGTGCGAAGAAGGGGCATCCAAGGCCCGTCACGGTGTGTCCTATGCACATGCCAGGAATAGAGCATGAATCACTTGCTTGAAACCTACCCCTTTACTTCGGAATTATTGGACAGAGGAGCGCAAGTGTTCAGGAAAAGTAACAGGAGCAGAGGGGACCCAGGCCAAACCATAAGGGATTTCTAACCCAAGATTTTCAAAAATAACATTCTACGTACCTTGTGGCAAGCATTTTCGGGCAGTGTCATGTGGGTTGTCTGGAAAGAATGCAATGGATGAATTTTTCGTGACAAGCATCAATCCTCAGAGGAAGTGTGGAAGACTCTGACCTCAAACATGATGGAAACTATACGCACCATGCAATGGAATGAGGATGACACAGAATTCTCAAGGCTAGAACAAAGAATCATGGAGGAGTGGGGGCTGAACAAAGGGACCCTTGATGGTCTACGCCAAAGGGTCAATACTTGTGGAGTCTCGAGTCCAAACTCTTGGTCTCCCCCTCCTCGTCTGGTTTACAAGATAAATTTCGATGGTGCGGCGAAGGGAAATCCGGGCGAGGTGGGATTTGGGGGGGTCTGCAGAAATTCAGGCGGTGAAATCATGCAAATTTTCTTTGGCTTGATAGGTGTAGACACAAACAACTCTGCAAAATTGGAAGGCATGCTCTAAGGCGTTAAGCTGATTATCAGGAAAGCGTGGCCCCCGGCAGTGGTGGAGAGGGACTCAAACATCCTCATTCAGATGGCCAGGTAGCTCGGTAATGGTAGAACAACGGAGAAGGTGTCATCTAGTTGGCGCCTAGCTAGCAGGATGGACACCCTTCGCAACCTCGTCATGGCCCATCCAGCGGTTTCCTTTCACCACATTAGAAGGGACACGAACAAGGTGGCAAACCTCCTGGCGAATGTTAACGCCACTGAATATGGGGCCCACGGGATGGGATGGTTGGAGGACTTCGATGTAGAGAAATGGATGCCAAGATGTCAACAATTGGCTACTCATGATGCTGGCACGGGAGGACATGATGGAGGATCAAGACAAGGACATGAGGCATCAAGAACCCTCCGCAGATCCGGCCCATTGACACGCGTAGACATGCATTACAAGATCATGGTAATATGGGACAGTCCTTCAAGCATTAATCTGGGGTACAAAGGAGGGCTTGAAAGGAGAGACGTGACAGATCTCCTGTAGGTAGAGGATTTAGGAATGACAAAAGGAATGATGGTGCAAGTCATGTTGAGTACGAGAGTGGGTGATTACAGAATATGGGAGATCAAGATACAGTACAGAACCATTAATTTGTCCATATGCCCTCTGCCTATTAATAACAAGGTGGCCACTCGGCTCTTCATCCATTTTATGTGGAACAAAGGTGTTGGGATGGTAAGTTTAGGTGGTGGTGTGTGTCTGAGAGATTATCACAGCAATTTTGTGAGGGGTGGGAAAGAAAATTTGAAGATGGCTCCTCTACAGGGTGGTCTCAGAAAGTCAGGTGCTAGCAGCGCGCAAGCCAAAAGTCAGGATAAGGGGAAGGGTATGGCCAAGCGAGGCAAGGGTGTGGAAACTCGAGCTCAATTGCAGGCCCAGGCAACGGTGGAAATTTTCAAAGACCGCATTCCGCTCATGCCACGCCAAGCCACGAAAAGGGTGGAGAAGGATTTATGGGAGAAAGTCAAGTCGATACCTATTGAGGTAGTGCAGGAGGTGGTTGAGGGATGGGTTGCAGACCCAGGTTAGACGGCTGGTAGAGCCTCGGCCCACGACCGTCTCATTATGCTTTACTGGGTAATCATGAACTTGGTCACCCATTCGGCTCTTAATATAGAAGCAAAGTCAGAGGAGGTGGCGAAAACTATAGAGGGGGACATGGAGCCAGCCAGAGCTTGGAAAGAACACAATGAAGATTGTCGGGATATTAACAAGAAGATCGACACCCTCAGCACAGACTGTCGACTGATGCACCATAAAGTGGACCAGATTGCCACTCGCTTGGCAATCGCCTTGTATCACCCTGAGATAAAGCAGCAAATGGATGGGGGCTCCAACCGACGCGCTGGTGGGAGAGGCAAGGACAATGTTGGTATCATGCCCCTGCAAAGTGAGGATGCCTCAGTGCAGCGGGTAGGGTGCCACCGCCACGACCATTGATCAGGACTCAGGAGGCAGGCTCTGCCTTAGTCTTTTGTTAAGGATTTCTAAACGATCACTGCCTCTGTCAATAAGTTTAGGTGTTTTTTCCCATTTGGTCTTGGTAGTTTGGACGACTGTAACTATGGATGTAACTTTGGGATTGAACTCTACACAGATGGAGCTCTCCCTCTTTTGGGGAAGGGTGTGTATAGTGATGGACAAATGTAATAGGGGTGCAGTTGGGAACTGGGTGGGCTGGTAGTGGCCTAGTTTTTGAATTTCCATGTAATGGTGCTTTTCTGAAGTAATGCAACTTTTATTTACAAAAAAAAAATATGGTACACAAATTATATATAATTTATTTATAAAATTGTAAATATATAATTAGAATTTGTACAACTCTTGGAATAGTGAATGGGAATTTTTTCGCTTCAAGAACTTTTTAAATTTTTTCTTACCTGTTGGCTTTCTCGACTCTGGTTCGGTGCTTGCCTGATCGAAGTGGCTGGTGGTGATTGTTTTTGATCGGTAGTGTTTTGATCATACTTGACTATGGAAGGTCAGATCGGATTCCTTTTGCAGGATTCCTGGTTTCTTCTCCTAGTGGTGTGTTGTTTGAACCTTGATCTTCCTCGGTTGGGCTTGGGTGGCTCTAGATCAACGTTGGCTTGGAGTCTATTGTTGGCAATTCTATCGGGTTTCCTGGATCTTGACCTCGGTTGTTTTTTCTAGAGTTAGGTGTGCTGTTGATGAGTCTTTGCACAAATTCTTCGTGGCTCTGCTGGGTTTGGTGCTTTTGTGCCCAGTCGTTGGCTTCTTTCTGCTACTCTATTTCTATAGGAGGAGTCTTTCCCCTGCTCCTTTGTGTTCTGTGACCCATGGCTGATGGAGGGGATTCTCCCCCTCCCCCTAATCTTTTATCCTTCAGGAGACTGGTTGCATCAAGCATCAGTAGGAAGCCCTCTCAGACTCAGTAGTCCTTTGTCAAGAAACTCGACAATATCCCCTCGATGGCTCTACCTGTGGATCAACCTTGTTGAATAGCTTTGAATATTGCAGACCGAGGTCTGATTGGCCAATTAACTAGTCTCTGGCCATCTCCCAAAGCTATCGAAGGGCAGGTTCAAAGAAACTGGAAACCTCTCGTCTCAGAAGGCATCTACAACAACCTAATAGGTAAAGGTTACTGTGTTTTTCTTTTTGAAAACTTAGAGGATAGAGATTTAATTTTCAGAAATGGGCCATATTTCATGGGTCCTCCAAGGATTTACCTGAATAAGTGGACTCCGGATTTTGATCCGAAACAAGACGTCCCTTCTGATGTTCCTGTTTGGGTTAGATTGTCGCATCTCCCTCTCCATTGTTGGAATTCAGACTCTCTTGAATCTATAGGAAATACTTTGGGTAAGTATATTGACAGGGCTGAAATAAAAGATCAATTCACTTGTGCCCTAATATGTGTTGAGGTTGACCTCAAGGTAGGGCTTCCTGAAGCTATTGAGTTGACAGTAGCAGATTGGACTCATGTCCAAGAGCTTGATTACGAGCAATTGTCCTTTAAGTGGTGACACTGTCATGGCTATGGGCACTTTGCTAGATCTTACAAGAAGAAAAATGATGAACAAACCTCCAAAGAAAAGGGAGACCAACGGACACAAGTCCAAAAAACAAGTTCAGCAAAGCAAGGAAATAATTCTAAAGGAAATAGAGTAGAAGTTGGGAATGGTAGTAAGAATTTAGCACCAAAATAGCATGAAATTGGAGAAGTTATGAAGGGAGTATCAACTCAAAACAATTTTGATGCTCTGAACATCTCTGAGGAACAACCTTCAGTATCTAGAACAGCTATGAAAGTAGTAACATCCCAAAATAATTCTGATTTTCTTAGCATCCCTGAAGAGTCACCTTCAGTTCTTGAAGAGGGTGAAGTTCCCCAAGATTTTGATCAAATTCAAGAAGAAAAAAGAGCATTAGTTGATACAAATCTTGGCCTCATTGTTGAGGGTTACTCTCCAACTTATGCAAAGATGGAAAAAAATAAAAATAAAAAACTATGGAAAACTCTGCCTCATTTGAAGAAGATTCATTTGAAAGATCCTCCAAAAAAGGATGAAAACCTCTCAAGCACGCTCTGGAGGAAGAAGCTAAACGCCTGAAGATGCAAGGGAGTCAAGCTACAATTGAGATGTCAATTTCCAAGAATACCAGGGCTAGACCATCAAAAGGAGGTCCTAATCCCTCTGTCATTCTTAAATAATGAACATTATCTCTTGGAATTGTAGAGGGCTTGGAAGCTCTCTGAAAGTGGAAGCTGTAAAAGATCTCATAAGAATGGCTTCTCCATATATTTTACTGCTCCAAGAGACAAAGATAGACAAAGACTCCCTTTTGTCCTTAAGTAAAAAAAGTTGGAATAAAACTGATGGATTGGCTATGAGCGCTCATGGTACTGCAGGTGGAATTACTACCTTGTGGTCAGAGAATTTCTCTCTACCAAACTCTCATTCAATGCAACATTGAATTTTCTCAGAACTCCGTCATCTTCCTAGTTCGATTTCTATTGCTTTATTCAATCTTTACATTCCTGATAATCTTCATGAGAAACAAGATTGTTGGTCCACTTTGAATGATTTTATTGATGTAAATTCCATTTCAAATATTTAGATTGTCGGTGATTTAAACTTAACGTTGGCTCTTTGGAAAAGAAAGGCGGCCTCTGTGGGAGAGATCCCATGCTCAATACTGTGGAGAAATTAATTTCCTTATGGGACTTGATCGATTTCAAGCCTAAAAAAGGCATATATACTTGGACGAATAACAAAATTGGTGCAACTAATATCTATGTCAGGCTAGACCATTTTCTTGTCCAGAGCTCTCTGCTTTTGGAAAAAAAGATTATTATATCCTCCAGAATTTTGGCAAAGCTCACATCGGACCATAAACCAATTCTGTTGAAGCTAGAAGAGGAAGAGGACCTCAGTCCCATTCCCTTTCGGTGCAGTCCTGTGTGGATAGGCAGAGACGGGTTTTTGTACATTATTTCCAAGGCATGGGATCTTCCAATATTTGGATTTCCGAACTATGTGTGGGAGAGGAAACTCAAAAATACAAAATTGCGCTAAAAGAATGGATCAAACTCTCTCAGTCAAATCCAATCAGAAAAATAAAAGAGGCTTTGGAAAATCTTGAAGAAATTCAATTGGATATGGAAGAATCAGAAATTACCTCTTCCATGTTGGAAAGAGAGAAACAAGCTCAGTTTAATCCCTTTCGAGCATTCAAACAAGAAGAAGAAGATTGGATGTTGAAGTCACAAAGCACTTGGCTGAAAGCAGGAGACCGAAATACATCCTTTTCTCATAAACAGTGCAGAGCTAGACTTTCTCAAAATCACATCTCAGAAATTACCTCTTTGTCTGGTGTTTCTATTAAAGGAAATGATCAAATTAAACTTGTTGCTGAAGTTCATCTCCAGAACCTGTACAAAGAAGATGGATTCATTGATTCTGATTTAACTTCTAATTTCTTGACTAATATTCCCTGCTTGGTGAGGGATGAGAAAAATGAAGTGTTAATGTAGCCTTTTTTGGAGAAAGAGATCATAAATTTTATCTAGTCTATGGGGCCGGATAAATCCCTAGGCCCTGATGGTTTCTCTTTTCATTTCTACGGAGTCTGCTGGTCAATTATCAGGAAAGATTTTCTTTGGATGATTAAATATTTTCAATTAAAATCCAAAGTGGGTGGATGCACCAACTCCACTTTACTTTCTCTTATCCCTAAAGAAGTTAATCCCTCTTCTTTTAATCGATTCAGACCAATCTCACTTTGTAATGATTCTTATAAAATATTCTCTAAACTTTTAGCTAACAGGCTTAAATCCATGCCTGGGAAGTTGATTTTACCTCTTCAAGGAGGGTTTGAAAAAGGGAGGAATATTCTAGACAATGTGATCCAAGTTCAAGAAGCCATTCTTTCTAGTTTCCACCGAAAAGAAAAGGGCATGTTAATTAAACTCGATGTGGCAAATGTCTTTGACAGGGTAAAGCTATCTTTTCTTTACTCAATTCTCTGCTCTTTTGGTTTTTTCCCTGCTTTCATAAATTTGATAAAAGCTTGTATTAATAAGCCGTGGATAGCGCCATTGGTTAATGGCAGACCAACAAACTTCTTTTAAGCTACCAAGGGTCTTAGGAAGGGTTTCCCTCTCTCGCCATTTTTATACATTCTAATGGTTGATGCTTTAAGCAGAAAATTAACTGTAGGGAAGAATGAAGGGATTATTTCGGGCATTCATCCAGGTAGTGGAGTTGAAGCTGTTAACCATGCTCTCTTTGCGGATGACGCCTTGCTTTTGGGAGGGGCTTCTCTCAAAATGGCTCTTGTGTTTGCAGAAATCATGCATCATTTTTGTATTATTTCAAGTGCTCTTATTAATGACCGCAAAAGCATCGTGTATGGTTGGAATGTAGACCAATCTACTATTGCAAATATCTCTCAGATTTTAGGCATTGAAGGATTTGCTAGTTGGGTTAAGGTTAAGTATTTGGGTCTCCCTTTAACCTTGGGAAAAAATAACCCTTCTCTCTGGTTGGAAATTATTGGTAAGATTAAAGACAAGATTACTTCGTGGCATGGCCAATGGCGCTTTTACTTCGTGGCATGGCCAATGGCTCACAAAGGCAGGGAAGCTTACTTTGATTAAGTCTACTCTCTCAACTCTTCCTATTTACCAATCTTCTCTTCTCCTGGCCCCTAAATCGATTATGGATCAGATTTCAAAACCGATCAAGGACTTTCTCTGGAGTGGGGGAAAAGCAAATCAAAATCGTATGCATTTGGTCAATTGGGATGTTGTTAAAAGACCGTTTTCAAAAGGGGGATTGCAAATCGGAGATCCGACATTGGTTAATTTAGCTTTGGGAGGAAAATTGCTATGGAAGCTCTTCTCAAACAAAAAGCATCCAGTCAGTCAAGTCTTTAGGAAGAAATACCTAAAAGGAGGTTCTCTCATAAATCTTTAGCTGTCAAACTCTCCCATTGGTTCTATTTCACGGAATCTCTGCAGAAAAGGTCTTGATTTCTTTTCTAAGCTTCTCTATCGTATTCCTGGAAATGGAAGACAGACGTTCTTGTGGGATGACAAAATTTTAGGTAATGCTTCTCTCAACTCTGACTCTTCACTTGCCGATATCAAGCTTTAGTTGACGAATAAAGGGTTGTTAAGACTCCCAGACCTTGCTTAATGGGACAACTAAGGTCACTGGGTTGCGTGGGTTCCTCCTGAACTTCCTGAGTGTGTTGATTCCTCTTTTCATTCTCAAAAAATCTTGTTGTTGAATCTTTTGTCTGGTAAAGCTCTCATCCATTCGACGTGTGGGGATGGGGTCCCACAAGCTCCTACTCTGCTAAGCGTGGTTTCCTGTCAATGCATAATTCTGTTGACTTCTCTCACAGTCGAGCATTCTAGAACTCTGTTTGGAATTTGCCCAGCCTTCCCAAAATCATTTTTTTCACGTGGACTCTTATGCACCAAAGAGTTCTAACAAGTGAGGTTTTGTCAAAACGTGGATTTTTTGGCCCTTTCAGATGTTGTTTCTGCCTACTTGTTGTTGAAACTGCAGCTCATCTCTTTGTTGGCTGCGATTTTATTCAGAAAGCATGGATTTATTTTTTGTGTGGGTTTCCTTGTCTTTCCATCCCTTAAAATATTGAACCTGTCAATTTCTTTAAGATCTGGCAGTCAAGGTATCCCGGCATTTCTTCAACCAGTTTCGAATGGGAGAAAATTTGGCAAGCTATAACCAAAATTTTTATGGTGGAAAATTTGGCTAGCTAGAAATGATTCGATTTTTAACAGCAAAGTCATAACGCCATAAATTATTGCAATAAAAGCTAAGGCTCTTCTTTTGGAAGTAGTTGGAAATGCATAGATTAATGCCATCAAACTTGAAGCTGAGCATAAATGGCTTGGATCTCCCCTTAATTCAGTTGGGTATGGGCAGGTTGGTTTTTAAATCAAGTTGGAAGGTCAAAATCACGGAAAAGGAATTTCTAGATTGGTGGCAAAAGGAAAAAAAGTTTCAATCTTCTTCGATGGAGCATCAAAAGGAAATCCCAGGACAACAGGGGCAGGAGGATTGATTTTCTACCCATGAGGAAGGCTTGAAACCAGTTTCAGCTGGGGAGTTGGTCAACTTACAAATAATCAAGCAGAGTTATTTGCACTTCTAAAATCCTGTCAAATTGCAAAGGCAGCTGGATATAAAAACATTCAGATCTTTGGAGACTCAGAAATAATTATTAAAATTCTAAACTCGGCTTCCAAGTTCAATAATCTCAGTTTGAATGTGACACTGCGAAGATTGCATTTCATTTTGATTGATTTTATATATGTTTCTTTCTATCATATTCCGCGTGACTTGAACAAGCTGACAGATTTCAAAGCAAATCAAGGTTGCCTTCTCCCTACCAGAATGTTAAGGTTTAATGACAGTCCTAGTGTGATGCATCCTATTCCCTAATTCTGATATGAGAATATTTGTAATCTTAGAATTGTATATCTTGAAATTCTTTGTAATTGGTTTAAAACTCATCAGTTCTTTATAAATAAATTAATTAATCATTTTAATATATATATAATTTCATATTTTTTATATCTTATTTCTTTTTCAACGCCTATATCATAATTATAAAATATAAAGATTTTTTTTAATTTTTCATTACCTTCTCCATTAAAATAAATATACATGAAACACCACTACAAATAGATATCTATAAATTAAAAAGATTTATTTTTCAACACCTATATCATAATTATAAAATATAAAAAAAATTTGTAATTTTTCATTCTCCATTAAAATAAATATACACGAAACACTACTACAAATAGATATCTATAAATTAAAAAGAAAAGATATTTGTTTGAATCGGTTGAAATCCAAGGCATAAACTTGGAATTGGATTATCATGACTATTAATTTAATAATATATAAAATTAACATTAAAATGTCTAAAATTAGAAATTTATAAGTATAATTTAATCTTTGCTATTTTATCAATTTATTTGAACTTTTTTAATATTTATGTATTAAACTATTTTCTTAAAATGAATATATACATTATATTTTGCAAAAAGATTAACATATTATATGAACAAAATTGGTTTTTACATAGTAATACAAAATACTATAAATAATAAAATGTATGTTTGAAATAAAATAAAATTTTCTAAATTTATCCCTATGCATTATATCCAAATCAATTGGGAGTAGGCTAAAAGAGTACCGATTTACATCCATTATTTGGTAATTTTTCCAAGAAATTGTTGAAATTGCAGTCTTGGGTTGTTGGAATTGCATAATCGAGGTGCTCTATGGGTAATCAAGGTCGCAAAATACATTTCTATAGTTAAAATTACAATTCCAACAACCAAAATTGTGATTTCAAAAAAAATCACGTTGCCAGATTCCAACAGTAATCGCCAAAAAGTGCAAATCATCACTCTTTTAGCTTACTTCATACCATTACCCACAATTTTCTGAAGAAAAACTTCAATAAATTCGATAACCTTTGGATAAAACACTCGTTGTTAAAAATAATAATTAAGATACTAACATTTCCTTTTTCCATTGTCATTAATGAAAACTAGTAATAACATATTGAGGCATAATAAGGAGATATAATGTCCAACAAGATTTGTGAGTGGAAAACTCGAACTTTTTTCCATGGAAAAAAATCCACAATATATTATAAAATAAATCGCATTTTACAGAGATCTGGTAATCTCAACCAAGATAAGATCCAGATGGATTGATTCCATTAGATGGTTCTAAAAGATGATTAGACAATTACCGTAACAACTATCATCCCTTACATATAATCTTCCCATGGAATATACAGGACAAAATGTTGTAACAGAAAAAGGTCTTGATGTAGAAAATACATGCAACAAATCATGCCATCAAGTATACAAAATTATGGCTATAACAGTCCAGATATTGTGCCCTTTGTGGACCAGTTGTCCACGAAAGACTACGCATAATAATAGTGCTAGCCAATATATAAATCAAGATCAAATATCACTTCACCATGATCGTCTTTATCCCCTCTTGTCAAGTATCCCTCCTCCAATTGTAATCCATACTCTGAGAGACTGTCTTCCATGGAATTTATTTCCCAATAGATATGTGCAAAAAACACATATTGAAATTGAGTCTTTAACCTTTGAATCTCCTTATAAATAGGAATCAGAGTAATATTTTTGGGGCGCATGTTGTCCTTCATCTATTTAATAACCAACTTGGAGTGACTATATATCTATAAATGTTGGACACCCTTCTTTATAGCCATGATCAAAGATAGCTTCAGAGCCACTAATTGAGCTTTGTTGTTGGTGTTGTAACTGGTGCCTGCAGTAAATTTATGGCAGGTATTATCATTAATGTAGATAAGTCCACCTGCACCCCCCTGCTAGGGGTTCCCCTATGCAGCACCATCAAAAAATAACCATGAATGGGATTTGTCAAAACTTCAACCGAAATATTCATATCTCTAATAGTCTTGATCTCTTGATGAAATGAGCATAGTGTAGCCAAACCTTTCTCAGCATACACAACAAGGAGAATGAAATTCTCCTCAAATATGGCTAAGTTTCTAGAAATCCATACACCCCATATGAAAATCTCAGGAAGTGATAAATAGTCCTTGTAAACCCCATTGTCTGATCAGGTGGCTAAAGTGTCCCCTATATAATTACAAGTCCATTTAAAAGGTACCCCACATATGGATGAGGCATAATCCCACATTCTAACAATATAGGAGCAGGTAATAAATAGGTGATCAATGCTTTCATTTTCAACTCTGCACAATAGACATCTATCAGGGTCATCCCATATATTTTTCTTCAAGTAGTGCGTACTTAGGGAAAAGGATGATATGGACCATACTAAAGTGTCATTTTTACTCTTAAGTCTGATACAACTATATTTAATAGTTTTTATGTGCCTTTTCCAAGCCAGATTGTTCTTAGAATCCTCAATTCCAACTGCTTCAGCACTAAGCCATCTCTGAGGAAGGACAGTAATATTAGGAATATTATTAACTTGAGCCAAAAACATATAACATTGATTGCTTAAACACTCTACTAAATGTATAGGAAATCTATGACCACCTCGGCTACCAGGTCAAGGATCCACTTCGATTATGACCTTCTAGCCATCACCAATATGCCAATTTAATCAATCACCAATGACCATGAAGGACTTTAAAAGAGTTATCCACATATTGGATATATTCTTAATGGGATTATCCTCATACCTGAACCACTCTTCCATAATGAGAGGATCTATATACTTATAGTAAACAACTTTCACCCACATCCCTTCACCACAGAGGATTCTCCATACACCTTTTGCAGTGAGTACCCTAGAAAAACAGTGTGGGTTCTTGATACTCCAACCCCCCATCTTCTTAGGTTTAACCAGATTTTTCCAAGCAAGTCAATGGAGGGAGTGTTCATCCTTGTTACCTTGCCATAATAAATTATTACAAAGCTTCCTTATTTGGGGAAGAATACCATTTGGTACACATGCCATAGAGACCCAATACATAGACAATGCTTCGAGAACTAATTTAATGAGAACCATTTTGTTGTCTCTTCTTAACCACTTATGGCGCCATAAATGCAACCTCTTTTCAACCTTACCTATGAGCCAAAGCCAATATCTTTTATGGTAATCATTGGGTTTTGAAATAAAACTAAGCCCATTTCGAATATTCTCCAAAGGGAAAGCCAAATAAGTGCATCTCCAATTTAAATCATCTTGAGAAATATCCGGATAAGATAAAGAATATTTTCTAAGGTTATACTCCATACCTAATGCTTCTCCGAATAGTTTCAAAAATGCCTGAAGCATAATCACTTCTCTTCTAGAGCCATTGGTAAACAAACGAATGTCATCTATGAAGAACCAACATTTGAAAAACAGATTAGTGCCAGTTGATATGCCTTTTAGAGATCATATAGACTTGGAATTTAAGATTAGTCTGCTAAGCCCCTCAACTACTAAGAGGAAAATGTGAGAATCCAATGGACACCCCTATCGGAGGCCCCTCTCAAGTCTAAAGAAAGGGGTGGAAGATCCATTGTTTAAAGCAACGAAAGAAACAAAAGTAACACATGACATTATCCAATTCACAAACTACAAATCAAATCCAATCTAAAGCATTACTAATATAATATATATCTAGTTGTTGAGGTCATGTGCCTTAGAAAGATCCACCTTAACAATCAAAGCTAGAGCATGGTTAGTCTTGACAGTATGTAGTATAGTATTGCGCAATGCCAATTGCACCGTGTATTTGTCTTCCTGTCAAGAAATCAATTTGTTCATGAGAGACAGAATTAGATAGGATACACTTGATCCTAGAGAAAATAATCTTAGCGATCAACTTATATAAAAAATTGCATAATGATAAAGGTCGGTATTCCTCCATATTATAAGGCTTGTATGTTTTAGGAATAAGTGTGATAAAAGTAGAATTGTAGGAAGCAAAGGTTATACCATTAACTCGAGATTCCTCAATAACCTTTAAGAGAACCTCTTCAAAAACATCCTTGAAAGCATAGAAGAACTCAAATGCCAACCATCTTACCCTAGGCTCTTCTCTTTTTGCATAGTCAAAATAATAGCCTTTAACTCCTCTGAAGAGACTGGTTCTTGTAGATACTAGTTTTGTTCATCATTCACAAAGGAAGTGTACATAGAAGATACACTAAGAATTTTTCCCATAAAAGCTTCACCATCTTCTTGATACAACTGCTTAAAATGGTTAACCCCCAAAATTGATAGGTTCGTGTGTCTAGAAACCACTTTACCATTCTTATTATGCAAGTTACAAATAGAATTGGTGTTTTCCCTATGGTTAACATAATTGCGAAATAACTTTGAGTTGTTGTCACTACTTTTCAGCTAAATAGCTCTACTCGTAAGTCCCAATTAAGCTTCTTTTTCCAATATTTTATGCTTTTTGGTTTCCAAGTCCACAATGTAATTCTTCTGGTCTATGGATCTATACCCTACAAGATGTTGAGAATTAAAACATGCCAACTCATTTTCAATGTCACATAACCCCTATTTCCTAGCAAACTTTTCTCTGTATCCCAAGACAAGGTTTTGATTTTAACTTTCTTCAAATTGCTTAAGAATTGTATGGCTATTGAATCCCTACCATTAACCACAAAAAGAACCCAAGTATCTTTGACCATCTAAGAATAGCGTTCATCCTCCAGCCAACTAAAGAATAATTTGAAAGGAATAGGGGGCTTAGATGGACCCAAAGCCACCTCCAATAGAATGGGAAAGTGGTCAGATTCACCCTCGAGAGACACCCATTGATGTATATTGGAGGCCCCTTGAAGAATTCCTCCATTCACTAGAAATTTGTCAATGTGTTTGGTGATACTATCCTCCCCCAATCTCATATTTCTCCATGTACACCAAATCTAATGGGGGAGAGTATCAAAAAATGAAGCATCATCCAATTTCCTTATAAAAGAATCAATTAATGGATTCTTCTGAGCTTTTTGTCCCCATATTTCAGTTTTCCCCAAAGAAAAATACATAACACCTTTAATTATGACTTTGTCATAATTCAAGAGACTAAACTGAAAGAATCTATCCTAGTATAAAACTCTATTCTAATAAGGTCCATAGACATTATGAAAGTGAAAGATTTCCCAAACTCTCTTGAAAAAAGATTAACACCCAAACTAGTAGGCATAGACCAACAGTTTGTATTAAGGCAGCCTTAGTCAACCAACTTGTTATAAGCCAGCCAAATATCCCCTATGCATACAAGTAGGTAAAATTCCAACCAAGAAAGAGTGCCCTTAAAACCTCCAGAATAACATCACCACATGTTATTGATTCCTATAAGAACGTAAATTCAGGTTTTTGTAACCCATTAGTCACATGGGGCATGGCTTCTTAGAGAGAAACCCCAACCCTCTATAGTTGTAGGACATAATTAACATCAATCAGTTCGTTTAGGGATGCATTCTCTAAGAGTCCCGAATATAGAGTTTTTATGACTTGCAATGATGTCCTCATGAGCTTGGTCCCTTGTAAAGGCTAGCGTCGATCGACGACCCCTAAGACTAAGAGCATATTTAGAGGCAAAGTAAAATCCCTATCCACAGTGACTTGCCCTGATGGAACCCTAATTCAAGATCACATAAGATATCTCGACCCCTTGGAGTCACTTCCTTCGAATCATCCTTATCATTAGATGAACAATCTACCCATGGAGGCATATGGTCAGGGAGATCATAATCAGTAGCCATGGTAGATGCAGACCCATCCCCATGCATAATTGAACCCTTTGGATTTTTTACTTCCATAAGATCATATATAACACAATGTAAGAAGTAACCAGAAAGAATGGCAAAGCTAGTTTAATCCCCATGCAAAATTGAACCCTTTGAAAGCATTTTTCCCATGGGGGAAGTTAGCACACATTGTGAAGGGTTTCCAGGAATACCCAAGGGACAAAATGGTGCTAAGGAAGAGAGAGAAACAAGTGTGGGGTCCATATATTCCATAATAATAATGTCTCTTGGGGGGTTTATAATTGTAGGACATTAAAAGCCAATAGAGTCCAGAGCATAAGGCTTTGTTAATATGTCAACCATCTGAACATCATAGGGGGAAGATTCATCGACTGAGGATAATAAGGGGATAGACGGATTTGGGAAGGTTGAGAAGAAAAGGTAGTGTCCTCCCTACATAAAGAGGATCCCCGAATCCCGATAGGAGGATGGGGAGGATAATAAACACTAGACTTCATCTAATCAAAATTCATATATATACAACCCTTCCACATATCTCATCCATCCAATGGAGGATTAATAAAAGGGATTTATGTCATAAAAAGGGAACTATAGAATCCTATGCAACCAGCCATGCCAAGACTAAACCCAGATGACCAAATATTTGAAGGAGAATAAAAAAGAGGACTGAAACCCATGGACAAAGATTTAGTTCACATAAAATCAAAGGGGTGGATAAGGAATCCTCAGACATACCTTTTTAACCCATAGAGGAGATTGGAACAATATATATCAAGTATGTAAGATGAACATTTCCAACCACCTTAAGCATCTTCATCTCATTAGTAGCGATAGATTATTTTCCATTCGAACCCTCAAATATATTTCATTTGTTGAGATGAGCACCTTAGTTTGTGGATCCTTGGTATGTCGTGAAGTTTGAATCTCGGGAATCCCCAAGCTTGGAAACATCATAAACTCAGGGTCTTTTTGCTCATCCATATGATCCCCCTGAGCAGTGACCTCCACCAAACTAGGTTGCATGGCCCAAAGTTCAATATTCCACAAAAAATGACTATTCTCAGACCTCCCCATAAGTTGCATCTCTTCGAGTAACTTCCTTTTTTTCATGGCTCTTTATCTTGTATATCATGTTTCTGGTAAGAAATGCAGGGGGGTGATTGAAAAGGAGGTTGCAATCCTTCACTAGGTGTTAGTTTGCAGGGCCTCTATGGCAGTGAAAGGGGATGCCAACGTAGTCAATAGTTTTTTATAAAAGACGATGCATCCACTGAAAGAGAAACCTCCCCTTGTAAACCATCATGAATATCAATGTCCAACAGTAAGCGGCCAACAATCATGATACCAATTTCCTTGTAGCTATAATCAACATCAACGAAGACCCCTAGAAAATCCCCTATAATCTAAAAAATCGTCAAACTTCAAAATTCGATAGGAATCCCAGGAAGGTTAACCCATATATGCCTAGTATAAATCTTTTCTCTTCTTGCATCAAAACCCAGAGACCAAGGCTTCATCACAAATGGCTCATTTCCCTAATACAAATTTCCATCTAGAAGGGTTTTAGCATCCATTACAGTTTTTGTATAAACCACCTTGCAACCTTTTTCCAAGGATACAACCTGTAGACTGTAACCTAGGAGGCTAGTCCATTTAGTTGAAGCCCAAACTTTAAAATGAGAACTCTTGTTCCATAAAACATCCAACTACAACAATTTTCGTCATTTTCAAGACCTCGTCCATATCCACATTACCTCCTAGTGCAATATTCCTTTGAAGAGCCTTCCAACGAATGACTTGAAGATTTTTCTCAACATATTTTTTGGCCTCAACTTCAACCTCTTCAGTCTTAGAAGTGGAAAAATTGTATGAAACAACCTTCTGTGGAAATCCAAGATAAAATGGACCAAGAGAACATGTCAAGGATGCATTAACAATGTAACGCCCCGGTTTTGACCCCCTTTGCGTTAAAATGCATATGAGGTATATATTGTAATTAATCGTCGTGTGGATCTAAAGGCAAAAGCCCCACCATCGATTTGGTTGTTTTATGTTTCGGCGATTGAAACCATTGCCGATGGTATATCGTGCTATCTGGCACTTATTAATTATGGCATCATGTAATTATGCATTTTAATTAAAATGAACCCCAACTAGCTATGTCAATGCAACCATAATGAAAAGGGCATGGTTTTCCTAAGTATAGGGAGGGAAATTATTAAACTTTGGGCCAATGGGGAAAAGCCAAGTTTTAGCTGTTAAACCCATTTAGTTGTCACCCACCCTTTTGACTTACTCACCTTTCCGTGTCTCAATCAATCAACTACCAAATTAAAAACCTCTGTTGTTAGTTGGGCAGTTATTGTTGGGCAATGGTGTGTGGCAGGACTGTTAGTCCTTGCCCACATGCACACTCCACTGGCAGACTCGTTCACCCTCACGTGGATAGGAAGAGAGGGGACGACTCCATTCTTCCATTCTTGCCTATTTTCTCTCACGCAGAGACAATCGTTTCTTCTCCTCACGCACAGGTTTGGCATTCTCTCACGCAGAGAGCTGGGAGAGCCATTTTCTGGCATTCATGATTTTCCTGTGTATGAGCCATTCACGTTTTGGGTTGTTGTGGGTTCTCATTTACGATTGGGGTTCCTGGACATTTGATACTCACGCGCAGGCTTGGAGTTCACCTCCACACGAGTTGTTTTTCCCTCCTCACGCATCTGAGAAATCGTTGTTGGTTTCCCCACGATTTTGGTTTGCTATGGGTTCATTTTCGTTTTGGGTTGCTGTAGGTTCTTATTGAGCCGTTTTGGCCACGATAGGGCCAAGAACGACTCAGGAATCGAATTCCCCAGTCAGAGCAGTGCATTGCTTGTTTTGTTGTGTGTATGCAGTGGTTGGTCTTTGGACTGTGTTGGAGTGGGAGTGAAGGCTTGGTATGCTTGATAAACCTAGTGTGTTTGGGAGCCACATAGACAGAGCTAGAGGGTTGGCTTTCTTCTCCACAACCCCCGAATAGCACTGGAAGGGAAGTAAGGGCCTGAGGGACTATATAGAAGAGAAGGGACTGGTTCCTTGTGTTGGGTGTGTGTGGGTGTCCTGGAAGTCGGGCTAGTTCTAGTGTAGGTGTCCTTAGCTCTTCAGTGATCCCACCAGCTTAGCATTCAGCTTTTCCCAGCTCCCTGATGGCCTGATAAACCCAACTGTGTTGGCTTGGATGGTTTGTGTATATTTGGCTATGTGTGAGCCTACTTAGTTCCTTATTCCTTGGGGAATCATGCCCAGCTCGGGGGTGGCAGTGTTTCTGAGAGATTAAGGAGCACACTGGCCTATGGTTGGGTGGAACATTGCAGTGACGTAGCTGATTGTGGGACAAATTCTTGATCAGATAAGTATTCTTGACTATCTCATCTCTACAAATTGTATTTTGTTGTTTGATAAAAATGATGAACATGTTGAATGCTTGAATGTATGGTTTTGCTTCCGCTGTATGGTAACAATGTATGCATGTTTTACTTCAAAGCATTTCAGTTTTTTTTTTATGTATGTATATGTTCATCGGGCTAGTTGCCCGGATAGATAATGGTTTGGTAGCATCCTCTTCGTCGATCAGATGGTCGAGGACGTTACAGTGTGGTATCAAAGCCCACGTTGTAGCATGTGCCTCAATGGGCCATGAAGAATCAGTGATAGAGGCAAGTTACCCTCTGCCCAATAGGGAAAAAATGAGAAATCAGAGGAAATGACAGGAAAAATTCAAAAAAATTCTAAGTGTGAAAAATATCGGATGGCTTAAGCTGAAGCTCATCCGATCATCGGATGACTTAGTCGGAAGCTCCTCCGATACACTGGATAACCTAGGCAGAAGTCCACCTGACAAGGAACAGGCGGAAAGAAGTTCTCGAAACTGTCCAAGTCTGAAATTTGTCAGTGGTCTCGGCTGAAGAGGAGCCGAGGGTCTCGGCTGAGAAGAGCCGATGGTCTCAGCTGGGTTGAGCTGATGATCTCAGCTGGGTTGAGCTGGGACACAATCGACAAGGAACCGAAGAGAAAAACCTGAAAATTTTTCGAAAAGGCCCGCCTGAAGAAGCCAAAGCGTCAGAAAAGGATAGATGATCGAGCAGCCGTGTGGCGGCGGAGGAAAGAGGAAGATAAGAAGAAAAATTCAGAAATTTTTATAAGTACAGGAAATCTTGGAAGAAAATAGAGGATCGGTTAGCCGATTTTTATTGGAAGCTAGAGGAAGATCGATCCGAAACGTCGAAAGAAAATAGAGGATCAGTCAGCCGATGTGTATCGGAAGCTAGAGGAAGATCGGTCCGAAACGTCGGATGAAAATAGAGGATCGGTCAGCTGATGTGTATCGGAAGCTAGAGGAAGATTGGTCCAAAACATTGAAAGAAAATAGAGGATCAGTTAGCTGATGTGTATTGGAATCTAGAGGAAGATAGATTCGAAACATCAAAAGAAAATAGAAGATCGGTCACCCGATGTGTATCAGAAACTAGAGGAAGATAGGTCTGAAATGTCAGAAGAAATAGAGGATCGGTCAGCCGATGTGTATCGAAAGCCAGAGGAAGATCATCTAAAAAGTCGGAAGAAAATAGAGGATTGGCCAGCCGATATGCGTCGGAAGGCAGAGGAAGAATGATCCGATGTGCATTGGAAGATGAATGAAGATCGGTCCGCCGAGGTATCGGAAGCGTTGTCGAATAGTGATCCGATACATCAGATGGTTAGTTGGGAAGAGATATGATATGACCAAAAAAAAATCAAGTTTCCAGTGGGATTTTTTTTCAGCGGATTTCAGCAGTTTTTCTGTGGGATTTTCAGTAATTTTTCAGTGGATTGTCAGGGATGAAAAGGAGAAAAATGGTAGCGATCTTATGCGCCAGATTGCGCAAAAATCAAAGATTTACAACCAAAAAAAAATGAGGGCGCTGCCCTCGACCCGCCCTGCAATGGCGCGAGGAAGCCACAAGGGGGCAAGCCCCCTTGACCCCCATCGTATCCCTGAGACAGTCGTTCTTTGAGGAAGAAAATTCTGTGTTTTGGGAAAAATTGTAAATGTATGATTTTTCTAGGAGAAGGTAAGTAATTCTAATTTGTATGAATGTTATGCAGCTAACAGTTGTGTTACTAACACGTTTGCAGAATCATAGTCACCTTCAAGGGCAGTATTTCAGGTAGTGTGGTTTGGTAAAGTAAGTTGTGGTTCATCCATGAGAACCCATGATGGATATGATGCTTGGGATTCCTACGAGCATGCGCGAGATTCCATGGGAGAAAATGTCCGAGTCGAAAATGATGACATAGAGTCTAATGGAAGGAGATTCCAAGAGACACCGCCAGATATTGTAGCCACCATGAGAAGCTTGATTAAATCCCGGGAAGAGCAGCATCAGTTGAATGCTACTATGTTGTAGAGTTTGACAGACTTATAAAGAAAGATAGACTCTGGACAGGGTACAGTAAAAATAGAAGGCAATAAGAGCAGTACCAGGAGAAGAAGAAGGACTTCTAGTAGATCATCTGACTCTGAAGAATCTAGTGGGGATTGAAGCTCTTCTTCTCGTAAGGGAAAGAGAAAGAAGCACCATAAGGATCGCTCTTGGGATGAATTTAGGAAGGCTAAACATCCTACATTTGACGGTGAGGTAAAGACTGGACAAGAGGCTGAAGCTTGGATTCTTGGGATAAAGAAGTACTTCCAAGTTCAGGATTATTCAGGAAACATGAAGGAAAGGGTTGCCATATTCAATCTGAATGGAAGAGCATCCATTTGGTGGGAGCACTTCAAGCAAGTAAAGAGGATCAGTGAAAGGAGACTTAAGTGCAAACAGTTCAAGAAGAATTTCAAGCAGAGATAGCTCTTTGACAGGTATTATGATGACAAGATTAAGGAGTTCCATGAGCTGAGATTGGGACAACAGACCATGGAAGAGTATGAAAATAAGTTCTTGGAATTGTTGAGGTATGTCAAGTACATCAAAGATGAAAAAGTGAAGGTCCAGCATTTTCTGAGTGGATTGTCTTAGTCTTACAAAGACAGAATTGAGTTTTATGAACCTAGAACTCTTAAAGAAGCAATAAGGAAGGCTAAGTATTGCTATGACCAAAGCAAAGGTAAACCTGATTACCATAAGGCATGGAAGGACAAGAAGAATGAGAAGTTTGAACAAAGAAAGAAAGGTTTCAAACCTTCTAACTTCAAGAATCAACAAAAGCAGCCATCCCAAGCTGCGAGTAAGCCAGTTGGAGTGATAGGAGAAAAGCCTAAAGATCCACAACAGAATAGAGGACCACTCCAATGTTGGAAATGTGGAGGACCCCACATGCGCAGAAGTTGTCCACTCGAGAATGAGAGTGCAAGGCCAGCTTACAACATTCAAGAAGCAGAAACAGTGGGTCAAGTAGCAAGGGTAGTCCCTAGGATTTATGTAGTACTGGAGGACCGCCAGGCAGATCACCAGTCAATTGTGGTTGAAGTTGCATGTAATATTGTTGAGCAATCTGTTTCTATTTTGATTGACCACGGTTCTACTCACAGTTACATTACCCCTAGAGTAGTGGAGATTTGTGCTTTTAGGAAAGTAAAGCACAGAAAATCTTGGTTAGTTCAGCTAGCCACTGGAACTAAGAGAAAGGTAGTGAAGTGGTAGAGAAATGTCCATTGGTCATGAATGGATTGGTCACTTGTGTAGAACTGAATGTTCTACCACTTGGTTCCTATGATGTTCTCATTGGAATGGATTGGTTAGAAGCTCACAAGGTAAAGCTTGATTGTTATAATAAGACTTTTGAATGCATGGATGAAGAAGAGAACCCAAAAGTTGTGAAAGGTATTCCAAAGGTGATTTTAGTAAGGCAGGTTTCAGCAATCCAGTTGAAGTAGTTATGTAGGAAAGGTTGCCAGTTATATGCATCTCATATTTTGGAGGCAACAGGGGATGAAACTCCTAGGTTGGAGGACTATCAGGTGTTACAGGAATTCAAGGATGTGTTTCCTGATGAGATTCTAGGGCTTCCTCCAAAGAGGGACAATGATTTCACAATTGAACTTGTGCCAGGAGTAGCACCAGTGTCCAAGACACCCTACAGGATGAGTACACCAGAGATGCTAGAACTGAAGATGCAACTGCAAGAGTTGTTGGAAAAGAAGTATACCAAGCCGAGTGTGTCTCCTTGGGGAGCACCAGTTCTATTTGTAAAGAACAAAGATGGTACACTCGGGTTGTGTATTGATTACAGACAATTGAATAAGGTTCCTGTGAAGAATAAATATCCTTTGCCTAGGATTGATGACCTCTTTGATCAAATGAGAGGAGCAAAGGTATTTTCCAAGATTGACTTGAGGTTTGGTTACCATCAAGTGAGAATCAAGGATGAAGACATTCATAAGACAACCTTCAGAACAAGGTATGGACATTATGAGTTTGTGGTGGTACCATTTAGTCTCACAAATGCACCCGCTACATTTATGTGCCTTATGAATAGTGTCTTCAGCAGGTATTTGGACAAGTTTGTTCTTGTTTTCCTTGATGACATTCTTATTTATTCTAAGAATGGGGAAGAGCATGAAGAGCATTTGAGATTGACATTGCAATTGCTTAGGGAGCATCAGTTGTATGCAAAGCTGAGCAAGTGTGACTTCTATAGAGATAGATTTCAGTATTTGGGTCACATTATCTCAGAAGAGGGTATATCTGTGGACCCTAAAAAGATTGAAGCCATTATGAATTGGCCTACTCCAAGAAATGTGACAGATGTAAGATCTTTTATGGGACTTGCAGGATACTACAAGAGATTCATTGAAGGATTCTCCAAAGTTGCACATGCCATCATTTCTTTGCAAAAGAAGGGGATAAAGTTTGAATGGACATCGAGGTGTGAAGAAAGCTTCCAGCAGTTGAAGAATCTTCTCACCAGTGCACTAGTATTGAAAGTTGTCGACCCAGAGAAATATTTTGAGGTATGTACTGATGCATGCAGACAAGGGCTTGGAGGAGTCCTTATGCAAGACAACCACGTGATATGTTATGAGTCAAGAAAGATGAAGGAGCATGAGAAGAACTATGCCACTCATGATTTAGAGCTTGCATCCATAGTACATGCCCTCAAGATGTGGAGGCATTACTTGATGGGTAGAAGATTTGAACTAAGGACAGACCATTGCGATCTGAAGTATTTGTTTGATCAACCTACTCTGAATGCTAGGCAAGCGAGATGGCTGGAGTTTTTATGTGAGTTTGATTTTGAAATCAAACACATAAAGCAAAAAGAGAATAAGGTAGCTGATGCACTCAGCAGGAAGGTGCTAGAAATGCATGTGGCATCTCTCAGTATTTGCCAATTGGATTTGAGGCAGCATATTGTTAATCATATTGCTGGAGATGAATTGTATGAGCTGGTAAAAGACAAATTGCAGCGGCAAAGTCTCGAGAAGAGGTATGAGGGATATAAATTGGAAGAAGATGGACTTCTTACTTATAAAGGAAGAATTTATATTCCAAATGTAGCAGAGTTGAGGAGAGTTGTTATGGATGAAATCCATCAAGCTCCATATTCTAGTCACCCAGGATACCAGAAGACAATTGCTACTGCCAGAAAACAGTACTTTTGGCCAGGAATGAAAAAGAACATGGCTAAATACATTTCAAGGTGCATGAAATGTTAGCATGTAAAGGTTGAGCATCAACATCCATCAGGTTTGTTGCAGCCTTTGCTAGTTCCAGAATGGAAATGGGAAGTTATTTCCATGGATTTTATTACAGGATTGCCGATGACTTGGAGACAACATGATTACATCATGGTTGTGGTGGACAAGTTGACAAAGGCAGCACATTTTATACCGGTGAAGTCCACGGGGTCTTCACTTAGTGAAACCATGCCATAGCACGTTCGTTTGTGGCATATGAAACAATACCCCTATTTTCAAAAAATATTGGAAAATACCTCCCAAAATCATTTTTTTTAACCCCCTCCCAATATGCCTTGCCGATTTTAAAAAACCCCTATTTTCCCTATATATTGCATGTATCCATTTTTTCATTTACATTTTTTATACCCCTTTATATTTCTACCTAAGGAAAAAAAAACTAAACACAAGAAAGGGCGACACTTGATAGGCGCTCTTAGGCAAATCACTTTATTAGGAATTAAAATGTATCACATGATGTCAAAACAAATAAGAGAGGGTTTATTTGTACCAATCTCAAACAGTAGTGTGTTTTCCCCAAGAAGGGTTCAAAAATGAAACTTACACCATTTATAACTACTTCTTTCCATCACGGACTTTTTATCCAAGCACCATTTTGGTATTTTACAGTTGGTTTCCCAAGCCCACTCAACACTGCTTTCTATCTTATAGTTGGTTTCGCTGATGATGGCTGAAGAGTTCACATAAAATGTAGGGCTTAAAATCTTTTATGCAGTAAAATCCAAAACACACAAACAAGATGTGTAATTAAGGAAAATCTGACAATATAAGCAACAGATCACAGACGCAGAGAAGATCAATGAAATACATGATTTATATTTTCTAGAGTGCTTGCTTTCATTAGGCATTTAATCCTACTGCCTTGAATGTTTGTTTACAACCTGTCCAGAAGCTCATTGCAATTTTGACAATATACAAAGCACTGTATGCATGCTAGAAAATAACATAGATTGATAAGGGTTGTATTAAGATACATCTTTCAGGTTATACAAATTCTCCCAACAATGATAGCTGTAGCAAT